>CM053601.1:194371248-194423210 GCA_028646575.1 Pseudocheirus occidentalis | reverse complement strand
GTCTCTCAGTACCGTGGTCCTCCTTGTTCCTGGTGCCCAGCATGGACCCCGTGCTCCTTCAGGGCCAGGTGACTGCATAGGGTCCCTGTACCTCTGGGAGAAAGACAGTGTTTTGGCTAGGGCAAGCACCAGAGGGGCCAGGCAGGGGCCAAGGAAAACCTCCCTTCCTGGCTGGCTTATCTCAGCCTCCACACCTACCCTTCGTTCTTCCTCCACCCACAAGCTGCAGGCGGAAGAGAGGGAGGGGGTGCCCCCTGGGAGAAAACTGTTCACACTCTGAGAAGGAACCTCTCAAATTAAATTAATTAAACCCTGAAATATTTCACACATGCTGGGCCTGGAGAACCAGGCCCTGGCTGGAGTAGCCAGGCTGCCTCTGCTGCGCTGGCTGGCTGGGGCTGCAGTTCCCCTCCCTGGAACTCCAACATAGCAGCTTGACACATGAGAGGAAGAGCCCAAGGTCACCATGTTGCTAGTAACTGGGGCAGGAAGGTGCAGGAGGGAGAGTCAGAGACCAAAACCCCTTTGCCTCAGACTCCTCGCTCCCAGCTGGCTGAGGCTGGGAGCCTGCTCCGGCTTGGTCACCCAGCACCCTGAGGGTGGAGGGAGAAGGTTCCTTTGCCCAGTCACTAGAAGTAAGGCAGTGAGAGGAGGGGAGGGAAGGGAGCCCAGGAGCCTGGCTCCTGGTCCCCATCACTCCATCTGTAGGCCCGTCCTTCATCTTTTCATGTTCCTGAGCCCAAATTGGGCTTAAAGCAACCCCAATCTCTGTTCCAATTGGGGCTCATTCTTCATCTACCAGACAAATCCTCAGGAGGATTCCTCCCTTTAGACTAGGGGCTCTTGACCCCTATGGAGTCCTTGAATGTGTTTCTTAAAACTGGCAACTGTATTTCAGTAAAATTGGATTTCTTGGTCATCTTAATTTATTTTATGTATCTGAAAACTTGGTTTTGAGGAGGGGTCCTTGGGGCTAACCACTGTGACACAGGGAGGGGAAGCCCTCAGACCCTGGGTCTGGCCCTGGCCCCTCCTCCGAGGAGACTGAGCTTGTTACTGCAGTCAGTCAGCTTCGGAGGCCGTGAAATCTTCCCCAGTCTTAGCCCTACAGAGCCAGCTAGAGGATGCTTTGTTATTGAAAGGCACAGAGGCAGCCTCAGAAATGCCACTTGGCGTGGCTGGCGCTGCCCCTGGGGATGGCCCTCTCTGGAGGTTCCACACTCTGCTCTGAGTCTCCTGCCCCCAACATTCTACATGTCCCACCACCTCTCCACCCCATTATCTCTCCCCTCAACCCCCCCGAAGGTCGAACGCCACAAGGACCATCTTTCCATCCCGAGCTAGACTTCCAGCCTGGAGCCCGCAGCCCTCCAGGAGGTTCCCATTAGATTTCAGGGAGCTTGTGACCAGAGACAGAAAGAGGACAGGATGTCTGTTTCTTCTTCAACTGAAACTCGTGCCTCTAATTATGAAAAGCACTTTTTGGGAGAAGAAACTGAGACCAGACTGCCTGCCCCAAGACACAGACGAGCAGAACTGGCCTCCGCAGCCTCCTCGGGTCTTTGCCAAGTGCTATGGAGCTCCCAGTCACCATCATCACCCCCACAAATAATGTCTCCTTCTATCAGGGGACACGGGGCCCAACTGTCCAGGAGGTCCAATGCTCCTTAGGGCTTTAAGTCTTCCTGATCCCTCTCCTGACCTGTGTGTAAGGAAGGGCTGAGCCTTGGGAATTCCCCTCCAAACAAGATGTCTCTTATCAGCCTAGAGTCCCTCCTTTTCTAGAGGAAGAAGCCAAAGACACAGGAAATGAAAGTGACTTGTCCAAAGTCACGCAGTGCCAGAGGCAGCATATTTTTCATTCAACCACTTGGTTTGACGTTTAGAGCCCATTACCCCCTGACGCCAACTGGTCTTTCTAATCTGATTTCTCACATTTCTCCTCATTCACTCACCCTACAGTTAAATTCACCAGCTCATTACTTCCTACTCAACAATTTAATCTCTTACCTCAATGTCTTTGCATGGGCTGCTCGCTCCTTGTGCCTGGGATGCCCTCCCTCTTTGTGTCTGCCTTTGGAAATCCTGAGCTCTCTTCCAGGCTCAGCCTCTCCAGGAGGCCTTCCTCGATGCCCTTCCCTGACACCCTTCCCCTCATGAGTGCTCTGACCACCAGAAGCACTTGTATATACTTATCTGTGGACAAATTATCTCTCCCTCTCCCAATGGATGGTGGTTCTTTGAGGGTGGAGCAGTTTCCTTGTGGCCTTTCAAGGCCCAGCATGTAGTCACCTGTAACCAAGGCCCAATGAGTTGAACTGAACTCAGAGCCTTGTCTCCAACACCGAGTCATCACATTCATAGCCCCTGGCTCTTCTTGCCCCTAGCCCCCTGCCTTCTTCTCCTGCCCCCCACTACAAGGCTGGGTGCCCTACGGCATCAGAATGGATAATGGGGCTCATTATTTATGGCCCTCATGTTATTACTATAGTTCTAAGCAAGCCTTTGAAGGTCTGTGAAACAAGAAAAGCTATCTCAGGCATTGTCAGACCTCCAGAGGCTGTGGTACTAGAGCTGGGTTTGGGGAGATGGATGAGATTGCAACAGGAGGGTATCCTGTTGGGTAAGAAGCTTCATGTTGATTCTGTGGGTGTGAAGTTGCCTGGACATGAGAGGAGACACACAGCCAAGGCCACCCATGTTCTTTGCCCAGCAGTCCACAAAGGACTTGAGCACTGGGAGCCCACAGGTATGTCTAAGGCTGACTCTGGATCCAGAAGACACCAAGACATCCTTAGACCCAAAGCTAGTTTCCTTCCCTCCACATACCTTTCCTTGTTGCCTCATGGGCATTGTACTCCTGGCTCTCAAGGCTATGCCCCCAGAGGGTGGGCTTTCCCAGGGTCCATAGAACTAGGTGGGCTTGCTTGATAGACCAGAGGTGGACAAGGTAGCTATGATCTGCAGCTACCTTATTTTCTTAGTTCAGAAACCCAGGAAATTGTCCCCTGAGGCCCAAAGGGGCTGACATTGTCCTTGGTGGAAAGAGGGACCACTGGACAAAGCTGCTGCTTTGCTGAGGTGTTATGGACAAGCTCCATGGTAATATTCCAGCTTTCTTCTTCTCCCTGCCCCCAATCCTGCCACTTGGGAAACTGTCAAAAATCCTTGTATAGAGCTTGAAGGTTTTCCTGACCAGGCCTTCCTTTGCCCCTGGAAGGAGATCTCATCCCTGGCTAGCCAAGGACAGCAAATGGGATGGGGAGTCTCCTAACCTACACCAACCTGGGTTTGGGATCTGACTCACAGATAGGGGTTCCTGCATTTCAGTCATCCACTGTAAGTGACAGAGACAATGACTAACATGTGCTCACGGAGCCCTTGAATATCCACAGTGGGAGGCTGAGGGTGATATGGAGGCCCAATGGTTCTGACCAGGAGCCATGCACCACCATGTCACCTGAAAGGGGGTGCCCACTCCCCCCACTGTCTTGCATCTGAAGTCCATTTACATTAGTCTGGGCTCCTTGAGTCTGGACTGAGCACAGCTGAGAAGGCCCCCTGCCAGGGTACTGGTGGGATATTAGGGACTTGGCTCCCCTTAACTGGGGTTCCCACACACTCCAGGCAGAAAACAAAGAAGAAGGGAGGCAGCTGGCAGACAGCAGCACGTGGCTAGGAACTCTGAGGGATGACAGACTTCGGGATCCCTGTCTGGCAGGGTGCACCCCCCAAGGGAGGTGAAGCTAAAGACAACCAGCTGACATTTCTGTGGTGAGGTGAGGTTTGCAAATGCCAGACACAGCCTGGGTACATGTATGAGCACGCTCTCATGGTGACACAAGCATACACCAGCCTCCCTGTGACCATATTCTGTCTTTGTGCTGAAGCTTGCCTTTCTTCTGCCCCCTCCCCACACAGCGGGTGCCCTCCTCCCTGCCTTCTGGAAAACAATTTTCTTAAATAGAAAACAGTTCAATTAAATCTACCCATAAAATGGGAGCATTTTACCAAGCCAGCCATGAAATTCATTTTGTTTCAGAAATTCTGCATTACTCAGCAAGGGAGCATCACTGAGAAGTAGCCAACATGACATTTCCAATGGGAGCAGTCAGAAACCCAGAGACAATGACCTGGAGAAAAATGATGGGTGAGAAGAACTCAGGTCTGCTCCTGATCTCCATTGGAATGAGCCGGGAGGTGGTGGTGAGGGAGGGGTTCAGGCCAGGCCTCCAGCTTCATACTGGGCCAGGCCCTTCCTGTGAATCTTTAAGAGAGACAGAGGCAGAGAGTGAGTGAGACAGAGATAGGGAGAATGAGACCAAGACAGAGGCAAAGAGATAGGAAGACAGAAACAAGCAGGAAGGATCAGAAGAGAAGGAGTTTCAGAGAGACAAGGACTGAGACAGACAGGGAGGAGAGAACTTTGGTTCAGCTAAAGAAACCATTCATAAGTGTTGATTGCATGCTAGACACATGAAAGACAGAGTAGTCTAGCAGAGAGAGCCAACCTGGGACCTGGGGTCAATTACAGATGCAATCCTCACTTCTCTCCTCTGTGCTGGGCAGTGTTCAACACTGAAATCAGTCACCAATCTCTCCCAGGAAGTTCCTCTAGGACTCCCTTCTTTCCAGGCCACCAAGGCAGAGATGATCAGGGTGTATGAGAGGTCTTCAGGGGATCATGAGAAAGGAGGAAGGAGCTCTGGCACTGCCCTTCTGGGTAATACAGCTACAAAACACTCCTGGCAGTCTGGTAGGGCCCTGGCATGGTCAGTGAAGCCATCAGTTTCTGGAGGGGAACAGTTCCTCTGAAAGAGGGGCATAGACCCAGGAGGGGAAGAGGGCCCAGCAACATACCTGCTCTGCTGGAGAAGCCCCTAAGTTCCTGGTTGGGAATTCTTGGGCCCCTTTGCTCAGACAATGGGAGCAGGACAGATGGATGGCACAGCCAAGACCCTGGCCCAAACACTCACTGCCTTCCACCTGGACTACTGCAGGAACCTGCTGGCTGATCTGTGTACCTCAAATTTCTCCCCACTCCAGTCTCTCACTCAGCTGCCAAACAAATTTTCCTAAAGTAAAGCTCCCTAAACTTCAATGGCTTCCTATCATTTCCAGGATCAAATGCAAATCCTCTTTGTCATTCAGAATCCTTCATGCCCTACCACCTCCATCTTTCCAGTCTTCTTATGCCTTGCCCCTAGCCCCTAGTCCTTTGTGGTTCAGTGACATGGATCTCCTTGCAGTTCCTTGGACAAGACCCTCGTCTCCTTCCCAAAGTCATTTCCTTGGGCTGTGACCCCTGCCTGGAATGCTCTCCCTCCTCATCTCTGCCTCCTTCCCTCAGGTCCCACCCTCTACCAGAAGCCTTTCCAGGTTCCCCTTAGTTCTAGCGGCCTCTCTATGATTGCCCTGCACACCCTATATATTGTATATAGCTGTTTGCATGTTGTCTTCCCCATTAGACTGTGGGCTCCTTGAGGGCAGGGACTGTATTTTACCCTTCTTCATATACTCAGCACTTGATAAGGTGTTTGGCACCTAGCAGCTGTGTCATAAATGCTTATTGACTGACTGACTAGCAAGGAAGTCCAAAAAGTCATCTTCAATGTTGTGGGAAGAGCCAGCATGCTCTGGCCAGGGATGGAACTGGGACAGAGGACCTGCATTCCAATCCCAGCTTGCCACTGACTCACAACATGCATCTGAGTAAATCCCTCCTTCCTCTGGACCTCAATTCTTTCCCTGTAAAATGACAAGGTTGGAATGGATCCACGGAGCCTCAACTTCCTCAGCTATCAAATGAGAGGGTCTCTGCCAGCTCTCGTTCTAAGGTACTGTCACCAGCCAGATCCCATGCCTTTTGTCTGCTAAAATGTCAGGAGGGGAGCTAGCCCAAAGGGTGAGGGAGGAGGGGGACAGAAGGTAGCAGAGGTCAGCACCTTCCTTCTCTCCATCTGGTTTAAGCAACAAACCATGACCCTGTGAGCACCAGACATGGCCCTGCACTCACCTCCCCAGGAGAGTCAGTGAGTTTACAAATGTTGCTCCTTTGGTTCGTGCTGGGGGTAATTTACTTTCCCAGCAGGACCCCCTCGCCCCCAGCTTTAATAATCTGGTGTTTTCAGAGCTTCCTTCCCCCAGATCCTTGCCTTCCAGACCTGGAAGAGAGGGCTGAGCTCTGGGCCAAGTAGAATGTCAGAACTTCTGTCAGTACCTTGGAGAGCAAAGGAGCCAGAAGCCAAGCAAGGCCCCAAAGGGCTGAGAGGGTGTGAAAGAGACCTAGAAATTCTTCAGGACAGCAAACCAGAGGCAGGACTCCAAGAAGGGGGATTCTGCCAGGGGTTCTGGATCTCTCCAGGCTCTGTCCCAGTACTCAGACAGAAGAGACTAGAGTCTGAGCTTGGGCAAACCCTCTCATTTTATGCAAGAGGAAACAGGCAGCCCGGGAAGGGGAAATCCTCCAGACAAGAAGAATCAGAGGCAGGTCTTTGGACCCTGATCCAAGAACTCCTAGAAACGGTGCATCTCCCCCCACCCCCTTAGCCCAGAGGCTCTGGGACCTACTTCCTCTCCTCCCTTCCCCACTCCACAGAGATAAAACAGGCAGCTGGGGGTGGAGAGGACTGATTACAGAAGAGAAGCCATTTCCAGGAGAAATTGGAAGAAGCCCTCAGAGGCCCATGCAGAAGAGAAAGAGCCTCTAATCCCAGCCTGGAGATCTGCTTAGTGACAGCCCCACCCCCACCCCCTTCCCCAAGTCCATCCCTGGGCACTCTGCCCCAGCTGGCTCTCACCCTGCCTGGAGATCACCATCTTTTGCCTGATTAATTTCTCTCAGGACAGATTAATGCTTATCTGCTCAGTATCCACCTGGTTTGTGATCTCTGGAGACTGCAGCCCATCCTGAGGCCTTATTAGCTCCTATCCCTGCCTGCATCTCACCTCAGGCACAGTGTATGGGGAGACATGGGAATCTTAAGTCAGTGGGGGCCAGAAGCCCTCACCCTAGCTCCATCTGCAAGCTTCCTGCACCATTCCCATGACCTCCTCCTCTAAGGTCAGCCCAGCCCAGCCCCATCCAGTTCACGTCAGGCCAATGGCAGGGCCCAGAGCCTCCACAGCAGGTGGCCCCACCTCTCCTATTGGGGTTTCTCTCCAGTAGAAGGATGGAGGAAAGATGGGGAAGGGCTTAGAGGCAGCTCCACACTTTAAATCCAGAAACATGTCCTAATCTCTGATGTTTTTCCTGCCTCCCTCCTGGGGCTGCTTTGAGGAGCTTCTGTCAAAGGAGACAGAAAATTCTAAAGAGCTTTCTAATTGTCTGATGGCAGCAATAGGTGGGGGACTGTACCCAGGGGCCCTTGTCTTGGAAGCTCTTCATTTTACAACTAATTTGACTTATGGGGAAACCGAGGTCCTTGATAGTTTGCCAAGTCCTGGCACTGATGATACTTCTGGAATGAATGATTATCAAACAGTTGCTTTTTTCATTAGATGGGGGCTCTCCAAAGGCAGAGCCGTGTCTCCTCCTTCTTTGTGCCTGCTCATTGCTGGGCACAGCCAGGGGGCTTCTCCCTGCCTCTTCTTCCCAGCAACAGCTGCCTCCAGCCCCCAGGAGCCGTTTCCCCTCTAAGCTGAGCTACACAAAGCAGGTGACAGCAAGCACCTACTGTGTGCAGAGTGAGGAGAAGAAAGGAAGGAAGAAAACAGACACTAAAAGCGCCTATTATGTGCTGCCTGCTGCACACACTGTGTCCTCACAACAAACTTGAGAGGTTGGTGCTATTATTACCACGCCCATTTTACAGCTGAGGAAACTGAAGCTGCTAGCATCAATTGACTTTCCCAGAGTCATACAGCTAGTAAGTCTCTGAAGCTAGCTTTGAACTCAGATATTTGGGATTCCAGGTCCAGTACTCCCACCGCTGTACTGCCCGGCAGCTGCTGAGGAGCCAGAGATGGAAAACAACACCGTCCTGGTCCTCAGCACCTAACTAGTTGGAAGGGTGAGGGCGTAGTGCACGGGCGTATGTCATTAGACTGAAGATGGAAGAGGAACCCAGGAGAGGTCCAGGTCAAGCCTTCAGAGCCCTTTCAGCTGCAAGGATCTAGGAGACCACAGACAAAATGGAGGGGGGGTGGACAGGCAAAGCTGAAAGTGCCTGGAGTCAGACCTCTGGTTACAGGCACCTGCCCCCTGCACCAGCCACAGTCCTCCTCTCTGCAGCCTGCCTTGGCCCTTGGGGCCTCCCAGCTGCCAGTCAGCTGGTAAAGGCCTCGAGTGGGGCCTGCTCCCAGAGGTACTGGAAGACCTCAGCCTTGGCTGCTGCTGATGTCGTGGAGAAATCCACTCTCTGGTCCTCCTAATCTAGGCTGGCTGCAGCAGGCCCTGGGGAGCTGAGGATGGAGAGGGGCTATTTTTAGCTCCCTGTCTCTCTGCCGGCCTCAGCATTAATGGTGATGCTCCCAGCCCTCTCTGCCCTGCTTCCCACTGTCACTGGAGGCAGAGCTGAGGGAGAATTCCGGAGAAAGATTCTGAAGGGAGTAGGGGTTCTTCTCTCCAGAGCCTATCTTGGAGTGTCTGTGACACAAGGGACATGCAGATAATGAGAGGGGAACAGGGTCCTGGAGAAGCAGAGTGGGGAAATGTGGCACAGCTTCCTCCCTAGGGTGCTGCCCCCAACACACACACACATACACACACACATACACACATACGCACATATACACACATACATACACACACATACACACATACACACACACACACTTCACTACTTAGCTTCTTAAAGCTCCTTCCCCACATGGTCATTCACTTAGGCAGGGATACTGCGCATCTAAATGGAGAAAGGACCATGATTCCATCTCCCACCTCCATACCTTTGCATGGGTGACTGTCCTCTGACTGAACAGTACTCTCTTCACTTCCAGAGCCTTTGCTTCCTTCTAGACTCTGCTCAGGTTCTACCTCCTCTGGAAAATATTTCCTGATCTCCCCTCCCACCCCCACCCCTGGTTGTTCTCCCACCTCAAACTCTAATTTAGTTATCAGTTTACATGCTTGCATCCTCCCATAGACAGTGAGCTTTCTAAGGGCAGGAACCATGACTTCATTTCTGTCTTTCTCTCTCTTGCACCAAGCACAGGGCCAGGCACATAGGAGGTGCTGAGATACTATAGTTGGCTGAGTGGAACTAAAGTGATCCTCATGGAACTTTGAGTCTAGTTTCTTTTGCTTCCCTCCCACCTCCCTTCTTCCTTCCTCCTTCCCTCCATCTCTCCCTCCCTCCCTTCTTTTCTTCCTTCCTTCCTTCCTTCCTTCCTTTCTTCCTTCCTTCCAACCACTTCCCAAGGAGGTCTTTCCACTCTGGGACAATGCTAATTATGATTAGGAAACCCTCTCCCCCATTCCACCAAGCCTAGATCTGCCCTTTGCACCTTCCGCAAGTTCTTCCTGGTCTTGGCCTTCAGGACTAAAGAGAAGAAGCTAAACATTTCTTCTTCATGAGTGCCCTTCAGGCACCTGCTCTCCCATTACCCTTGAGTCTTCTCTTCTCCAGGGCAAACATCCCATCCCCATAACAAGGCACTGATTCTAGGTTGCCCTCCTGGGACAATCTCCTGCCCTTCTTAAACTGGGGCTGCTAACCCTGGGCATAGTCCTCCAGATGAGCTCTGACCTGGGGACTGCTACCTCTCCCTATCTCCCTGTCTAGACTCCACCATCTCTGGGAAGGTAGCTGGAGGCTGCTTGGCCCTTCTTAGAATTCAAAGCACACTGCTCACTTGTGTTGAGTTTGCAGTCCACTCAAACCCCCAGATCCAGTTTCCACCCCAACTGCTGCCTACTTATGCCTCCTTGCCTCATATTGGTGAAGGCAGTCCTCTGTAACCTGAATGCCAGGCTTTACACTCATTCCTATGACCTTTCACCTTAGCCCATTTGTCTCTGTACCCTCTCTTAGCATCCAATAGGTCCACTTTCCTTCTCAGCTCAGGGCTCTATGCAAATCTGATACTGATGCCCAAGTATAGTGCCTCTGCCTGGATCAGAGTCATAGCTAGAAGTACAATACAGAACCCTGAGCACTCCCAGAGAGGACGACCAAAGGTGGGTCAGGAGAGGCCAGTATGCTGACACGCATTGCTGGTGGAACTCTGGCCCAGAGCCTCTCCTGAGAGTCCACGCCTCCAAGGAGGTCAGCCATAAAGGCGAAGGCTTCTTACACGCCAACTCATTTATAGCAGCACTTTTTGCGGCAGCAAAGAACTGGATGTGGACTGTGGTCCATCAACGTAATGGAATATTCCTGTGCTATGATAAACAGAGAAGCCTGGAAAGATGTCCATGAACTGATGCAGAGAGAAATTAGCAGAGGCAAGAAAACGGGGCTCACCACAACTGCAGTGGCACAGATGGGAAACCATTCGTTGGCCAAGCCACAAAATACCCCACATCCTCAATATTAGGAGTTATGAAAGCAGCCATTAGGGGATGCCACAGAGTGCTAGATCTGGAATCAAGGGGCTCAGAGTTCAAATTCAGCAGCAGACACATACTAGCTCTGTGATCCTGAGCAAGTCACTTATCCAGTCACAAAATCCTCAGTTTTCTCAGCTGTAAAGTGGGAAGAATGAACCCCCTCCCTCCCAGGGTTGTGAGGATTAAATGATAGTGCTAGCTATTGTTCTGATGACAAAGTTTGGCCTCAGAGGGAAGCCATGCTGGAAGACTCCTCCCTCTCTTCATTCTGGGGGCTGGGGAGACAGTCTGTGGGTGTGGAATGCTGCATTTAATGCCATCACTGGCTGGGATGTGGCTTAGCTTTGATTATTTGTTATAAAGGATGAACCGCAGGAGAAGGAGGGAGGGAGGAGATATGTTTTTGGAAATGAAGAAGCCAATAAAATGCGTATGATGATGCTAACTAGCTCAGGCCCCTGCAGCTCCCCAGGGCTCTCCACTGGAGACCTCTCTTCTCGAGGTCCAACGAGACCATCAGAGATAACACTGTCTCTCCAGCCATGACTATTTTCAGATTCACTGCCCTGGAATACTTTCCAGGCTGACCTCCATCTTTTCTGCAAGGAGAGCCTGAAAGGTTTTTCCAAATATTTTGAATAAAATCTAGGAAAGCCGGGCACCTCATTTCTGGCATCCACCCCCACTTTTTCCCCCACATGCCTCCCCCACCCCACTCTCATCCCTCATGCCTGGACTGTTGCCTGCCTCTTGTCTCCCCCCTGTCCCAGTCCATTCAGCCACTAAGGTTCAGGTCTGATAATATAACCCCCCCACTCCATTCCCCATACTCAGTAGGTCCAGTGGCTCCTTATCGCCTTCAGGATCACATACGAATCCTTCTATCTGTCTCTTACCATGTGTCTCTCCACCATGTGTCATCAAACTATGGCTTTCCAGTTTGACAATACCTTATTTCCCTTCTGTCCTGCTCTTAGGCTAGCCTTGGGCCAGTAAATGGGTGCCTGTTCTTTTAGGGGCTGGGCTGGGCTGGGGTAGACCATGCTCCTGTCCCTCTCTGTCCTGTCCCTCCCCAATTTGAGAAACCTCAAAGGCTGGGGAGGGTGGGGGACTGGGCTGGCTAGAAGACATAGTACTCACTAGGTCAATGCTGGCCAGCTGTGCTTTGGCCCCTGCCACTCAGCCCACAGGCCCTTTGTTCCAGGTCCAGTTGATAGGAGGCTGAGGTTTGGGGGCTGCCTGCTGGGCTCTACCTCAGCCAGCCCCTCCATCTGTCTACCCCTTACTTCTAGGGCTGGCCTGGTATTGTGGCAGACAGCAGAGCGGCTCCAATGCGCAGAATGTAGGACATGCCCAGATAATCGAGTGGGTACAAGGTGGATACAAGGAGCAAGAAAGGGTGAGCGGAGGAGGCAGAGATGGAGGGGAAGGAGAAGAGCAGTCTTCCTCAGTGTTTGGGGAGGCTGCTGGGGGCCACTCAGCCCTCCTGAACCATCATAGAGGCAGCTCCCAGCTCCTGCTTCCTCAATAAGGGGGGGGGGGGAATGGACCAGCCTTCTAGAGGGAAAGCAGACTGAGGCCCCAAGTTGAAACAGTGTCTCCCGCCTTAGCCCTGGTCACGTGGGGCTAAGAGACAGGCTTCCTCTAGTGGGGCAGGGGAAGGTTCCCAACATGCTCAGTCACAACAGGGGCACTGAGCTAGGCTTTCAGCCTTCTTTGTCCCTGCCCCCGCTAGAGGTGGAGTCTTCAGAGGGGGACAGGCTGGGGGGAGGGCGAGGCGGGGGCGGGTATGTGCCAGGCCACTCTCCAACTCCAAGCCAGGATCCTTATAAAGCCTTCTCTACCCCCTTTTTAATTTGGCCAAGCCACCATCTGTTTCCATGACAACTGGAGTGGAAAAGGCAGCCTGTGTCCTTGGCTCTCCCCACCCCCTTCTCTTCTTCTAGCAGGGGCTGGGGCCAGTCCAGACCTTCAGCCTCCACAGCCCCCAAACCAAGTGCTCTTCCCTCATCTTTTGCATGGTACTCAACATTACCGGAAATCCCAAAGATGCCAGACTCCCCAACCCCACCCAGGGACTGACCCTCTAGCCAGGCTGGACTCCTCATACACCCCTCACTCATTGGCCATATTCCCACCTCCAGGCCTGTGCCTGGCCCTCCTTGTCTGAAACATGCTCCTTTTTCTCCTGACACTTTCAGAATACTACCCATCCCACCCACCAAGCCCTAACATCTTCCTCAGGGAGTTTGTCCTAGGGATTTGTCTTGCCTTGAGAGAATTCCTTCTCTTTCAGAATTTCCTTAGAGTGCCTTGGCAGAGCCACCCCCATGGACTGAGCTCTCCAGGGCAGAGCTCCTAGACTCTCCTGCACTATCTCATCTCCCCTGGTCAGAGTGGTCCTTGGGATGCTAGAATCTTAGGGCTAGAAGGAATCTCCATGACCACGTGGTCCGACCCAAACCAAAGAGAACATCCAGTCAAGCTGCGAGCTCCTCAGGAAAACAGGCACAAGCTTTCACAGTTCCTCCTGTTCTTCAATTTGCCAAACACCAAGAGATACAGCCTTAAGTCCATCGGAATCCTGAGGTTCTCAGAGATGGAAGGGCCCACAGACGCTTCCAAGCCTTCTCTAATCTCTGCCAAGGTGGCAAGCATTTAGCAAGTGCCTTCTTATGTTCCAGGAGTGTTACTAAGGACAGGGGACCAAAGAAAGGCAAAACCCATCCCCACCATGTCTCTCACCTAAGCTAATAATGTGGCGAGTGACCAGTGAGCTTCCTGCCTGCTGTGACCAAGTGACCAGTGGGCCTCCTGCCTGCTGTGGCCAAGTGACCAGTGAGCCTCTTGCCTCTGTGACTGGGGCCAAATGACTTCTTGTTGCCTCTTTGACCAAGTGATCTGCCAGGTGGAACGTTGTTATCCTAGACAAGCTCATGAGTCACTGAACAACATATTCTTTTGGAGAACACACTGGAAGTGAAAAGTGACAGGAGTAGGGAAGAGCAGCTGAGGCTGTGGGCCCTAGAACCCTGTGCAGCTCAGGGCAAGCTTGTGCCACACTGGGAGAATGGGTCAATAGGTCCATACACTGGGGGTGGTTGGGGTCTCTTGGGATGACTGGGTAATGCCAGGGCCAGGGCCTGTCGTAGGGGGTGGGCCTTCCCTATGCAGCTCTTCCCACTGTCCAGCTCCCACCCCGAGCATCACAGGGAACGAAATTTTGTCAGGTTGGGGTCTGCCAGCTCTGTGAAGTAAAAACTTTGCAATAAGTGAAGTAGCTGTCCATAATGTGTGGGTGAGAGGTATGGCCAAGCAGAAGCTGATGGGTCAGAATGCCTCAGAGGGCGTTGGTGCAGTGGAGGGAGCTGGGACGCAATGGTCTCTGAGGCCCTTTCTAGGTCTGAGGCTCTGACTCCCCCTGAATGGCCCTGTATTTCACCCCCCCCCCAATCCACCTGTGCTCTGGGGCACTGATGAGTGAGCAGTATCCCAGCTTGGTGGGTTAGATGGAATTAAAATGTGTCCTGAGGAGAAGAAGAAGTCAGTTGTGGGGGCCCCTGAATCCAATTAGCCCTTCTCCAGAGGAGAATCCTGCTCTGCTGGGGGCCCAGCCTCCTCTCTGCCCCTCTACATGAGCTCAGCCCAGCCTGCCTTGGACCCTGCTGCCCTTGCCCCCACACCTCAGACAGAGAAAGGATGCATGGGGAGGTCTCGGGGGTCTCAGTCCAAGAAGGGGGATGAGAGTGAACTTACACCCCCATCCCACTCCCACATATTCATACTCAAACACTCACACATGTTCATATGCACACATCTCAGGTGGAGTGAGGGCATTTCCTCTTTGCTTCTTAACTGCTACAGGAGCTAGGAGAGCTCACAAAGCTGACACCCCACCAGCCTCCCTCCCAGGGAGGCATCACCCACATTCTTGGACTGGGGCCAGCCGCAGATAAGCCCAGGAGGTTAAGAGGGGATTAGGTCTCATCAAGGCCACTATGTTGGTGTCCCAAAGGGTAAAAGCACAGCCAATGGGATGAAAGGGAACAGGACAGTCCATGTCCCCCTCCTTGACTCCCTGCTCGGGAAGGGCAGGGGAAGCAGCTGGTGCCTGGGCTTTATCTCGGGGATCCTGTGGTTCCTGCCCCGCCTCTGAGCAGAGAGAGGGGCAAATGGCCTGAAACGTGGAATTCCCCCTTTCCTGCTTCTGCAAAATTAGCCAGCGTGGATGTCCAGAGCATCTCGGCAGCAGGATTCACACCAGCTCATTGTCATGGAAACCAAAACAGACCCTGGAGAGTGAGCAGACACAGCCCTCCCTGCCAGGGAGATGCCTGGGCACAAATGGCTGTGACATGGGCATTACCGATGGGGCACAGAGTCTGGGCCTGGCAGGAACGCTCCCCTCCTGGGGACCAGAGCCTCCTTTCCCCCACCGCCAGGCTCAGAAACTGGGCAGGAATGGGTCTGAAAGCCCTGGCCAGTGCAGTACTGCCCCCTCCAGTTGCCCGCATGGAGAGGGCAAAGCTGGGAGGGAGAAGCCTGGAGTTCTACTCCTGGCCCTGCTTCCTTCTAACAGGATGGCCTTAGGCAGGTCACTGCTCCTCCCTGGGCCTTGGCTGCCTCATCTGTAATGGGAAGAGCTTGAAAGAGATGATCTCTCTATGTCCCTTCCAAACCTTGGCACTGTACAGACCGTACAGACCTGGGTACCCTGTGTGTGTCTGTGTCTCTCTCCCCCACTCTCTGTCTCTGTCTCTGTCTAGCTTTCTCTCTCTCTTCTCACATACTCTCTCTGTTTCTGTCCCTTGTCTCTCTGTCCTTCTGTCTGTCTCCCTCTCTCCCTCCCTCCTGTCCTCCTTCCCTCCATCTCTCTCTTCTCTCTCTCTCTCTTTTACACACACACACACACACACACACACACACACAGAAAGCCCCAGGTGTGCAGCCCCCATGACACTAGGCTGGCACCCTATACGGCCCAGCCATGGGCAGGTAAACCAGTCACAGTGGCTTAAGTGAAGTGGTGGTGGGTTAGGGGCCCACTCAGCATCACCTTCCCCCCCCACCTCGGCCCCATTAAGGCCTCATTGACCACCAGCTGTAGGCCTCTTGCACCAACACAGAAGGAATAACAACGCCAAATCAGACCCATACTCTCCCTTCAGGGATCCCAGTCCAACACAGACAATTGAGAGCATGAAATGTAGGCGGTGAGATGGTCACAGAGAGGGCCTGTCATGGACTGCTCTGGAGACAGCAATTGACCAGAGATTGTGAGCAAAAATTGAAGGACAGAATTTGGAGACTCAAAGTAGGCAAGGAATGGGGAGGGCCCTCCATGCAGAGTGAAGGGGTTGCAAAGGTAGATGTGGGCACCCAGAGAACCCTGCAGAAAAGGCCAGGTTGGAGTTGAGTGAAGGTGCCTGGGTTGGGGAGTAGAAATTCCTGGCAACAGAGGAAGGAAGGAAAGAATGAAAGTCAAGGGAATCTGCCCTGAGCTGGAGGACTCAGCCACTGCCCGAAGGAGAAGAGTAGGGAGCCCCAGGTGACCCCCCCCCCCGACTGCTTGCCTCCTGGTCCCCTGGGTGCCTGGCTACTCTGTCCTGCTAAATCTACTTAGCTTAATTAAACCTTTTGAGAAAGCACTCAAGTTGACAGAGAAGCCCCATAGAAAAGTCTGTGGGCTAGATTTGAAGTTCGAGGGCCTGGGTGTGAACTCTGGTATTCCTTTCCACTAAGTTTCTGGGGGACTCAGGTTGGAGCTGATATAAGGAGAAACACCCTAATGAGGAAAACTGGACTATCTTCAGTACCCCCACTAGAGGTAAACTAGCACATATCCAAGCAGGGATCCACTGCCCTCTGGAGAGTAAGCCAAGGCCCAGGACAGAGAGTGAGCAGGTGTGGGCACCACCTTTTAAGAACCTCAGTCCCTTCAAGGCTCCAACAGGTGCTTCTGCTGCTCTGTGTAGGAGGCATCTTCCTCACCAGAATGTAAGCTTCTGGAGGGCAGGGGCTGCCCATCTTTCTCTCTGTAGCCCATCCCCCAGGCTTACCATGCAGTGTTCGGCAGACAGTGGGTGCTCAAGCAACAATGATCGATTGATGAAGATTTTGTTGAAAATCTAAATGATGAGAATGAACTGGACAACGTGGAGAGGAAGGAAATCAAGATGCCAAAGGGATCATAGAATCCTCACCTTGTCTGCCCTGGAGTCTGGGCCCCTCGGGCCACTGAGGTCAGCTGAAGGAAGGGGATGTTTAACCTGGAGCAGACTGATCGGCCGGAGAGAGCAGGGTGGGAGTGGGGGTAACAGATAACTGTCTTCAAATATTTGAGTAAGTAGTAACCTCATTCTGCTTGGCCCCACAGGGGCCAAGAGGCCAAGGGTCAACAAGGGGGAGCTTCACTGAGTGGAACCTAGGTTCAATGTCTAAGGAAAAAACCCCAAACTTCATAGCAATTCAAGAGGCAGTGAGCTCCCTGTCCTGGGAAGTCTTCAAGCAGAGTTATTTTAATGACATAGTAGAAGGGATTCTAATTTTGTTCCTAGCTGTATTTGATACCTCTGCATCCCTTCCTCTTTCTGGCCTGCCTCAGTGTCCTTCTCTGTAAAGCACCCCTGAGGCTGGCTGGGGACCTCTCAGGTCCTCTGAGCTCTGGTTCCTGTTACCTTGTGGCCTAAGTTCTGAGGTAACTGGTCACTAACCCAAAGCTGGGCTTGGGAAGCCTTTGGAACCAGATGGAGAGGCTCCAGGCCTCAAGGGGGGAGTACAATCCCAGCTGCCTGTATCCCAGTCCTGTGATTTTTCCAAGCAGTTTTTCTCCCTCTTCCCTCCCTCCCCCCCCCAAACTAAGTGCCCAGAAGTATGGCTGGAGCCTGCCTAGATAACCCAGGGATCGCCAGGGTCCTGGGCTGCCAGTGCTCTTCCTTCTTATGGGCTAAGCTGGGCTCCTTTCCTCCCTTCTCCTCAAAGCAATTCCCTCCCTGAGTTCCAAACTTGGTGAGACCTCAGCTCCTACTTGCGTTCCTAACATCCCGCCCCCACAAGTGGCCCGGAGCTCCAGTGGGGAGCTCTGGGGGCCAGAAGAGCCTTTCAGCTGCTCTACTCCCTCCTTCCCCGGGAATCCTGGGCCGGCCAGGCCACACCAGAAGCCAGTGTGGACTAACGGGCCGCCGGCATTTCTTGGAATATTTCCAGGAATCCTAAGGATCAGGGGCCGGGCAGGGAAAATAAGGGCCCCTCGAGTTGTCATGACTGTTAACCCTCCTCTTCGTTCCCTCATTGAAAGAAACCAGGGTTCAAATCTTGGCTCTCAAGTCCATGCCACCTCTGACCCTGCGGCAGCGGAACCAGGGCACCAGCAGCAGAGGCAGCAGCAGCTGAGGCAGCGGCAGCGGCGGCGGCGGCGGTGGCGGCGGCGAGCAAGGCCGGTTCTGAGTGGGAGGCAGGACAGAGCAGGACCAGCAGCCAACCTGCTCGGCAGCTTGGGGCTTGGACACTCAGCCACTGTCCCTGCTAAGAGAACTGCTCAGCAAACCCAAGGCACCGAAGGGTTAAGGTTAGTTTCCTTCTGGAATAAGGTCCTGTCCATGGTACAAGGAGCTGAGGGCTGGAGGGAGAGAGCGCTTCTCTCCCCAGGTCATCTTCCAATACGCAGTTCTTCTCTCTCCCTTCCTCCTCTTGGACGACAAGTGGGGCCACTCCTGAAACTCTCATCCCCACTCCCCATCCCCAGTTAAAGCCTGACCTCATCTATTCTTTACAGCAGTCAGGGGATAGCCCTCAGATTAGTCCAGCCCCAATTTTCTCATCTGTAAAATGGGCTGAGGATACTAGCCCAAGTACTTCGTGGCGGGGAAGGTGGGGGGTTAGAATTCTGTCCAGATTCTTCTCCTCTACCCCAGTTTGTCATCAGCACTCTCTCCCTCTCCACAGTACCTGGTGCTCACCTAATTTCATACAGAATTCCAGGGACAGAAAGGACCTCAGTGGCCTCTGGTGGATCCTCACTATAGCATCAGAGGTGGAACCACAGCTGGGTCTGGAGGCAGGGAGGCCTGAGTTCAAATCCTGCTTCAGACACTTCCTAGCTGTGTGACCCTGGGCAAGTCACTTATCTTTCTGCCTCAGTTTTTTCAACTGTTAATGGGATAACTATAGAGCCTGCCCATAGAATTGTTGTGAGTGTTAAATGAGATAATGATTTGGGAGCCCTTCACCAACCTGAAGGTGCTGTGTAAATGCCTGCTGTTATTGTTATGATAATAATTATTACTCCTGGCAAGTGGTCCCCCCGACCTCTGCTTGAAAGCCTCTGGGGAGGGGGAGCTCGTGCCAATGTGGGATGTCTAGAGCCCTGCTGGCCTTCCCCTCTTTGATTTAGTCAGTCCACATTTATTAAATGTCTCCTACATGTTAAAGACTGGAGATACAAAGAGGTAAAAGACAGTTTCTGTCCTCAAGGGTCTCACAGTCTGACAGGAGAGACCACATGCCAAAGCTATGGGCAACCAAGACAGAGAGACAATGGAAGAAGCCCTCAGTTCCAAGCCCAGGCCTGACTCTGTCCCCACAGCCCCAGCCCCAGTCTGGCTCCTAAGAGCTTAAATGGACCTTAGAATCAGGACCCACCCTTTCGTTTTATAGATGAGAAGACTGATGGACCAGGGAGGGTCCCTGCTGGACCAAGGCACAGCTAGGGCTGTCTCCAGGCCACCAACCAGGGAAGAGATTTTCTCATCTCTGGTGATTACTGCAAAAAGGGCAGAAGGCCTGGGTTTGAGTGAGCTCCACTGCTCATCATTTGAGGTGCCTTGCGCAGAATCCCTGAGCCTTGGAATAGGGGCAATGACATCTGCCCTCGGCCACCTCACAGGAGCTCTTTATAGAAGTTGGCAGCATCCAGTGGCAGGGGAAGCAGGGAGAAGCACAGACCTTTGGCTTGGGTTGCCAGGGCAGAGAGACCATCCTCCTGGGCCCTTCAGGAGAGCACTAAACCTTATCTAACCCTCCAGGGGGCCACAGCCTCACAGAGACAGCCCTGCTTTCCCAAGGTCCCCTTGGGAGGACAGAGAAATCTTTCCCTTCTCATGGCCTTGAGGTGGTCAGGCAGGCCCAAGCTTAGGCTTCTACTGCCTCCCACACTTCCAGCTTCTGTCAGCCAGTCTCTCCCTCCCCACTCTCCAATGCCACATCTATCTATCCCCAGGGCATCTTCCCCTGACCACCATTAGACTCCTCAGGAGGCTTCATGCCACAGCTGCCATCTCAGACATTTCCAGGCTGGAAGGGACTTCAGGTCACAGGATTCTTTGTGCTTTGTGGTCACAGTGGCCGTGAGACCCCAGAAGCATTTTAAAAAAGATTTTATTGCTACTCCTGTTGTGACCTTCATTACTGAATATACACCTCCCTCTCCCCTGTGCAACCATGAGGCAGGAAAGCCCCTAAAAGTCAAATTACCCATCAACTGAGTCTGACTACATTCCTCACCCACCATCCCTCACCTTTCCAAGAGGAGAGAGAGAGGTACATTTTTCCTTTGTGCTTTGGGGACAAGCTTGAACATTACTTGTCTTCTTCTCATTGTAAAGGAGAGGGGTGAAGCAACCCTTCTATACAAACAGACTAACGTCCAATGTGAAAGGATTTGCAGATCCTATACTTGATTGCATGCCACCATGGGAGGGGGAGGGAGGGGAGAAAATTTGAAACTCAAGGGATTGTGGAACTGAATCTTGTAAACTAAAAGTAAACAAACAAATCAATTAAAAATGAAAAAAAGAGGGGGGTGGGGCCCAGAAGAGTCACACAGAGAGTAAGTGGGAGAATTAGTGCCCAAACCCAAGATTCCTGACTCTGAGAGCCACGCACTTCCCCACTGCCCCACCGGCCTCAGCCCTGGCCAGGCAGGCAGACCAGATGCCCCTCTGGGTCTCCAAAGGGGCTGTCCCATGACAATAGAGACCTGGGCTGGTGGTCAATGTCCCGCTGTCCCCTAAATCCAGCATACACCCTGAGCCACTGGATGTAACTGGCCCAGATGGTCAGAGTCAGGACCCACAGCAATCCAGCCTGGACCTTCCTTCTCCTGCAGCTCATCTCACCTGTCTCCTGCCTGGAAGCCACATTTTCAGCCTCCCCACATAGGGCTGACTTTGGACCCAAGGTGGGGGGCCAGGGCAGGCTGTGAGCTCATCCCAGGACCCACCCTGAACTCTAACTGACCTAGGACTTCCTCTGGACAAACCCCTCCTTTCTCATAAAATTCAGATATGGGGAAAGATTACAACTGCCTGAACTTGACTACCTGGATCCTTGGTTGAGTTCGAGCCCCGATTCTCTCCATGGTCAGCCCTCTCCCTACTCAGATTCCTGTGTAGGATTCCCCTAGTCAATAGAATGTCACATTCCTGAGGATATCCCCAGAGTGTTGTGATAGATGTGACCCATGGTCACATAGAGAGTTCCCTGGGTCCAGTGCTCCAGGCCCCTTAAGGACAGTCTCTGCTCCAAGCCACACACACACACCCAATCTCTCCTCTCTCCTCAGGCACTCCCAAGAGAGGCTTTCCAAGAGGCCCTTCTGGACCTGCCCCATCTACGGAGGCAGAGGCATCTGCCCTCTAGCTATGGCCAGCGCTGCACAGACCTGAGTACTCTAGAGCTTGGGTGTTGTCCCTATAGAGTCTGGGAAATGCCATTGACTGAGGAAGGAGGGTGGGAGGCTCATGAACTTGTCTCCTGGGAGACATCACCAGCCTTCCCTCTTCAGCAGCCTGTCTGTCAAGGTCCCAAGGGGAGCCCAAGAGCTGCCAAGAAAAAGTTCCCTCCAGTCAGCATCCCTTGCCAGGGTCTTGTCCCGGCAGCCTCAGTCCCTGACCCAGCTCCTAGCTCCTGCCTTGGAAGCAGGTGCTCAACTTCACTGGGTCTGGTGCCTTTACTTAGAATTCCTTGCTCCTCTAACATTTCAGGGAATGAATAGACAGGCTCCTCATCCAAGGCCCCTTGTGTCTGAGTCGACGGCCTCTGGCCAGAAGTCTCAGGCACTGTGCTATGTCACTGCAGTGGCCTGCAGAACAGCAGCAGGGTGACTTAGTGGTTTGAGTCCAAAATCAAGTCTCAGCAGCTTCTCCCTCCTACAAGCTGCTGCCGAGGCCTCGTTGGGAGGAATGCCCCAGGGAAGAGTGGCAGAAAATTCTGCCATTTGGAGACATTCCAGGGCAGCTCCAGAGCCCAGAGTCTGAACAGCACACCTTCCAGATCATTTAGTGGCCAATCACACTCTGTGCAGGTGCTAGAACTTTCCCTGACTACAGATAGGGAAACTGAGGCACACAGCCGCCAAACATCTCCTCTTGAAGTTCACGGCATGTTGGAGACAGCAGGAGAATCTGGAGCCCTGGGAAGCTGGCTGTCCTTGGAGCTAGGTCACTGCAATGGTGACTCTCTCCCAAACATATCTCAGAGGACTGGTGGCATCAGGACAGTGGCTTCTCCGCTAGGTAGGTAGCCTGGAGTCTGTGACTGGAAGGAGCTTTGGCAGTGTCTAATTAAGAGCCCCCTTTAGAACACACGTAGTCACTGCTTGAAGACCCCTAATGAAGGGAACTGCCTATTTGTAATTGCCTCTCATCCCTCTCTCCAGAAACTGGGTTCCAGTGATTCCAGCTGAGTCCCTCTTCTAGCTAAGGTGGGGCTCCTGGTCTGCCCCACCATACCCAGCTCTGCAGCTCCCCCATGAGAGGAGAGAAGGGCTCTAATTCAGCCTTGTCCTGAGTCATCCTGAGCTCCAACCAACTGAACCACTCTGACATGCCCCTCTGTAAGTCTAGAATAGCACCCTCACCCCCTAGGAATGACCTGCTTGGCTAAGTCCATGCTAAACTCAGGCAGCAGACCAGCAGATATCTTTAAGGTGGGCCTACCCCTGAACCAGGGTCCATTCTGTACTGGTCCCTGTATCCTGTGAGCCACAAATTCCCCAGTGCCCAGTAGGTAGACAAAATGGTCAAACACCTCTGCTTCGTCCAGCGAATGACCATGCCTGCCTGCTCATGACTGAGGCTTCTAGGAGCAAGGACACAGGGTTCTTCATCTGCAGGAGGCCCTGCCTGGGTCACAGTCTTCTAGGCCCCTTATTCATGAACCCCCTTCTCTATAGCAAGCGTACCCTTGAACTGCAGCTCCTCTACCCAGAATCCTCTTTGGCAAGGTGAGGCCTGAGCTCTCCCATTCCCTGTCTGGTGATGTTTCCTGATTCTCCACACATCTTGGTCCTGGTTCTCGCCAGCGTGTGAGCGCCACTGGTGCTGGTGCTGGCCCTTGTCTGACATGTTTCCCTTGGGCTTGGCACAGGGCTGGTCCCAGCAGGCATAGACTAAATCCATGTCAGTGGGCTGATAATTGCTTCCCATCCTCAGTCAGTAGTCATCAACAGCCACCCTGGGGAAAAGCAGCATGGCTCTCTGAGTTCTAGCCCTGGCTCTGACACTTCCTAGCTGTACAACCCTGGGCAAGGTAATTCAGTTCTCTGAGCCCCCATTTCTTCACCTGTAACCTGGTTATAGTCACAACCAGTCCTGAGCTCCCAGGTCTGTAAGACCAGATAGAATGTGGGTGCCCCAATACTTATGTGCAATGAAGCACTGGGAGCTGGTCCGACCATTCTAGAAAAATTCTAGAACTACTCTAGAAAAGCCCCCCAATTGTCCGCACCCTTTTATCTGGTGTTACTGCCACCAGGAAGATATCCCAAAGAGGCAAAAGACAGGGAAAGGGCCCAGATAGGTCAATATACTGAGAGTCCTCCTTTCTGTGGTGGGAAAGAGCTGGAAGGAAAGGGAGCCCATCAACTGGGCAATGGATGGGCAAACAAATGGGTGGTGATCAGCACAAAGGAACCATATGAGAGGAGTATGAGGAATCCAGAGAAACTTGGGGAGATGCATAAAAAAGGCAACACAGGGAAGGGGCAAGGCCAGGGGCCCCAGTCACTCCATGCCCACAGACATCACAAGGCTGATCAGGGCAGTGACCACTTGTGGCAAAGGGAACTGCCAGGAGGCACACAAAACCTTGGAAGATGAGGCTTATGGCCAGCCTGGGTCTGACTGTACTTGTCTGTTATCACAGACGGTTTCTGGGAGGGGACAGGGAGAGGGGGTGTCACAGGGAAATATCCCCTCTGCCAATATTCCCCAGGGATGGGGATGGGGATGGAGATGGGAATGGGGGTGGGGGTGGGGGTGTGGAAAGGGAAGGGGTTGGGGAAGGGGATGGAGATGGGATGGAGATGGGATGGGGATGGAGATGGGATGGGGATGGGGAAAGGGAGGGGATAGGGATGGGGAAGGGGATGACGATGGGATGGGGATGGGGATGAGGATGGGGAAGGGGAAGGGGAGAAGGAAGGGAGTGGGGATGGGATGGCGATGGGACTTCCCATGGGTCACATGATCCAGAAAGGAAGGGTCATGACTAAAGGTGCAGACACACTGGCCACATGGGATGCTCACCCTTGGCTGGCAGTCCCATTCTTCTCCCTAGACTAGGATTGGGCTGAGCGCACGCTTGGCTGTTCCTACTCCTTTGGCAGGTAACTGCATGGACGTATCGACAGACTGGGAGAAATACACCATTCCCTCTTGGTCCAGTTTTGGGGACCAAGTTCTCCTGAGCCATCTCCTGCACCTCATTATCCCACCAGGCACACAAAGATACTTTCACTACAAGCCATCAAAAATGGAGCCCATCTCTACTAAAGAGAGGAAGTCACCAGCCTTGGAAGGAGAACCAGAGTCCAGACTGCTGTGGATAATCCCGGCTTCCCTGAGCCAGAAGGGCCTCCGATCCAGTCCTGACTTCTGCATCCTCTGCACACAGCCCCAACAAGAGGTTTGAAGCCTCTGCCTGGAGACCACCACCCAGGCAGCTTACTCACCCAGAGTGGGCTTCAGGACAGGTAGGTCCTTTGCTCACCAGGGGCAACTGGATCTCAATATCAGATCATGTAGAGAACACTCTGGTTTGGCCCCAGAAAGGGACACGGTGTCTCAGGGTTGAGGCAGAGGATGCTGGGAAACTGGTCATTGGTCAGGCTGAGATCAAGGTGAATGACTCCTGCATGCCACCTAAGCACAACACACTCCTGGACACCCTCCCCAGCTCCAGGGCAGGGACCAGACATCTCTGGGTCCTGCACACTGTTTCTCTTAATGGACTCCAACACTGAGTCACAAACACACAGATCTTTTTCAAACTCGCTGCTGTCTGATCCCTCTTCCCCTTATATTATTCTACTGAAGCTAGTTTGGGAGCCTCATGTGAAGATTGCATTCTTAGTGAAGTACTTCTGATTTCATTTGGTACAAAGGGTCAGCTTGCCAAGATCCCCAGGGAAGCTCACTCCCTCCCTGGTGGGTTAGCTGTCCCTTCTTGCCTTATGATGTCTGCCAAGTGGGTGAGCACATCACCCCTGGCATTCACTATCCAAGTCATCGATAAAAATTCAGCAAGATAGAAAGGGTCCCAGAGTCTGCTCTGGAGGGGCTCACACAGCCTGGTGAGTGCCCTAAAGGGGTCAAAGACAAAGCTTGTCATGGATGTCAAAGCATGCTTGGGAGGTGCTTTCTGCAGCAGCAAAGAATTGGAAGGGAAGAAGATGGCTGGCTCTTGGCTAGCCAATGAGTGGTGGTGCATGAATGTGATGAAATATCACTGCGCTGTAAGACCCAGTGACTGGGAAGGACTCAGAGAGGCACAGAGAGACCCAGAATGACTGATGCTGAGGGAAGCAATCAGAACTGGGAAAACAGGCTCCAGAAGACCTAGGTGCTGGAAACAGAAAGAGTCAAACAGAACTCCTTGGATTGGTTCTAAAGAAGAGAAAAGAAAATGGAGTTCCCTCCTCTTTTAACAGAGGCGGGGATTATGGTCAAGAACATTCTTCTTTTCTTTTGGGGGGAATTTCTCAAATTTTAAACTTAAATACAAAATGAGAAAAAAAAATAGCCACGTACAAAACAGACCATAAGAGAGGATTCAATCAATATAAACAATACATTTCCATTCCAAGAAAACCTTTCTAATAAATACTCCACTGTTTTCGAAGCTGCCCTGTTTTTCTTGAATTCCTTAGAGGTTTTCTTTGGTTCTCTATTGTGCATTTTTACTTTATTTCCCCCCCCACATACCCCCACTCTCAAGAAAGCTACAATTGAGTAGGTACAATTAAGTCATACACACACATATGTCTGCACACATATACACTCGTACACATATATATATAAGACCTTACTATGCTCATTTCCCCCTTCCCCCCCCCCCCCCCCGGCATCTATTTCTCTGAAGATGGAGAACATCTTCCTTCACAGGTCCAAGTTTTCCCATACTTTTGTAAATCAGCCTACTCCTCATTTCCCTACACCACTGGGCATTCCAGCCTGGTTATATTCTTATTGAGAGAGATTGGCTCTGAAAGTTCCTCCCTGCCCCCAATTTGCTGCATTCCATCTATTCTTGGCTTCATAGTTTTACTTAGACAAGAAACTTTTAATTTAAAATAACCAAAATGAGCCTGTTTATACTTCAACAGTATAAGTTCTCTCTTATAGTTTCAGGTCTGATATTGCTCAATCTGCTTTCTTTCCATCTTTTTTTTCCCTGGTTTCTTTGAAGTTCCTGACCTTTTCCTCTTCCAAATGAACTTTGTTATTATTTTTCTAACTCAGCAAAATAATACTTTAGTAATTTAATTGGGATGACATTGAATAAATAGATTAGTTGCGTGAAATTGTTGTTTTAAAAGTGATATTGGCTTTACTTACCCATGAACAATAAATATTACTTCAATTATTTAGATCTGAGATCATTCATATAAAAATGTTTTATACTTTATGATCACAGAGTTCCTGTATTTGTTTTGGCAGGTATATGCTCAGGTATTTTATACTGCCTAGGCATTTTTAAAGGTCTAAAACAATACTGAAAAATATTGCTCACACACAATGGGGTTTCTTTATTTTTATTTTTTGCTTTTTGGAGGGCAATTGGGGTCAAGTGACTTGCCCAAGGTCACGTGGCTAGTAAGTGTTAAGTGTCTGAGATCTGATTTGAACTCAGGTCCTCCTGACTCCAAGACGGGTGTTCTGTTCATTTTGCCACCTACCCGCCCCCTGGAATTTCTCTATTTTTCACTTTTGTTTAAATCTATTCTAACTTTAACTTTGTCTGAAATCATGATTACTATCCCTGTTTTTTTCACATAATAAATTCTATTCCTGCCCTTTATTTTATCTTTGTGTGGGTCTCTCATTTTTATAATGTTTCCTGAAAACAACATATTGTTGAATTCAAATTCTTAATCTGCTCTCCATTTCTGTTTTATGGGTAAATTTATCCCATTCACATCCTAAGCTACAATTACTTGTGTAGTGCGGGTCAAGAACATTGCACATATTGTAAAACTGATGATTCGGTGAATTTTTCTGAATTACTTTGGTTCTCGTTTTCTTATTTTTATTATAGGGGACTCATCTGTCTGTCTGTCTCTGTCTCTGTCTGTCTCTCTGCCTCTCTGCCTCTCCCTCCCTCCCTCTCTCTCTCCTTCTCTCTCTCTCTCTCTCTCTCTCTCTCTCTCTCTCTCTCTCTCTCTCTCTCTCTCTCTCTCTCTCTCTCTCTCTCTCTCTCTCTCTCTCTCTCTCTCTCTCTCTCTCTCTCTCTCTCTCTCCCCCTCCAGAATAACACAAATGCCTTTGTCAAAATCTTTGCCCAAATCTAGAAATCAGCACCAGCAGCATTCCCCGGTCAGTAAGGTACAGAGCCCAGACCAATAACCCTGCCACAAAAGGAAATGAGCTTCACCTGGTCTACCCAGCTAGTTCCCTTTGATCACACCTTTTCTAGAACTGCAAGTACCATCTCTTGAAAGATATGTCCCAGGATATACCAGTAATCTAAGCAGAGCTCACTGGATTTCAATTTGCAGGTGATACTTTATTGAAAATAGAAACATTTCCCCTTCTCTGGTCATCCCCATAGCACCTCTGCCTTCTCTCATAACCTTCCTGAGACTGGCTCAGGTAACACAAACTCTTCCAGGACAAGAACAATCAGCTCCCTTCTATCCATTCAGGGTCTGTCCTGTCCAGCCCAAAGGATGATCTCCTTGGCCAAGAAAAGAGCAGCAGAGGGGGATGAGCTGCTCTTTCCTCTGTCCGTGGGCTGCTGTCACTCTCTCCCACCCTAGTGCTTTTCCCACCCTTTGCCTATCACCATCTCTTTCTGTACCATAGCTAATGATATGGAAAAAATAATGGAAATAAGATATGGAAATATCAAATGGATAACCAATATTCAAAGAGGGGGAGGGGTGGCTGGAAGAATGGAATTGGTGGTCAAAACGTTAAAATAATTATCATCAAAAATTTTCCATATAACTGGAAAATACTTAAAATAAATAAAAGATATATTTTAATAAAAAGAAAGTCTTGGTCAAATGATTTACTAAAATCTCAGCCAGCTTTATCTCCAGCATCCTCTGATCTCCTAGTCAAAGTGATCCTATCACTGTCTAAAAAGGAGATGAAGCCAGTGGGGTCTGGCTGGGACTGGGTGGAGACAAGTTGGTTCTTTGGCTTCCCTTCCTCCACATTCTCCTACCAGCAGTTTAACAAAGGGTGGAAAGAGGGTAGAGAAGGCACTCCAGACCTTGGCTGGATTCAGGGAGTGGATCCATGGTCCTGATGGATGAGGATTAGGAGAAGCAAGCCACCTCCCCACCACACATCAGAGGGGATGGGCACTTGGCCATCATTACCTGTGACAACGGAGAGATAGCTTCTATTTTGGAGGTGGGAGTGACTAAGTGGGTAATTATGATGCCCTAAGAATCTGCCAATATGATGTTTTAAAACATGAAAAAAGCCCAGAAGAGGGCAGAAACTGAGGGATTTTGTTATCACCAGACCTAACATATTTGTGGTTTTCCAAATAATCACTTTCCCTCTATGTTTCATATAATGAAATGTTCATGTTTGCTGATGACTAAGTTAAGAATAAATATTTTTTTTGAAAATAATATTTTATTTTCCCCCAATTAGGTGTAAAAACAGTTTTAAAGATTTGTTGTTTTTAAGTTTGGAGTTCCAAATTCTCTGCCTCCTTCTCTCCCCTTCCCCCTCCCTGCAGCAATAAGCAATCTGATGTAGTGTATATATGTGCATTCATGTAAAACATTCCAGTGTTAGTCACATAACAAAGAATTAAAAAAACAAGCTAATAATAAACTACAGAAACATGGGGAGACATGAACTGATTCAAAATAAGGGATGAACTTATGCTATCATCATTATTTCTACTGATGATTATTGCTGTTATTTGAACTAAAGAGAATGAGGAAAACATGATCCATGTCCAAAAAGAAAGACAACAAAGTTCTGTGAAATGATAGTGGCCAAGCGTGGCCCCCCAAAAAGAGATGAGAATGGATCTCTCCTTTGTTTATGGGTGACAGGACTTCAGGTGTAGGACACACCCTATAATGCAGAAAACTTGCTCAATGTGTTTGACTCTTCCTTTTTCTTCTTGGTTAGAAAGAGCAGCTACCTGGGAGCTGAATGGGGCAACCTAGACATCAAGAGTGACACCAAGAACCAAAGCTATGAGTGGCATTTGAAAGCCACGTGTCCAAGACCTTGGGCTGGAGTTTGCAGCCTGGAGTTTCCTTCTCTTTTGGGGAATTGGGACACCTGCTCTTCTCCAGTTCTTTGATATTGCTTTAGTTGCCCACAATGGTCCAAAGAGTTATCCTATCCACCAGCGCTGGGCCGGTTGATAGGAATCACAAGGGCAGCTGTGGCCTCCTCACTTTCCTTGGGGGATCTACTCCTGAGACTCATTTTTGTCCCACCATTTCCTGGACAAAGGTCATTCTCTCTGGTGGGGAAACCTTGCTCAGCATAAGGATTGAGCAGCACAGAACACACCTGGAGAGCCTGCCCTCCCATCTCTTCCCATCAGAATCATCCTTTTCCTCACACATTCAGACGGTTCCTCATCACTGAGCTTTCCTTGCTGGACTGGCCAAGGTGATCCATCACTCTGCCCTCCTTGGATTTCCTGAAGCTTTTTTCCTGGGCCTCTCCTTGGCCCCCCACATCATTTTTGACCTTGTATTGTCATCTCTGTGTCTGGACCGATATCTGGGAAACAATAGGTGCTTTGTACATGTTTGTGGCCTGCAGAGATGAAAACCCCCAGGAAAGCTGCTCCTGTTGCCTCCTTTGGAAGCCACCATTTTCTCTCATTTGTGCCCAGTCTGGTAAGGGCACACAAAGAGCCTGGGGCAGAGAACTGCCCAGTGGGTGGGATTTGGAGGGAGAAGCTCTAGATCCTAATTCCCCCTCCCCCTCACTAGCTGTATAACCATGGACAGGTCACTTACCCTACTGAGTTTCCATTTTTTCATGTGAAAAAGGGGGATTCCCCATCAACTTTTTGTCTGGAGGAGATGCTCAGTCAGTGCTTGTGGAATAAATAAGGGACACTGTCTTCCCAGAAATCCCAGGAGAGAGTGGACAGAAGGGCTTTGCAAACTCCAAAGCACCTATAGCCATGAGCCATGGGTTACCCTGGCAGTCAGGCTCTGGACAGCACCGTTGGAAGGGGGAGTGGCCCTAGTCCTTGTCTCTGTCACCTTGCTTCTCTCTCCCTTTCCCCTTCCATAGGATGGGAAGGGTGGAATCAGCCAGTCAGTTGACCTACATGCACTGAGTTTGGCTTCTGCTTAACCCAATCTACTCAAGGTAGAAGGTGACAAGAAGGTTAAACATGAACACACCACTCCCAAATTCATCATTCTTCCTGCCCATTCTTGACTCTCCTGCCCCTAGGGGGTGGCTCCTTTTCTCAGGACCCATCAGAACCCTGGTCAAGCCAGGTCCATCCCCTGCCCTCCCACTACTCCTCCCCTTCCCCTGGTGCTTCAGTTAGGAAGGGCACAAAGAATAATTTGTTAATATAAAGCACATCCTCCTGTGAATGGCAAGCAGAGATCAGATTTTCAAAACATTTTCCTAAATATGTCAAAATAAAAATCCTTTAGACAAATAAGCACCAGAAGCTTCCTTTGGGATGCTTCTTCGAATCATCCCTCTCAAGCTGCCCCCCCCCCAGCTTGGAGACCCAGGAGGAAAGGGGCAGGGTATGGGTGAGGGAAGTACTTCATTAGGCCTCTGGAGTAGGGAAGGGTTGAGACAGAGATGAGAGAGACAGACACAGAAAGAGAGACAGAGGCACAGAAGGACACACAGAGAGAAGAGAGAGACAGAGAGGCACACTAAAAGTTACAGAGAAACACAGAGAGACAGAGAGACACACAGAGAGAAATGAAGAAGTGGAGAGAGAGAAGTAGGGGAAAGGGAGAAAGAAAGAAGGAGGGAGAGGGAGGAAAGGAGAGAGAAAAAGAGGAGGGAAAGAGGAACAGGGAGAGGAGAAGCCAGGAAAGGTGAAAACAGAGAAAAAGGGAAAGAAAGGGAGACGTGAGACAGAGACAAAAAGAAAGCGACAGACAGAAAGAGTTATCTGTCTGACAGAGAGACAGAGAAAGAGAAAGAGAAAATAAAGAGAGAATGGGAGAGAGGGGAGAGAGTGAGAGAAAGGAAGGATCGTGGGGTAGAAAAGAAGAGAGGACAGGGGGATAGAAGGGATATAAGAGGCCTTGAAGGTTTCCAGGGCCCAGACACTGAGCCTGAATGGTGCCAGGGCTCCAACCCTCTTGCTAGGTTGCCCCAACTCAGGTTTGTCTCCTCTCAATGGGGCCAGAAAGTCCCCCAATGTCCAGTTTAATCTTATCACTAGATGGTTCTCATTGCAGATGAAGGGGGGCACTACATAACAACAACAGTGCTGGGGGGAGGGATGCTGACACTTCTTTCCTCCTGCTTCCTGGTTCAGGTATACAGTGAGCAGATGGCAGAAACCAGGCCAGTTTGTAAGAGGGCTGGGGGTCAAGGAGTACAGAGCATAGAGACTCTTGTTTCTTGCTGTTAAGATTTATGGAAGACAAATGATGGTCTACCACTGTCACTACCCTCTGGCCCCGCCCCATCTGACCCCTCTTCCGACCCTATCTGGGCCTCTTACTGAGGAGAGGGCACAAGGACACAGAGGCAGCCACAAGGGACCTAACACCCCCACCCCTCTACGGAGTTAGGTTGCCAACTTCCCTTCCAGCTAAAACAGGCTTGCTTCTAGCTCAGTCTCCACCCCTGCCACCCCCAGATCTGCAAATAGATCGAGCAGCACCAGGCTGAAAACCTGGACGGGTGGGATTGATTCCAAGAGGAATCTTCCTCCTCTCCACCCTCTGCCTCAGGATCAGGAAGGGCCAGGTCCCCAAGGCAGGGCCCCCAGTCACCAATAGGGCTCGTGGCTGGGACCCCAGTCTCCCACAGAAAGCTCATGTCTGGGGGCCCTAGAGGGCTGAAGCCCCATCTGGACCATTTGACTCCAGCAGGAGCCCGGGAAGGGGCAGATGGCCTGAACCTAAGGCTGACCAGCCCGGGGGCCCTCCGCCTGTCCGGGCTGCCCAGAGCCTGGAAGGTTTAATGCTCCAGCAACAACAAAGGCAGTGGCTCTCGGTGGGGCTGCGTGTCTCCAGACATAATCTCCACGAGTCGGTTAATAATAGAACCTGCTTAGCAGGCGGCAGGCTGGGGAGGAGGCAACCGAGCAGGAGCAGAAGGCCGCCGCCATCCTCCTCTCCACCCTCCCCATGGGCTGCGCGCCTGCATACAGCTGTCCCATCCCCAACGTGCTGCGGCTGGGGAAGGGTCCCCACGTCCCCGCAGGGGGCAGCCAGGCCAGAGGCGCGCGTGGGTGAGGAATGGGACGGGGGACCGGCTGTCCTTCAGAGTCTCAGCGCAGCCTCAACTTGCCTGTTCTCGGGATCGTGACTTGAGGGCGAGAAGTAACCGTAGAGATCAGCTGAATTCCGATCCTCCCCTTCCCTCTTCTGGAAAATCTCCAGGCGTTTTCTCCCTCGAGTCTCATTGTAGGGGCCTCCAGTTCCTTGCTCCCCCTGATTTTCAGGTCCTTTCTCAGCCAGATGTGGCGGTTGCCGCGGGGCCATCTCTGCGTTTCCTGTAGTAATTCTGTGGCTCGGCAATCACCTGGGCACACAGGGGCTCAGCCCTGGGGTCTGCTGGGTCTCTGGGCCACTGAAATGCCAGCTAACGCTTGTTCACTCCCTTCGGCACATCCACTGAGGGCCGGGATGCCGACATTCCCTGATTCAGTCTCGAATTCCGGAAAGGACTGTGGGCTGCCTGAGGGCAAGGAGAGCTCGGCTTTCGGGCCTGCCACAAGCGCTCTATGCTGCGGCGCTCACAACAGCCCTTCAAACCACGTGCTGATATCGCCCCCATTTCACAGAGGAATTCGGAGACAAACAGGTGGAGCCACTAGCCACTTCGGAGGCCGGCCCTAACTATACAGCCGAGGCAACGGGCGGGAGGCAGGAGAGAAGTGAAGGCCTCGGGATGGGACCACACACACACTCACATACATGTGCTCATACAGGCAGCGTACACACCAATGCCCACCGACCCGGCTCACCCACAGACCCACACAGACGCGTGATCGCGCTCAGCAACCCCACACACTAGGAGCTGCGGGGCTGACAGAGCCAGCCGTGCCCTCCGCCAGCTGGTTCCCAACCTCTTCTGTGGGCCAGAAGCACGCCACCGCTTATTTGGGGGTGTTCTTCTTACAGAGGGCGGGAGAGGCCCCCAGAAAAGCAGGTCTGAGGACAGTCCAGCACTCTGCCCCCCTGGACCGCTCATCGGGAGGAGGCAGTGGGATGCGGCTGACTGGAACATAAAAAGACCCGAATTCAGATCCTGCCTCTGACCTTTCAGCTGTGCCGTTGTTGTTCAGCCATTTCAATAGTGTCTGACTCTCTGTGACCCCATTTGGGGTTTTCTTGGCAAAGATATTGGAGTGGTTGGCCATGTCCTCTTTATTTAACAGATAAGGAAATTGAGGCAAACAGGGTAAAGTGACTTGCCCAGGGTCACACAGTTAGGAAGTATTGGGATGGATTTGAACTCAGGTCTTCCTGATTCCAAGCTGGGCGTGCTGTGTAACCAGTCACTTTTCCCCCTCTGAGCCTCAGTTTACTGCTCCGTTACCTCTGTGGAGTTGTTATGAGGAAATACTTTGTAAAGACTGAGCTGCTCTGATGTTCGAGGCATGGTGGGATGCTCACGATTCTACAGGCTTTCCTTCAGGTACCATGGAAAGGGTTCCCAAGAGATCTTCCTCAGGTTGGCTCTTGGGGCAGGACAAAGTGGAGAGGGACCAGCTGGGAAGTTAGGATTGGTCCATTCTGGGTTTCCCAGGCCACTGAGGAGTTGGAAGGCTTCCTCAGCCTGCTAAGGCCAACTGCAGCCCTGCTCTTCCTGGCTCAGTGATTGTAGGCATGTGCTCTGGAACCCAGGATAGGGGATGAAAAGTCTCTGCTGCTGGTCCTTTGCCCCCAGCTTGGTCCCAGCCAAACCCTCTCCACCAGGTCCCAGACAAATTTTTGGACCTAGACATCATCAGCAAAGCTCAGGGGGTGGGGGTGGGGAGAGGGAAGGGCAGAGAGAGGTGCTGGGGTGACTGGTCCAGCCCTGGCTGGAGAGGTCTGTAGCAATGCTGGGTCAACCTGTTCCCATGAGCTGCCCCCAACCCCACCTCCCCCCACAGCTAATGAGGCTTCCCAGAATGCTTTGTCCTCTCACCAAATCAGGTGAACTCCCTGGACCTGACTGACCTCTACTGTGGCCTTTCTTCCTGGATTTCCTTGGCATCTGGTCCTCTGTCAGCGACAAGTACGTCCTGTAGTTCTGACTAGTGGACATCCAGGGAATGAGCCCCTCAAAGCCCCATAGTTCTAGGCCTGGCCCCTCCTTAGGATCAGAGAGCTGGGGGATGGGCCACCTTAGATTCATTTAGCATTGCCCAGACCTTCCTTGATCCCCATGGTCAATGACTTCCCTGCCTTCCATGGAAGGGGAGACCACCCAAGTCAAAGGCCAATCCCAATGAAGCCCACTGGCTGCTCTGAGAACTCCATTCTCCTGCTCCCCTCCCTCACTCCCAGCCTAGAGCAGGGCACAAACACTTATCCAGCCTACTCTGGAGTCTCTCCAGGACTTATCAGACCAATCACCAGGGCTTTGACCACAAGAGTCTAGTCTCAGGAGATTACAATTTGGGATGGCAGAATTCACTCTTCTGAACTCACTGAGGAGAGAACTGAGACCCAAAGTGAGGGAGGGCCAGGATTATGACCCTCAGGTTCATGCCTACCCCCAGGAGCTCAAAGGAAACTAGACTTTCCCTTGGCTCTGCCGGTGGGCTCAGAAAGGGGCTTAGGCAAAAGCCCTGGAAGGCAGGGGCCTCTGAGGGCTGGGGAAGAGTGGATCTGGTCCCAGCCTGCCCAGGACCTCCCTGAGACCCCACTGAAGGCACTCAGCTCATACTGTGATGGGCTGGTGAAATCATTTTGAGTTGACAGCAGGATTTTGATGTCTGGCCATTTGTGCCCATTCCCTCTGCTCCTTCATCTGCTATACACCCCTTGAGGTGGAGGTTTAAAACTCAGTATGCCAATCACAAGAAGCCTCTGGCCCCAAGTGGAAGAGAGATCTCTCCATCAGCTGCCAAGCCTCAGACAAACCCTGCCCCCTTCCCATGTCTCCCAGTCTCCCTCATGGCTCTTTTCCAAGTGTCAACTTCTGAACTCCAAATTCCCTGCAGGGGGAGGCGAGGGGGGAGGGGGGGACAAGATCTGGAGGGGAGGACAAAAGTGAGGGGAAGCCCAGCACCGCTGTGGAAGCGGCAGCTGAGGGTGGATGGGGCACCATAGCTTTGCCTGCTGTCTCAGAGACATTAGACAAATGTCAGGAAGAAGGCCCTGAAGCTCTGGGGCCTGGAAGTCATTCTGAATTAATAGCAAACAGGGAGCCCCCTCTTTTCTTCCCACTGCTTCCTTATGGCTGGCTGATAAAAATCAGTCTCAAAGAAGGGCAGCCATTTTTCGTACCATTAAGCCTGCATTCCTTCAATGATTTCCTCACCGAGCCCCTACCCTGCCCCCACAGTACCCGGGGACCCTAGTAGAGTCAGCAGGAAGAGAAAGTCTGCCCCCCACAAAAGCTGGGCCGGCTGAGATGCTAAGTTGAGCAGAGAAAAAAGACCCTTTTTGGCCGTTTTCCCCAGGGCTCCAGAGCAGAGAAAAGCAGTCTTCCCAGACAGAGCCATGGTAAGGGGCTGCAATAGTGACAGTCCTTCTGCCTCCGCTCCATCGAAGATGCCTGGGGCAGTCACTGGAGCTGGAGAAGGCCCAGGGAGGCCTGTGGCTCTAATGTTGCTAAAAAGACTGCCCCTCCTCTGACCAGGCTTGTGTCCCAACTCAGCCATTCAATGGGCAGATGGGCAGGGAGCCAGGGCCTTTCCGGGAGATGCTCCTCCACAAATGGAACCTCTCACCCTCCTGGGCAGCAGAGGATTCAGTGGGCTGTGGGCTGGCCAGGGCTCTGGGCTCCTCCTGTGTGAGCATATTCAGGACTAGAAAAGGTGCTGCTGGGGCTTAGAAGAGGGCACCAGAGTGGGCAGAGGCCCTGGCCTCTGGAGAAGGGGCCCCAAAGCTCCTGTTGGGGCCCTCTAGGTGTGAGTGATAGCCAGGGATGCCAGAAAGTTGTCATCTTCCCCAAATGGAAGCCTAGGACCCTGTTCTAAGACGACGGTGCTAACCATAGCATGAGAACTCAGAGAGACCTTGGAAGGTGTCCAGTCTAGTAAACTGAGGTACATGGAGAGAGGAAGGACTAGCCCAGCATGAGGCCAGAGAGGCAGGGTCTGGATTAGAAGTCAGGGCCTGTGACTTTAAAATCTGAACCTTGTTGGCACCTTCCACAGGCTCCGAGGTTGTCCTGTGCATCCAACAAAGAATCCCTTCCCAGCATCCCTCCCAGAAGGCTTCGCAGAAGACATTCAGCAAGGCAGACCCATGTATGCCACAGCCACACTTGGTACAGAGCTTGAGGACACTGAGGATGGGCCTGCTCTCTGCCAGTGGCCCCTGGGAAGGCAGGGAGGCAGGCAGGGCGCTGAGTCCTGGGGTGGAGGTCAGCCTCCCTGCCACAAGCCTCTCTTCTGCTGGCACAATCCAGGGCTAAGGAGATTCAGAGCCCCACTCGAATTGGACAAGCACAAAGCAGTGTGGGTTAGGAGGGCTCCTGGCTTCCAATCCTTAGCTCTGTGGCCATGGGCAAGTCACTTGACCCCATACCCCTAGTTTTCTCACGTGCAAAATGGGAATGCATGATAACTCTCTATTATTCTTGGGGTACGATGCCTGACTGTTCAGAAGACTATGGGGCAGGCCTCCAGCCAGGTCAGGGGCTCCTGGGTCACAAAGGATGGTGTCTGGCTAGGGCAAATGCCAGTGTCCCCCAAGGGTCTTAGGCTCCCCAAGGGAGGGGGCTACTCCTGATCCAGGCAGGGGCTTGGGCTGGTCACAGAGATAATGCATCAGAACTGCTTTGCGGCCCGTCACCCATCCTCCCAGCAGACTCGTCCAGGCTGAAAGCATCCCTTTGATTGGCTGTGCCAGGACCCCTCCCCATCCCATGTGCTTGAGGCATGGGATCCCAGGACTCTGGCTTTTTACTAGCAGTCTTTCCCAATTCCCACCCCCAAGCCCTTATAAGGCCTATTTATCCTGCCTAGGGGTGGGCTCCCCACTGGGAGGAGAGCTCCTGGAGGGCAGGGCCTGTCTTTGGTCTTTCTCTGTATCTCCAAGGCTTGGAGTGGGCATCTAACAAAGGGCACCTGACAGACTGCTCAGCCCTCCTCCCTGGCCTGGCCTCTGTGTGTGAGCCTTCAAGGATGGGGATACCACAACAAAACAAAAGACTGGATCAGGACCCAGGGTGTGGTCATCAGTGCCGTTGAGTCCTGACCCTTTCTGGAGTTTTCTGGGCAGAAACACTGGAGGGCTTGGCTATTTCCTTCTCCAGCCCAGTTTACAGATGAGGAAACTGAGGCAAACAGGGTGAAGTGACTTACCCAGGGTCACCTAGCTAGGAAGTGTCTGAGGCTGGATTTGAACTCAGGTCTCCAAGCCACTGCACCACTTAGCTGGATGAATAGATTGCATCTAATGGGGATGACATTTAACAGGGGATCTATGAATCAGCTACTCAAGCCTGAGGGAAGAGTTGCCTAGGCAACTGTTTATGTGATAAAGATCTGGAGGTCTCAGTGGACTAACAGCTCTGTGAGTTAACAGGAATCCCTTCCCTCCCACCCAGCTCAAGGATTTTGGACTGGATCAACAGAAGCAGTTTTCTGAGCAGAGAGGAGAGGGCCCACTGTGCACCCTGGCTCAAAGCCACCTTTGCTTCTGTCCAACACACATTCAGGACATTGATAATGTGGACAGAGAAGAGCGTCAGAATGGGGGAGGGACTGGTTGGAGGAGCTGGGAATGGTTAGCAAGGAGAAGAGAGAACTTGAAGGAGAAGGAGCTGGGCTCGAACCAGAAGGGCTGTCCCCTGGAAGAGGGAGCAGCCTTGCCCTGCTCAATCACCAAGGGCAGAGCTAGGAGCCATGGTGGGGGTGGGGTGGGGATGCAGGGAGCTGTCTACAGGCAGAAGGTCATCCCAAAAGAAGTAGAAGAAGTCATCCCAAAGAGGCAGGAGCCATCCCAGAACATGGCGAGCTCCCAGAGGACAGAAGGCTTCAAGCAGCAGCCAGGACATGCCAGGGCGGGGTGGTCAGGTACAGGTCTCCCCAAAGCTACTGGCTGCCTCTCTCCACTCTGATTCTAGTGACTGCTCAGCTCACTGAGCAGTCAGGCCCTCACTCTTGGTCAGTAAGATTAAGGAAGCTGGATGCTATCGAGTGAGCTGCCCTTGGGCCCCTTTGGGGTCTGCAAAGGACCATGTTCTGCTCTGACCTGCTTCCGTATGGCCTGTCCTGCCACCAGGAGAGAGGAAAGATCATTCTCCCTCCAAGATTTCACAGTGAGCAGGTAGGGAGGGAGAGGACCGCCCAGGATGAGGATGAGCTTGGGGACTGTAGGGGGAACGGGACCTCTAAAGGCTGCCAGGAAGGGTGAAGAGGAGGCCACGGAGGAGGCCGAAAGCAGCATGTGCACGTCTCAGGGGGTGGGCAGACACAGGGGCCTCCCCACCCCTATGACACAGGCTCTCAAAAGGAGCTTGGGCAGACAGTGGGGAAATGATCACAGAGCCCCCCCTAACTCCAGAGTGGAGGTTCCCGGAGACTGGGGCCTCGAACAGAGGGAGCAAGACTGAGGGCAAAGGACAGGCAACAAAAGGCATGTGGGCCAGCTGCTTTCTTGGGGAACTGCCATGACAGATCTCCCAGGCCCTCCAGCCACCGGACTGTGAAAGGACAGGCCCCTTAGGGGAGGGACCCTAGGAGAGCTGGTGACTATCTCTGGGCCCCTCCTCTGAGGAAGGAGAGAGGAAGCAAGGTTGAGCAGGTCTCCCAATGGGCAGGGGTCCAGGCTGAGCACTCAACCCTGAACCAAGGGGATGGTGCCAAATCTGGCTGGCCAGTGGGCCTGGGGAGCTCCCGTCCCCCTTTCCAGCCAGTGTGTGATCAGAGCAAGACTGCCTATGGCTGCAAGCTGGCCTTCGGCCAAGCCCACCGCAGCAGAACTCTGCAGCAGCTATGACAAAAGGGAGAGAGAAGGGCAAATCCATCCAATGAGGATGCTGGCCGAACCAGAGTGGGGCCAAGCAGCCCCTGACATGCCCGTCACCCGGGATCTCTGGTTCTGGAGCCCCAGCACCTGGCTTCAAATCCTGGCTCTGCTCCCGGCTCCCTGAGTGACGTCTGGCAGCTTCTTCCCTCCCCCCCCCCCCAGCCTCCGTTACCACAGCTGTCAAATGAAGACTTTGGACCAGACGAGCACCGCGATTCGTTCCTTTAAAAGCCCCCAAGTGTGTCATTCTGCCGCGCCGCCCCTTACACACACACACACACACACACACACACACACACACACACACACGCACGCACGCACGCGCACACACACGCACATGCACACACACACAGCAAGCTGTTTTCTGCTCCTGGACGTAAGCTCCCTGAGGGCAGGCCCAGTGCTTCCTTTTGCCTCAGCCTCCCCAAGGCTTTGTAGGCTTGATGGTGGTTATGCTGGTTCACTTCAAAAGACTGAACCATCCCAGAGTTCATGTCTCCTCCTCCTAAGCCCTGACCATCCCTTTAGGGACCTAGTCAAGGCTTTCTCTGGGGGCAGGGCTCAGGCTGAGCCCATGATCACCTTCCAGAAGGTTCCCAACCTGCCATGGCCCAGTGGGTCTCTCTAGTCTGTCTAGAAGCTTCTGCAGTACCGATAGTGAAAATTAATTTACAACTTTGGCCAATAAGACCTTGTGGACTGCACTAAATGGGCAGAGAAGAGGATCAATACTGGGCACTGCCCGTGCTGGCCAAGCCTGGAGCCAGCAGTTCTCTGCTCCCCGGATCAATTAGGAAGAAAGCTTTGCTCTCCACTCCACACACACTCATCAGGGTTGCTGAACCAACTAGAAAATGCTGGGCTGGGCCCAGAGATGCTCCCGAGATGCTGGAAGCACACCTGCCTCCCCCTCCACAGGGGAGAACAAGTTCCCCAGGAAGGGGCAGCTAGAAAGTGGTCTTTTCAGGCCAGCAACAGTGAACAAGGAGCTTTCAAGCTAGCGCCTGGGGCTGTGTACATGTCTTGGACAGCGCTGGCCCTCCCAGGGGCCGCCCAACCTCGTCTCTGATGGCCCCAAACCCAGTTCTTGTCTGGAAGACCGAACCTAGTGGTAAGCCCAACCTCCAGGGACTCTTGCACAATTTGCTTTCCCCTCAGAGCACAGAGCCAAGGATTTCTCAGGGATGGCCAAGCCAAGGAGTCCATGGACCTGCTTAGGGTCCTAAGTATTAGCTGCGTGTTCTCATGATGAGCCCATTGTGCCCAGAGGAGCCTCTGCATGCGCCCCTTCCCTCAGTGGCCCCTCTATCTGGTCAAATCACATGGCACCAGTTCTTTGTCCAGCCCAGGAGAGCTCCTCAGCTGGGGAGCTGTGTCCTCCAGGCACAGACCTGAAAGGAGCCAGATGGTGCTAAGGAACCAGGGACCCAGCATCCACCAGTGCAGGCTGGCCAGGCAGGGAAGAGAAGAGGCAGAGAGGCCAGAGAGGTGACACCAGGAGCCTTGGGAGGGTCTCTGTAAGGAAAACCTTTCTGAGGGCTGATCAGAGGGGCCACACTGGTAAGAACAGGCATTAGCTTCTTCATCCACCAGCCCTCATGCATCTGGAGCTTGCTGTCCACTCGGACTCTTAGATCTTTTTCAGACAAGCTCCGTCCCCCACTCCTGTACTTTAGGGTCCCTTTGAGCCTGAGGACTTGAATGCCAACTCCACCAATTGCTCCATGTGGGTCTGTAGTCCTTTTGGCCTCCTTGGGCCAGTTTTCTCCTTTGTAAGATGTGTGGGCTGAGCTCAACAATGTCTAGGGTGCCCAGCTCTCAGGCTGTGTGGTCTTCAAAGCCATCTTCCCCTCACAAATGCCTGCACGCCCACACCCTGCTCCGGTGACATTTGGGGGTTGTCATAGCACTGTGCCATCAGGCTCTGGCACTCAGGGACTGGGCGTCCCTCCCAGACGCCTCCACCAGTCTCCGTGGAGGCCAGGATCACGCTGGAAGTCAGAAAGACAAACTCCAGCAATGGAACAAGCCCTTCCCTCTGGCCCTGGGGCAATAGCATCTGGATCCCTGCTTGGTCCATGGCTCTGGATTCTCCTGATACCTCTACCCTTTGACCCAACAATACCACTACTTGGTCCATTTACAAAGCTGATTAGGGAAAGAACCCATATGTTCCAAAATGTTTTCCCAATAAGACAGAGAGAGTCCTGGCCCACCCTTGGACCTCAGGCTCCAAACCTGTAAAATGGGGACACTGATCACTGCACAGCCTGCCTGTCACCAGTGGCCTCACCAACCCAAGAGACAAAGGGCTAACCTGAAGACCCTACAATATTAGGGCAGCACCGAGAGAGGTGACAGCTGGACAAAGAAGAAAACATGCTGGCAGCTGGGGAAGAGAAAGACAGCTGGTCAGGGAGCCTCAGGGCTGGTCAGGGAGCCAGGCCTAGGCCCCCACCAGCCTCTTCTACCTGGGGCCCCTTAGCAGGAGTAAAGGGCAGAGAACAGAGGAAAAGGTCCTCGAGTGCAGAAAGGTGGGGGGCAGCCCCTCCTCAGGCCGGTTTCCTTCCAGGGCCGCTGGCATCAGAAGCCACAGGGGGCCAAGGGCCTGGCTCCCAGCTGCTAGGCCCAGAACACAGGGAGCCTCAGAGAAGCAGAGGAATAAATGCCTGTGTTGATTCAGGCTTGTGCCAAGTGAGAGTATAATCCTTTGCTTTGTCTTGGGGACTGTGCTACCACAGCCAGGGAGGGGGTGAAAGAGGGAGAAAGCAGGCGCCCCCTCACCACCCAGGCCCCATGGCAGTCTCCTCTGTCTGGCCTCTGTGGGGGAGGCCCAAGGCCCACCACCAACCCCTGGGATGGGCCCCAACTCAGGCTGGCCTTGGACAGGAAGAATTGTGGGAATCGAGGGCAGGGTAGGGGGAGTCTTCAAAGCATCTCTTCCAGCCCCTTCTTTTTATAGATAGGGAAATGAGGCCCAGAAAGCAGCATGGACATACCCAGAAGTGGGATTTGAATACAGGTCCTGGAACTCTAACTACTGGCTGGCCACTGCCACCTCCACCAGGCAGTGTGTCCAGGGAGGGCCCGTCTGGAGGCAGGTGACGGATGGTACCCCTGAGCCAGCTCCTGCCATCCTTTCCTCCCAGGCCTGCCTTTCTAGGCTGTGGCTCCCTAAGGCCTGGGCCCAACACGGAGCTCTGAGCACAGTCAGGGTTTCATAGGGGAGGGCACAAGCATTGCCCTGTGCCAAGCTCTATGTGAAACACTTTACAAATGTGGTCTTCACAAGGCAGGTTTGGTGACTGTTCACATTCCACAGTTGAGGAGCCTGAGGCAAACACAGAGAAGTGACTTGCCCAGGGTCACACAGCTAGTTTGTGTCTGAGGCCAGATTTGAGCTCAGGTCCTCCCAACTCCACACCCAGGGCTCTCCCCACTGCACCACTCAACTACTCAACATTTGCAGAGGCTTTCAGTCAGTGCTCCTATTTCCCTAAAGGCAGTAGCTACAAGCCTCTGCCTTATGGAAAGGCATGGGCAGGGGGCTAGAATTGTCCCCTCCTACTCCAGCTGTCGCCAGCCATGGCCACTTCTGAGAGCCAATGCCCCCATGATCCCATGGGCAGGCTGGCTCATGCTGGCCCCTATACCTCAACTTCAGCCAGGTGCCCAATGGGCTCCCCAAGTGAAGGTTCCTGCCTTCTGAGAAAATGGGGCCCTGGAAACCTTTGGGGTGCTTCTAGCCCTGGGCAGTCTCTTAGGAACATTCCTGCCCTTTGGGTTTCATAGCTGTACCTTGGGGTCAGAAGCAGAACTTCCCAAATAGTCCCTTGACCATCCCCAGCCAGGACCAAAGCCTCAAAGGGTATCTGGGATCCACAGAGGTAGGGGAAACCTGGAGAATCCTTCTCCCAAACTCTGCCATTCACAGAGAAGCAAACAGAAGCCTATAGGGGAAGAGAGCTATGCAGCTGGCACTGCCCCACCCAGGGTGCTTCAGACCACTGCAAAGCTACTGGAAACCCCCTGGAGGCTTCCCTGCTGGGACCCCACCCTGCCCCCAAAGACAGCCAGACCCAAGCCTGAGGCAGAGAGCTGGGGAAAGTGGCCAGTCACACACTGGAGCATTGGCTCCTGCTTCTGTCATCCAGGGCTCCTACTCTCCTCCTCTACCAAGCACAGATCCCTCGGGCACTCAGCTGGAGACCTCTTGTTATGCTGACACCAAACCTCCAGTTCCAAAGCCATCCCCACCCTCCACTATTTCCAAAAGACCAGCAAACCTTCAGATGGGTCTTTCCCCGCTCTCAGTCTATGCTGCTTTGGCCCATTGTACAGGGAGATGTGGTTTGTGCTGCCGCAAACACGTTTCACCCCTCATTTCAAGACAATTGTCTGGGGAAGTGAGGGAAGAAGATCAAGGTCTGGGAGCCTGATGATGGCTCCCACTTACTGGCTCCTCAGGGCCAGAGTTCTCCTCTCTCAATGTGCTAATAGGGAAAGGATTGAATCTCCAGAGAGACCCCAGGATCCCAAGAACATGTGGATCCCCAGGAAGAGGGAGATAGCTCTCAACAGCCTGCAGAGGCTGGAGAGTGTGTGGCCTGGACACGACTACCCAGTCAATCACAGCTGGCTAACTACCCGGGGAAATCACAAGCAGTGTCTGGGCTTCAAGCATCATGCCTGTGTGGATTGCTGCCTATGCTGAATCTACAGCACAGAATTCCCAAATCCCTGGGATCAGAAGGAGCTCAGTGGGATCTAGCCTGGCCTAGCCCAGCCCTGCCCTGACCAGGATGATACCAAGTTGACAAAGAGCCATTTGTTCTCTGTTTGAAGACCTCCAGGAACCAGGACACAAATGAGACAGCCCCTGCCTCCTTTTTCCCACTAGTGGGGCCTTCCCCCACTCTGCTCGGGGTATCCCTGGAGAACACTGACCGCCAAACTTGCTGCACCTGATTTCATTACCCCACTGACAAATGGTTTGTTTTTTTTCCACTTGGGGTGGGATGGGGCACCTGTTAGGATTAGGCTATACCTACCCTGAGGTATAGAGTCCCCTGGCTCAAAGGAGAAAAGTTAGAAGGTGGATTGGGGAAATAGTAAGGGTGTGTGTGATTTTATTGCAGACAAGCCCCATGATTCAATAGCATAAGGAGGTTGGAATGCAGACCATCTTTCATTCCTCTATCCGTCCCCCCCCCCACCTTTGGCCACACCCTAAGGAGGCTGTGGGTTAACTGGGAAAGCGCTCAGAGACAAGACACAAAGATAATTAAATGGCGGGGTCCTGTAAAGGTCGGCTCAAGAAAAGATCGTTGGCGCACTCATACACTATTGGTGGAGATGCAGAACGGTCTGACTCTCCCTGCTCGACCTGTACCCCCAGAGGTCAGTGACAAAAAGAAAGGCCCCCGGAGATATGAAACTATTTATACAAACACGTTTTATAGTTCTTCTACATAGCTGTTTCACAGTCATTTCTAGTTCTGTTCTGAAGAACAAAGCAGGCACCCATTGACTGGGGAAGGGCTGATGAAGGGGGTCCCTCGACATCAGGGGCTTTACCGCTCTGTAAGAAACAATGACTATATGGCTAGGTCCATATCCCCCCCCCCAAAAGGGGAAAGGACCTATTTGTACAAAAATACCTTTAACAGCTCTTTTTGTAATGGCTAAGAACTAGAAATTGAAGGAATGCCCATCCATAGGGAAATGCGTGAACAAGCTGGTATATGATTATAATGGAATGTTATTGTGCTATAAGAAATGACAAGCAGGATGATTTCAGAAAAATCTGGAAAGACCTACATGAACTGATGCAAAATTCATCGAGCGGAATCAGGAGAATATTGTGCATAGTAACATAAACATTGTAACAATAATTAACTGTGAATGACTTAGCTCTTCTCAGCAGTACAATGAATGGTCCAAGACAATCCCAAAGGACTAATAACAAAACCAACTATCCACCTCCAGAAAAGAACTGATATTGACGGAATACAGACTGAAGTAGGCTATTTTCATTTCCTTTCTTTCTCTTACCTCCCTCCTTCCCTCCTTCCTTCCTTCTTTCCTCCTTCCTTCCTTCCCTCCTTCCGTCCTTCCTTCCTTCCTTCCCTCCCTCCCTTCTTTCTTTCTGTCTCTCTTTCTTTCTGTCTCTTTCTTTCTTTCTTTTTCTTTCTTTCTTTCTTTCTTTTTTCCTTTCTTTCTTTCTCTCTTTTTTCCTTTCTTTCTCTTTCTCTCTTTCTCTCTTTCTTTCTTTCTTTCTTTCTTACTTCTTTTCTTTTATTTGAGTCTTCTTGTACAAAACAACTAATACAGAAATGTTTTACATAACTGCACATGTATAACCTATATCTGATTGCTTGCCATCTCAGGGATGGGGGAGAACAGGCGAAGAGAGATAGAATTTGGAACTAAAACTTTAAGTAAAAATGTTGAAAAATCGGAAAACAACAAAAAAATTAAACAGGGGAAAAAGAGACAATGACTATGAGGATTCTGGGGAGGCATCAGAGGATGAGGACCGACTGATATAAAGCAAAGTAAGAACCAGGCAAACAACCAGCAGGAGATGAAAATGGTGGAAGTGGAGACAGTGGTGTGGAATGCTGACTAGTGATAATGGCCTTGTCTCCCTTCTGGGCAGAGGTGGGAGCCTATGGAAGCTTAATCCCACCAATCACAGTTAATGTGTTGCTCAGCTCCACTGATCTGCATCTTTGTCCCTTTTTCTTTGTTATGGGGGATACCCTTGAGGTCAAGGATGTCTTTCCTTGACTGTGGTACCCAGAACTGAGTCCATACTTCCAGGGGTGCTTGGACCAGACCAGGGGACCCATAGCACCTCCTGAGGCCAGAAACAGGCCTTTGCTGCCTCCTTGTGAGTTTAGGGATCACCACCAAGTCTGGCTACCTTCTTCTGTTGAAGTTGCTTTTTGGACCTGAGAGTCATTTTACATTTATCCCAACTAAATTGCCTTTTACTTTTCTGCCCACGAATTCTAGCTCTAGTCAGTGGAGATCTTTTTGAATCTCAAATGTCCGTCAGGGTAGGAGCTGCTCCCACCCAGCTCCCAGATATCCAGAAGTGCTGTACCGAGCACAGTCTACAAAGCACCCTCTAGTCAAGTCACTAGTGACTGATTGCCCTCTGGCCTCTCTCTGGGGCTCCAATCTCACCTCTCTTAGAATTTGCCAGATCCAGGGGTGGCTAGGTGGTGCAGTGAATAGAGCACCAGCCCTGGAGTCAGGAGTACCTGAGTTCAAATCCGGCCTCAGACACTTAACACAAAAAACTAGCCATGTGACCTTGGGCAAGTCACTTAACCCCAACTGCCCTCCAAAAAAAAAAAAAAAAAAGCAAACAAAGAATTTGCCAGATCCATTTCCTCTCTTGTGCCCAAATCACCTCCCAGTCAAGGGACCCGAAACCAAACTCCCCCACCAGCGCACCCACTGCCTTCATTGCCGAGGTACATAACCTGAGCGTCACCTCTCCTCCCTCTTTCATTCTTTATGGCCAATTTCCCACCAAGCCCTTGAAGGTCTCTTCCACCTCCCATCAACCTTCAGTCTCTTCCTCTCCACTACTTTCTTTAATCTGCTTATAAACAGCATCCCTAACTCCAAAATCCCTTCACTTAAATCTTCTCTCCCACAAAGCTGCCGAGCCCTCTCTTCCCCCTCATCCTGGTGGCCGAGCACCCTTCCTGATTTTCTTGACCACACTCTCTCTCTGACAACTTCTTTCAGTCTCACAGTGTCCAGGCTCTAGTCTGTTTTTGGTCTTAACCTTAAGCCTTGACTCTCCCTCCACCCGCCAGCTGGCTCTGCCCTCCCAGAGAAGTGTGTCCAGCACTTCCAAGGCTGAGCTCCTTTTTGCCAAGCCTGGGGGATGGCCATGGCCTCCTCCCAGAGCTTTCTGCCTCCATTTTCTCCCTTCAAATCCATCCATCAGAATCCTTTTCATGCATAAAGCTTGCCCATGCCTTGTCTGCATCAAGTCATTAACATCTGTTCCCTTCACTCTACTCAAACAACAGCCACCCTAATTACAGCCATCATCACTGGAAGGAAGGCGGGAAAGAAGGAAGAAGGGAAGGAGGGAGGGAAGAAGGAAAGAAGGAAGGAAGGAAGGAAGGAAGGAAGGAAGGAAAGAAGGAAGGAAGGTAGGTAGGTAGGAAAGAAACAACTCATTTTCCAGATAAAGAAACTGAGGCAAACAGGATCAAGTGACTTGCCCAAGATCACACCTAGTTATGCAGACTATCGTAAAAGCTTCCTAACTCATATCCTGTCTCTAGTCTCTCCCCACTTTAATCCATCCTGCAATCAAACACCAAAATAATGTTCCCAAGGCACAGATTTGATCACATCATTCCTCTGTTCAAACCCTTCAGAGGTTCCCCAGTGTCTCCACTATCAAATAAACACTCTATGGCATCGAATTCACAGCCTTCCATAAGTCAGCTGTCATTCATCCTTCTTGGTGATCTTTTTTTGGGAGGGGAGGAAGGTAAGACAATTGGGGTTAAATGACTTGCCCAAGGTCACACAGCTAGTAATCTTCATGTCTGAGACCAAATTTGAACTCAGATCCTCCTGACTCCAGGGCCAATGCTCTATTCGATGCGCCACTAGCTGCCCCTTCCTGATGATCTTATGACACATCCCTGCTCCACACTAGCCTGTTATCTGTCCCCCAAACTTCACACTCCTCAGACCACTTTCATTTGCTACCAGAAGATGGTGCCCAGGCTTGTAGTGTCTGCCCCTCAGCATCTTCTCCTTCCTCCAGACTTATCCTTCCATGATCCTCCAGGCAGCTTGCTCCCCTTCTCTCCTCTCTGAACTCTGCCATCTTTGGACTCTGGGCACTTTCCATGGCCATCCTCCATGCCCAGAGCACTCTACTCCTCCTCGCTGCCACCTTGAGTCCCTGTCTTCCTCTAAGTCCTGCTTCCCCTGCACCTTAGTGTTTTCCTTATCTTAATTATTTCATATTTATCCGACAGAGGTCTTGCACGTTGCCCGCCCCCTCTCCCCACTGGAATCTTCTTGAAGACGAGGACAGTTGTCACCTTTCTTTGTATCTCCAGCACTTAGCACAGGCACAAAGAAGGCATTTAATACATGCTTGCTGCCAGCTGACTGACTAGTTAACTGTTGATACCTGACGTTCCTTTTTCATTTCCTCGACTATGAATTTCTCAGTGCCTCCACCATGAGAATATAAGGTTTGGAAGGGCTTGGTGTATCTGGTGTGGACTAGGGACTGATGAAAGGTTAGTCATTTGAACTGAATCCCGACTCCTCTTCCTCTAAACCTTGAATGGCTCCCTGTTGGTCACTCACTCAGTCAATAACTGTTCACTACTATATGCCAGGCACTGGACTAAGCACTCAGGATACCAAGGGGTGAACAACATGCAAACCGATAGGCAGCAACATGGTACAGGCAGGATAAATGGGAGCTATTCTCCGAGGGAAAGCGCTAAGGTCAGGAAGGACTAGGAGAGGGTTCTGGAAGAAGATGGGGTTTTAGCTGAGACTCCAAACTCTTCAGGAGGCAGAGATGAAGAGCCCTCCAGGCATGGGGCACAGGCAGAGAAAGTGAGACCAAGAAGGGAGGAAAGGGGCCCATTTGGAAGTCTAACAGAGTAGGCAGCCCCTGCAATTAGGGCATCAGCTTTGTGCTTCAGGGAGATCACTTTGCCAGCTGAGTGGAAGGTGGACTAGAATGGGGAAAAACTGAGGCAGGGAAGCCAGCTGGAAGCCATTGCCACCTCCCAGGCTTGAGGAGATGAGGACCCAAACCGGATTATTAACACCAGTGTCAGAGGGAAGAAAGGACAGAAATCCAAGATGTTGTGACAGCAGAATGGGGGGTAGAGCTGCTGAGGGTAACTACATGGTAAGTCCACCTGCCCACCATAACAATGACATAAGGAGAGGAGAGGGTTTGGGCAAATGATGAGTTGTCTCTGGGATGTCTTGTTTGAGATGGCCAATAGGCAGTTGGAGACATGAGACTGGAGGTCAGGGGAGGTTAGAGCTGGACAAGCAGATCTGAGCTTCATCTGCACAGAGATGATAGTTGCATCTGTGTTTGCTGATTAGGCTGCCAAGTAACATAGCTCAGAGGGAGAAGAGAAGACGGTCTGGGACAGCCTCTGGTTGGGAGCTGGAGGAAGATCCAGCAAAGTGCCCATTTTGTAGGTCCATAGATAGACTCAGAGCTAGAAGGAACCACAGAGATCATCAAGTTTAATGCTTTAATTTTAAAGATGAAATGGGGCCCAGAAATGAGAAAAGACTTGCCCAAAGTTGTACAGGTGGTAAGTACCTGAGCCAGAATTTGAACTCACATTCTCAGACTACAGAGGCAGATGTCTTTCAGCTGCCTACCACTACCCTCCATTCTTGAAAGTGGAAGTGGTCCTCAACTTGGGGATTCCCCATCCCCTCCCTGCCCAGCCTGGTCTCATTTCACTTTCTGCCCATTCTCTGTTCCAGCTACTCTCCACTCCTCTCAGGGTCCTGAGCATGACCTATGAGCCTCACCCCAAGGCATTGGCTCAGAAATCCCCCCTCTCCCATCTTGGTCCATTGCCATCCTATTCCCCAGCCCTCACTCAAAGCTCCAGGAAGCCTAGCCAATATGGGAGAATGGCTTTGTCTTCAGCCTTCCTACAACATTTCTGCACTTCTGCCATAGACCTCTCTGTGTTGGGTCCCATCCTCTGCCCCTGGGCGTTGATCCCCTGCCTTGGCTAAGCATCCCTCTGGGATCCCTTCTGAAGCCTCCCCAGGCAATGGCTCCTCGAACAGTTCTCTTGCCTCTCCAATAGAGGCACCCAGTCTCCAGCCCTGCCCAGCCCTCTCTCCCTTTCCAGTGCCCTTCAGCAGCTCCAGAACAGCCTGGCCCCACTGTGCCCCTGGAGCTCCTCTGCCAGACTCGAAGCCTTCCCTAGGCACTGTCTCCCCTCTAGATTAAGCTCTTTGGGAACTTCTATTTGTATTCCCAATGCTTGGCACGGCGAAGCTTCTTGATAAATGCTTCTTCACAATAATGGTAGCAATGATAATAACGGCCAGCATTTCTATAGCGCCCTGAGGTTTGCAAAGTGCTTCATTCATGTTTTCTCATTGAGTTCTCGCAACACCCTGAGAAGAAAGTGCTAGTATCTCCATTTGACAGGGGAGGAAACCAAGGCAGGAAAAAGTCAGGGTCTCCCAGATAGTGTCCAAGGCTGGACTTATACTCAGGCCTTCTCGATACCAGGATAGGTAAGTGGAGCAGTGGATAGAGCACCAGACCTGGAGTCAGGAAGAACTCAGACACTTCCTAGCCATGTGACCCTGGGCAAGTCACTTCACCCTGTTTGCCTCAGTTTCCTCATCTGTAAAATAAAGAGGAAATGGCCAACCACTCGAGTATCTTTGCCAAGAGAACCCCAAAAAGGGTCACAAAGAGTTGGACACAACAGAAAGCACTGAACAATAACAAAACTTCCTCCTGCCAAGTCCAGCACTCTAACCACTGAGTCACCCGGATGCCTCAGCAAAGTCCCGAATCCTCCACCTGGCCCTCACTGCATCACAGCCTCTGAGAACTCCAAAGGTCCCAGCACCATTTAAGCCCAGCCAGCCCAGAAGGGAATTCCTCCAAGCTGCCAGAGCAATGACTTCCATCCCTTGGAGAGGGACGACACCTCACCACCAGCCAACACCTTGCCACCAGCTGACACCTTGCCACCAGCCTCCATGCTTCCCTGTGTTTTCTTACTCTCACAGTTCTCCCCTACTCCAATTGGCCTCCTTCTAGGGAGCAGATCTTATGGACTCTCACCTGCATGCCTTTGACCACACTGTGCCCTCCATATGGAAAACCCTGCTTGGCACACTGCCTATCCAAAGGCATTTCTACAAATCCCATTCACCCCCATCTCCTTCTCAAGAGCCTTTCCTGCCATAGGTTTATGGCAACTTCTCCACCTGCCATGCCAAAGGGTAGGGACTGGCACCGCCATTTTGGGAATGGGGCCACTGAGGGCAGAGCCAGCTTTCTGATTTCTCATCATTAGACAATGAGCTGCCCTTTCCATTGGCCCCACTCCCATGGTACTCAACTGCAGAGCTGATGTGTGTAAGTCATTGCTAGGAGGCAATGGTGCCCTGTGGTTAAAGCTAGGAGCCCTGGTTCACATCCTGCCTCTGGTTCAGCTCAGCTCAGCTCAGCTCAGCTGGGTGACTGACCCTTGGTCACTTGTGTCACTTCTCAATGCCTCATTAGAATAAGGAGCTTCCACACTGGAAGTTCTCTTTAACCCATGAAATCCCAGATCTCTCTTCATAACATAACAATGTGGCTCCAACTAAAGTTGAAAGGCCTGATAGAGGACCATCAGCACCCTGGAGAGGTCCTTGAGTGAGGAAGCCTGCTTTGAAGCCTCAGACTTCCAAGATAGTATGGATTTGTTTGCCTTGGTTAGATGTGAGCCGAGCTTCAGAAATGGAGATCAGGACTCAGATAGAGATTTTGATGTGTCCCCCCAGGTGTCTGCAGCCTGAAAAGGCTGGCACCCTGGGATATACACTTTAAAAGACTCTTGTCTGAGATTTTGACTCCAACCGGGCTTTTGCCCCCCAAACTTTAGG
>CM053601.1:194325486-194370748 GCA_028646575.1 Pseudocheirus occidentalis | reverse complement strand
GGAAGGAAGGAAGGAAGGAAGGAAGGAAGGAAGGAAGGAAGGAAGGAAAGAAGGAAGGGAGGGAGGGAGGGAAGGAAACAAACATGGGAGGGGGAGGGAGCCATCAGAGCTGCGTTGTATGTGTTCCCTGTTTCATTGTACTCTTCCCTGCTCTCATAGTCAGTAGGGATGTAAGCTCCTTGAGGACAGGCCCCAACTGCCTCAGGGTTTTCACTGTCTCCCCAGCACTTACCATAGCATCTGGCACCCTCCATAAATTGTTGAATCTACTCCACTGTGGTCACTGATAAAGGTGATTCAGTGTCAGGCTACAGTGCCCAGGGCTGGGTACATGAGAGGTCCTGTAGCCACTGCCTGGTCACAGTTAATTAGAAGGCTGTGGTCAGTTCTGGGTGGGAAATTTCAGGAAGGGCATTGATGATCTGGTAGATGCTTAGGGAAAGGCCCTCAGGGTAGTGAAGGCCCTTGAGCTCATGCCTCTAACTCAGCCAAAGAAACTGGACTGTTTAATTTAGAGAAGAAAAGACCGGGGGATGGGGGGATAGGAACTGTCATCATGAGTACAAATGACTGTCATGTGGCAGGATCAAAGAGGAGGACAAGACAAGCGGTGAGATGGTGCCAAGGGGCAGCTTTACAGCTGAGGCCAGGAGCACAACCCTAAATGAAAGTCATTCCAATGTGGAAGGGGCTCCCTTGAGTGGTCTCTGAGCACAGACTGGCCATCGTGTCGGAAGTGCCTGACGCCCACGTGCTCTGTTCCTTAGCCCAAGCGGCCTCACAAACAAGCTTGGGCCAGGGCCAGCTGCTGCTGCTGGGGCTGCTGCTCTAGGTCTCTCCGCAGTTGCCCTTCCCTTGGCCCCCTCGAGCCCCTCTGGAATTCAGAACAAAGGGGCTAATGGAAAGAAAAAGCATTTTTTAAGCACTAGTGTTTTACACATGTCATCTCATTTGTGAATAGAGCCCCCTCCACTACTACATCCTTGCTAGCCTGCCCCCAGAGGCCTTCCAAGGGGGCCTCCCGTTCCTTTCTCCCAAAGAGTATCCAGAACAGAAGTGGCCAAGGCCAGGCAATGTCAGTGTCTAGAGACTTGGGAGCGTAAGCCCAGATCCTTCCTTCTCCCCACCCATGCCAGGACCTGGTATTACTGGCATTGACTGGCTTTGGGGACTGGCACCCTCCAAAGAGGACACTGCCTGAAAATAAGAAATCTGAGGCCTGCAATGCAGCATTAGTTTAAAAAAAACACCCCCCCCCTCAGCCAACCAAGCAGCAGAGGAAGAGCCAGCTGAAAATGCTTCTCTCTGCAGGATCCTGGGGAATATGGACTCTGAGGGCTGGGATTTGGGTCAGCTGCATTATGGAGCATTCTTTCTGCCTGGTCTCTCTTTCTCCACCAACCCACTTTACCATGTACTCCCAGCAGAGGCAGGCACCCAGGCCAGTCTGAGAGCCAGCAGAGGACCCAGTCTTGGACTTAAAGGCCGGGATCCAGGCTCTAGTCCTAGGGATGGGATTTCCCCTCCTTTTGGCCTGCTCTGTCCAAGACAGAGAGCGGCAGCCGGCTGCACTCAACTGCTTGGTGCTCATGTCCAGAGACTAAACTTCATCCTTCAGAAGGCTGGGTAACCCTGCCTGAGCCTCTGCCCTCCAGTCACTCCCTCACAGGTGACCAGCTGCCCCTTTCCTCCCACCTCAAGGCTGCTCTGGGCCCTGCAGAGGCATCCTAAGGTCCAAGAACTTAGAACTGGCTAGGGCTCCCATGTTACATATTGGGAAACTGAAGGTCAAAGAGACACGGGAACTCGTCCAGTCCATCTCATGCTTGGATCCCAAAGCTTTATCACTACCACAGCTGCCTGGGGGGAGGGGAGATCTGTGACAGCAGCCAGCAAGAGCACACCCCAGGGCACTGAGCATTGAACCTGGAGTCAGGAGGACTGGAGTTCAAATCCAGCTTCAGACACTTACTAGCTCTGTGACCCTGGGTCAGTTACTTGATCTTGCTAAGCCGTAGTTTCCACATATATTAATACCCCTCAGGATTGTTGAGGATCAGATGAAGACATAAAGTGCTTTGCAACCTTAATGGGTTCTACAGACATCAGCCTTTAGTGTCAGCCAGCCAGCGTTTCTATGATGTTTTAGTGTTTACAAGGCAAGCACTATAATCTGCCCCATTTTACAGATGGAGAAACTGAGACAGAGGCTAAGTGAGGTGTGAGGAGGCTGGAAGGGAGGAAGGGTGGGGGCCAAGGAGAACACTTTGTGCTTCATCCTGGAGGTGACAAGGAACCACTGCAGTGTATGGGGGGAAGTTTGGTAGCTGAATGCGGGACAGGCAGGAGGGGAAGACGGGGTGGGCAGACCCCCTCCAGCAGCTAGTGCCATAGTCCAGGTGTGAGGGGATGAAGGTCTGCACAGGGCTGGGGCCATGTCACAGCAGAGAAGGAGGCATATTCTGTCTGAGAGGTTTCAAAGGCAAAGTCGATAGGCCTTGGTACCATGTTGTATTGGCATGGTGAGAGATAGTAAGGATGAGTCCTAGGCTGTGAACCTGAGGGACTAAAAGGATGGGGTTGCCCTCTGCAGTAACAGGAAAGGGAGGAAGCTTTAGGGGGGAAGATAATGAGTTTCCATTTTGAACACGCTGAGCAGAGGATGTCTACTGGATGTCCGGCTTAAGATCTCTGAGCAGCAACTGCAGATGTGAGACTGGAGGTCAGCAGAGAGACTGGGGGAGGAAAGGCAAACTTGAGAATCATCAGCATAGAGGTGGTAATTAAATCCACAGGAACTGATGAGATGCCCACATGAAGTAATCTAGAGAGAGAAGGGAAGAGGACCCAGGACAGAGCATTGAGGATGTCTATGGCTAGAGGGCATGATCTGGAGGAGGACTCAGCCAAGGAAATGAGGAGGAATGGGTAGCAAGGGAGGAGGAGAACAGGGGTTTCTCATAAACCTAGAGAGCAGAGGATGTCAAGGAGGAGACAATGGCCAACAGGCACCAGGCAATAGGCAAGCAGAGATGACAAATAAGTGACCCAATGGGGATGGCAGAGAGAGGGGGCAGAGGGACCAGCCTTGGTTGAGAGTCAGGCCGGCTTATCATGGCAGACAGGTGGAAGGAGATTGGGGCAGGAGGCATCTGGGGAATGAGGAGGTGGGAAGAAGAGGGTTCTCAGGGGATGGTCTCCATTTTTTCAGTGTAGTAGGAGTCAGGGTCTCAGCTGAGAGAACAGGGGAAGGGACAGCCATACAGGATATAGGAGATACCTTTAACTAGAGATAATATCAGAGGGAAGGCATTAGCCACAGGGAGGGGGAGGAGGAGGTGGGATGTGAGCTGAGGTGGAGATGGAGAAAGAACTCCAGGCTGGGGCTGGGGTGGGGGAACAATCTGGGAAAATGTGAAGAATCCAGATGGAATCTTTTGTTCCAAGATGAAGGAGGCCAGTGTCCCTGGATCTGAGAGTATGTGAGGCCTGGAAAAGTAGAAAGGGTTTTAAAAAGAAAACAGAATTTTCTATTTGGTCCTAGGGGTGATAGGGAGTGAGGAAGGGAGGAGTATGGAGGAGCCACATGGTCAAACCTGACTTTCAGGGAAAGGATGACAAGTTCCACTTTGGACATGTCCACTTATAGATGCCATGGAGCATCCCAGGGATATGTCCAACAGACAGTTGTTGGTATGGGAATGGAATGGGCTGGAGGTCTAGATTGGAGAGTCATAATTGAACCCATGGAAGCTGATATGATTGCTGAAGGAGAGGCTATGGAGAAAAGAAGAGGCCCCAGGACTGAGCCTCAGGGAACACCCATACCTTAGAGGCTGAGAGATAGAGGGTGACCCAGCAAATGAGACCAGGAAAGGAAGGTAAGTGAGGGGCCAAGAGGAGAGGGGGAGTAGCATCAAATGCAATCTGAAGAGAACCACATGCAGGTAACCCGACTCTGGCTTCAGGAGGGGAGTGTGGATGCTGCCTTCCAGCAGGGAGGCTGCAGATAGGAAGAGAGGCCAAGGACAATGGCAGGGAATGTGAAGTCCTTTCCTGTAAGAGCTTCTCTCCAGGATCCTGCTAGGGTCAGGAGCCTGTCTAACCATTGGCTCTTGGCCCAGGTAAGTCCAGCTTGGGAAGACCCTCAGGCTTCTCTGCTTTTGGAGGCTTAGTGCTCCTCAGTGAACCACAGCAGGGCTGGAATGATCAGTCATGGCACCCTGGGCCCAGGCTAGTCTTTTTAGAACAACTTCAGTTGAATTAAGAAAGGGAGGAGTGCCCTTCAGCCAGGAGACTGGGCATAGGAAGATACTCAGTGGAAGTTTGTGGCAAAAAGAGAAAACTTGTGCAGAGGGAGGGGCAAGGCAAGGGCAAGGTGATCCTTTGACCCCGGGCCACTTCCCCCCCCTCAGATGATCTCTGAGGGGATCCAGGCTGCCCAAGGAAAGAGTTATGTCAGGGTCCATGCCAGTTGGCACCAAAGGAATGGTGAAGGGTGTCATAGGGACATCAAAAGAGTGAATTGTCCAAGGTCACATAGGAAGTAAGTGGCAGATGGGATTTGAACCCATGTTGTCCACCTCCAAATATTGCACCGTGGAGAGTGCTCCTTTCTTCTCTCCCACACGTTACTTGTGCCGAGCCTAGACTTGGCACTGCAGTATATTTTAAGAGGCACTGGGACACAAAGTAGAAGCCAGGTGCATCAGGGTGGGCTTCATGGAGAAAGTGAAACTCAAAGTGAGGCTTGAGGCAAACAGGCATGGGGGCACAGCTGTTGCAAAGGCATGGAGATGGGAGATGGGAGAGATGGACTATAGAAGACAGGAAGGGGAATGATGGGAGGTCAGGGCCAGGCTGTGATATATCTTAACATCAAACAGAAGAGCTTATCATCGACCTGGGAGGGAAGATGGAGTCAGTGAAGTTCACAAAGTAAGGGAGTGGTGCATTCAGACCTGAACTTCAGAGGATTGAGTCCAGTGAATGAGGCTTGGAAACAGAGAAGAGGCAGTCAGGGCCCCATTGCCATGGTCCAATGAGAGAGGGAGAGGTTCTGAACTGAGAGGTGACTACCTAAACAGAGAGAAGGGGTTAAACACAAGAGACGTTGTGGAGTAAAAACAGCACAATCCGATGACTGGCAAGAGGCCCCTGAGGTTGTGAACAAATGGGGGTGACTGGGAGGAAAGGGGTGCTCTCTAGAGCCACAGCCACAAATTCAGAAGGATTTCCACTTTAAATGTGGTAAATTTGAGATGCCCAAGGAACAACCTGCTGGAAAGGTCTGATAAGGCAGCTGGCGATATACAACTGCTGCAGGAGAGAGGTTAGGACCAGATATATAGATGTTGGAGCTGCTAGAGGGTGCCACAGTACACAGAGCATAGGGCTTGAGTTCAAATCCAGCCTCAGACACTTACTAGCTCTGTGAACCTGGGCAAGTCACTGCACACTGTTTGCCCCAGTTCCTCATTTGTGAAATGGATTGTAGAAAGAAATGGCAAAGTACCCCCGGTATTTCTGCCAAGAAGAGCCCAAACGGGGTCATGGAAAGTTAGATGTGACTGAAAACGACTGACCTGACACGTAAGAGTCATCTGCGTAGGGCTGGCAGTTAGAACTCAGGGGCCAATAAGGGAGAAAAGATCAGGGGCAGGAGTGGGGAGAAGACCTTCAGGGAGGGCGATGAGAGGCCAGTGGGAGCCCGTGAAGATTCTTGAGGAGGGGAAAGACACGGCCAAACTTAGGCCTTAAGAAGATGATCTCTCCTGGCGACCGATCCAGGGGAGGGGGAAAGCTCACCTATGAAGAAACAACCTCTGGAGAGAGTGTCCCAGTTCCTCCCTCCTTGTGCAGGGATCAGCACCCTGGACAGCTGCTGCCTTAGCCCTACTCAGGTAGGAGGCTGGCTGCTTCTGGGATGCCTCTGGTCAATAAGTCTGGGGCTGGGGCTGCAACTGATCAGGGAGCTGTGTCTGTGGCTGGATAGGAGACACGCGTGGTGAGCCGTGTTCCCAGAGGCTGCGCAGTCTGTTCTGGGACTGAACGGACTAGTACCCTCTCTGGCCCCTGGAGCCTTCCATTACCAAGGGCCAGCAGAGGAACAGCTTAGGGGTGGGCTGGGGTTGGGTACAATGTGGCAGAGGGTCCCCGGAGCCCTCAGACTGACATTCAGGCAGGCAGGCAGGCAGGACTGTGCCAGTCTTCATGCAGCAAAACTGCCAAGCTGGGTGGGGCACCCAGTCTGCTTCATGCCAGGGCCTTGCTCCCACAGCCTGCAAACTGCATCCTCTGGTATACATTCCACAGGGCTGGCCTACTTTCTCACTACCAGTATCCCTTCCCCCACCCCCAGGAGCATTTCTGCCTTACAGAGGCTTATTTTTGGTAAGGGGAAATAAGCAGGCATCAGGGCCCAGCAGCCCAGCTGGCCCCTCCATGAGAGGGTGCAGCTGCTGAGGGTCCAAACCACCTCCAGTTTGCCATCCACCATCATTCAGAAGGCCCAACCCGGGACAAGGCTCCCATCTGAGACGCAGTGGAGGACAGAAATATCCTGGCTGCAGCATGCAGGGCCCTTTCAGAGGAAGGTGCCTAGGGCCTGTCATGGACTGGCAGCACACACCCCGTTCCAGCCTCCTCCACCTCAAAATCTAGCTGAATCCAGGATGGGAGCTGGAGAAGGGGGTCACTTGTGATGCCCCCAAGAATTCTTCCTCTGTGTCTGGACCTCTTCTCCTGCCCCCAGCCTGACCCTGGAGATTTCTTTTCATTTAGAGGATGCTCTGCCTGCCACCTCCACCCCCACATCCCTTCCCTAGGCAGGGTGTCCCAGGATGTCTCCCAGGTTCAGTTTATCTGAAGAGCCCAGTCCTCAAATCAGAACAGCAGCTCTAGCTGCTTCCAGGGCCCCTCTTCAACAACAGCCTTTAGGGTTATTATTCTTACTTGCAAAGCGGGAAATTGAGGCACAAGATGACCACTGCCCATCCCCTGCCTGGCCCACTCCTCTAGGCTCTCCAAGCTGACCAATCCCCATGGGCTCTCCCCTTGCTCAAATGGTCTCCTGGAGGTCCATGACAGCACCCAACCACCTAATATACCCAGGGCGTAGTAATGAGCCAGAGAAGGACTGTTTGACCACAAGTGGGTAGAGGAGAGGTGGTGGGGGTCCCTGAAGTCTTCCAGATTTCAAACAATGCTTCATTTGTAACCCAAATGACCAGTCAAGGCCAAATGGAGCTAGCTTGAGCCAGACACTGGGCCTGGAGTAGGAGCACCTAGAGCCTACTCCCTCCTGTTCTACTCCTTTCTGGGACAGATTCAACCAAGGAGCCTGAACCCATTTAGAGACTGGTGTGGACTGCTTCCAGACCCCTTTTTCAAGGCCTTTGTTTAAGAAATCTCTGACCTCCAGGTTGAGGGTGAGAGTGCTTGCCCTTCTAAGCCAGGAGCTGTCTGTATGCCAGGAAGACAACCCCACACCTGCCAGCCTCTGGACAGCCTGCATCCCCTGGAGATCTTGCTACAGGCTATATCACCCCTAGCACCTGGAGAAAAAAACATGGCACTAGAAGAAACATCTCTGAACTACCTGTGCTACCACATGAAGGTCAAGGTATTAGGCAAAGACAGTTCTTCACTCACCAATTCTGGAGAAATTCAGCTTCAGTCATGCTGGGAAGGAGAACATCCCAAAGAGAAAGAGAGAGAGAGAGAGAGTTGCAGCTTCCTAGAGCCCTGGCTGCACACCTCAGGGTCCTCCAACCCCTCTGGGGCCCAGGCTTACAGGGAAAGGGGCAGGTAGAGCTCTCCCCAAACAACCTAGTCTCTGTTTGACCATGGCTCCCAGAGCTATGGTCCAGTGTTGCATGGAACTTTCCTTGGAAATGCTGAAGTAAGAACGTGGGCCAGTTCTCCACCTTCAGGATCCCCTTGAACTTTTCTCAGACTGACCAAGAGCTTTTCTTCTCCTACAAAGGATCCTCATGTTGGCTCTGTATGTGCCTTAAGCATAAGTTTTAAGTGTGTTTCTTGGATGCCCCAAATTGCTGGGCTCCCTCTTAAACCCTATCCCAACATTTTCTCTTTTATAGGAGAGTTTATTCTGTTTACCTTCAAGGTTACAGTGGTTAAGTTTTTGTTCCCCTAATAAAACTTTAGCAAACAGGATGGCACCCCACAGGAAACTTGGGGAGAAGGTGTAGAGAAGGCCCTCAGTGGTTGGGCCCCTGAATTCAAGCGAACAGCATGGAGAGAAAGGGAAGTGGTGGTACAAGACCATTGATGGGGGATGGGGAATTCCTTGTCATCTTCCTTCAAGCCCTGCTGCTACACAAGGCTCTTACCTAATTGGAATGGCCTTGAATGGTGGGTAGGGCTGACTTCAGGCCCTCAGATGTAAGAAGCCCCATGGGTTTCTTGTTTGCCATGCTCTCCCCTATCTCTCCCCCATCAGCAACCTGTTCACTGGTTCTCAGAGTGGGCATCATTATCTATTCAGTGCCAAAAAGAGTCCTTCTGTCCTCAGTCTCACTCAAACCCTTCCTAAACAGTTTAGAAAAGATGGTGATGAACTGGAGAGTGTTCAGGGGATGGAAGAACATGGAGATCAGGATACATAAGGTTCCACTGGGGAAACTAGGCTGTTCAGTCTGCAGAGGGGAAACCATGAGAGCTGTTCACAAGTGTCTGAAGGCTGTCCTATCAAAGGGGAATTAGCCTCTGTTTAGTCCCAAGGGCTAGGACCAGTAGCAATGGGCAAGTTACCAAGAGGCTACCCCTGGAGGTGATATGCTCCCTGACTCCATCCTTTGTCTGGCCTCCCTTTCCATTAGCTGTCATCTCTCTGTGATGGGGAAAAATGAGGGCCCTGGGGGAGCAGAGCAGGGAGGGCCCCCTCATCTCCCTTTGTGTGATGCTCCTCTTCAGCCCAGACCTGGGGCATCTGACCACTCATCTAGCTTGACTCCTGCTTTCCTCTTAAGCCCATGTCATGCTGGCTAGAAGGCTTCCTTGGTTTCTCTTATGGCAGAGGAGGCCACAGGACCCCCAAGATTTGGGCTGAGGTCAGAATGTGGTCACAACATGGGAATTAGAATCAAGGGATGAAAGTTCAATCTCCACTCTGTTACTTCCTTTGTGAATTTGGGAGAGCATCTTGCCCTCTCCAGGGGGAAAGTTTGTGTGCTCTTCTGCTAAAAGAGTCTGGACCAGGTAGTGCCTCAGACCCTTTCCACCTCCACATCCTATGATGGAATAAGGCCTGGTGGGGTGAATAGGGGGAGGCGGGGCTGGGCTCATTTGCAGAACAGCAGAGGTTGTGGCTAAATGAGCCCAGGTGGGAGCAGTGCAGGAGTCTGGCCATGGTGCCTCTCTAAGCATGCTCTACAGGAAAGGGACAGAAGCTGTGTGATGCACTAATGAGTTTCCCTGTCTCTGTGTGTCTCCTCTGTCCAGGTGGAGCGGGAGATTGCCATTCTGAAGCTCATAGAACACCCGCATGTTTTAAAGCTGCACGACGTTTATGAAAATAAAAAATATTTGTAGGTATTACTGGGTCCAGGAGCTGGGGCAGGAGGAGCTGGCTGGGGCTGGGTGGGGCTGGGCAGGACCAGGCCTTCCATGAGCTAGGGGATTGCGGGTAGAGAACTCCACCTGCCCAAGGCTTTTGGGCTGGAGGCATGAATGGGATGGAGTATTTTCTTCTGTTCTTCCCTGGTCACCTACTCCCCAGGTCACCGAGAGTCTGCCCAGAAGCTGCTCCAGGGAAGAGAGGTTCTTGGTCCCCCATATGGCCCCCAGAAAGGTTAGAAGGAGAGAAGAAGGCTGGTTTAGCACCTCCTAGTCTCCCCATCCCACTTTGTACTCAAAGGCCAGCTCTGCAATGGCCTGACAGTTGATGAATTCTGGACCATGAGAATACTTTCCCAGACCCCACTGGCTTCTAGTATTTTCTGGAGCTTCCAATGACCAGGATGCCCCCCTGCCCTTTAAGACCAGGTTATTAAAATATAGGGAACCTCTAGTCTCCTGGTCTCCTACCTATCTTGGTGGCCAGAATGGATCTCTATGAAAAGAAGCCTCAGATAGGCAATCCTGGCTCAAAAGGGGACCTGAGTACTTTGAACAGCGTGTGTTCCCCACATCCCTTGTGTTGGGCCAGAGGATAGATATACTGCCCCCTTGAGAGAAGAATGGAACATCCAGAGGCCTTCTGTGGTCCCCAGAGGCAGAGGTCACCTGAGTAGGGCAAACCCAAAGCCCCCACCAGGCACATCTGACCACTAAACAATAGTTCTCTGGCTACTGGACCTGAAGGTGAACACATTGGAAGGACAGACTGATGGCTCAGCCTTCTCAGCAAAGCTGGACATGATGCTTCCCTGATTCCATTAGCCTGGGGGGAGATAGAGGAAATAGCCTTAGCACAGGTCCTGAGCCACCCCCAGGATGCCCAGAGCCACTTCTCAGGACCCTTTCTATGCTTGCTTAGCTTCAGCATTGCTGACCAGCACTGCCCAGTTAGAATTTCTCAATCCCCCGAGCAGAATCTTAGAGAAGTAGAGGGGCATGGAAAGATGAGAACCAGGGAGAGCTCCCAGAGCTTGCTTCTCCTGGGCTCTGCTTCCTGTCTTGTCCATCATTCCCACTGGCCCCTGGCCCTTTGTTCTAGAGAAGTGGTTCTCAACCTTCCTAATACCTCGACCCTTTAATACTCGTATATGGGCATATCTGCATGTGGGAAGACCCACCTGGAGAGGGATAGAGGAGTGGCATCTAGGTTCCTAAGACCATCAGAAATATGTGTTTTCTTAGGCGACCCCTGTGACCACTGTGAAAGGGTCATTCGACCCCCCAAAGGTGTCGCAACTCACAGGTTGAGACCACTGTTCTAGAGGCAAAGCAGGGTTGGGTGGGGTGGAGGGTGCCCTTGCCCCTGAGATCACAGGTCTCTGTGTGGCCCTGGCACCACCCAAGAAGAAAGCTCTCAGGACCCAAGAAACCAATGCCTCATTACTGGTCCTTCCATCCACTGGGCTGCTGGGGGAGAGACCAGCCCCATAATCAGAGGGGGAAGATCCCCACATCACCCACGGCCAGACAATGGACAAGGCTCTTGGCGTCCAGCCAAATACAGGTTTAAAAATTCATGCCCAGTCTCTAAATTGACAGAGCTCTTGAATAATGGATCAGCTGGGCCTCAGGAGCTGCTTAGGGTTGTTCAATCAATAGAGAAAGCAGGCTACCAAACCATCAGAGAATGCCCCAGAGCTACCAGTCTGGTTCTTCAGGGGGTCAGGGGAAGAAGAGGAGAAGACCTGAGGTCTGGTGCCCTGGGTGCCAAGGGAAGGGGAGACTACATACTCACCATGGGACCACACTTTGCCTCATCCCTTTCAAGCCTCCCAACTGCCTGGATGCAGGCAGGACTCCCAGACTCCCAGACAAATAGGGCTTGAGTTTGGAACCGACTCTGACCTAGGGTCTCAGGTAATCCCAGGTGACAGGAGAAGCCTGGAAAGGGAGATGAGCTCAGCCTGTACCCTCTGCAGTGAGCTGGGGCATGACTTCAGGTCCTGCTGGGGTTACCCTTCCCTTTGGGCTGAGGAAAGGCAGGCCAGGACCCTGTCCCTGACATCTAGGGCTGAGGTTTCCCACCTTGGGAGCTTCTGACCACAGTCTAGGAAATGGACCTGGTGTTGGGCTGCCAAGGTGGGAAGGGCACAGCAACAGTCCTGGAAAGGCAGGGTGAAAATGTCCGGCCTTCCTCACCCTGATTGGTTCTGAGCTCCTGGGAATAGCCAAGGGGAGTAGGCAAGACAGGGATCCTGTGGGTCCCAGGGCTGGGATGGCAGGTCTCCTCCTGGAGGAGAAGGGGAGTGCCCTGGGCACAGCCTAGAGCCCTGTTCCTGCCAGCTACATGGAAGCAGACTGAAGGATTGACTGGGCCTGACACGCAGCCCCACAGGGTGGGGGACAGGCACCCATTCCAGGCACTGTTTGCGAGTTTCAGTCTTGAAGTCTGGTGGAAAGGGAGATGAAGGGAAGAGGACTAAGTCCAGGGAGGGTCTGAGGACCCCATGGAGGGTGCAGCATGTGGGGGGCACGATGGCTAATGACACCTTGAATCTTCCCCCACAAGATACTTGGTGCTAGAACATGTATCAGGTGGCGAGCTCTTCGACTATCTCGTGAAGAAGGGACGGCTGACCCCCAAGGAAGCCCGCAAGTTCTTCCGACAAATCATCTCTGCCCTTGACTTCTGTCACAGCCACTCGATATGGTAAGTGGGGTGGGGGTGGGGCCCAGGGTGTTGTCCTGCTCCTGTTCTCCCCCAATCTCTTCAGTCTCTGTACAGCTCTGCTTCTATCTGCCCCTGTCCCTGCCCCTACCCTTGCCCCTACCCCTGCCCTTGTCCCTGCCCCTACCCCTGCCCCTGCTCCTGCCCTTGCCCTTGCCCCTGCCCCTAACCCTGCTCCTGCCCCTGCCCCTGCCCCCGACTCTGTCCTTGTGTCCTTGTCCCTGTTCCTACCCCTGCCCCTGCCCCTGCCCCTGCTTCCACCTGTCATCTCCCTCCTTCCAAGATGGGAAGTAGGCTTTCCCCTGTCCTCTTTCTCTAGGTGGCATTGGCTGACAGCCTTTTTGGCCTTTCCTCCCAGTCCCAGGCCCCTTAAGTCCAGGGATGTGAGGACAAATGTTTCCATGGGTGTCTCCAATTTTCTCCTCCCCTAGAAGGGCTGCCCACTTCTGGAATTCAAGGCTTCCAGCCTGGGCCACTTGAGAAGATTCTGATAAGCCTTTCAGAGATTTCTAGATTGGGTCTCTCTGGTGACACTGCCCAACCTAGACAAGGCTCTCCCCCTTACTCCCCTAAAGGGTGCTGGGGGCAGACCTGTGTCCAGGGAGCCAGGATAAGCTAGACTGCCCCCAAATTCTGGTTTGTTTGGAGGACATTCCATCAACCATTGGCAATTGGGGGCTGCAGTCATCAAGAGCAGGCCAGCCAATGGGTGGTGGCAGGGAGGCTGCCTCTGAGAAGCAGAAGAGGTCGCTCCAGCCTTTCCCAGGAAAAAAGGGCCTGTCCTGAGAAGAGGAAGCAGAATGCTTCTTGTCAGGGATGATAGGGGAGTTCCCCAGACCCCCACCCCCCTCAGTCAGAGAGGATGTTGGCTGCTCTAAGAAGAAGAAAGAGGCAGCCCCTGGCCAACCAGGAGACTTCTGATTGGCTGGCTGTGACATCACCAGTCTGGGCTGCCATTGGCCCCCATCTGTGTGTGGTTCTCTGTGTCTGTACAGTGGGGAGTGGGCCCTGGGGGGTTCTGGGGTAGGAGGCAGGAACCAGACAAATCTACTGCTCTCAGGAAGCAGGTCCCTGGGACAAAAGGACTCTAGTAAGACTGATAACCTGATGGAGCTTGGACGGCAGCAGTTAGCCCTCACGGCACGGAGACTGAAGAAGGCAATGGGAATGGGTGGAGGGGGGAACAGTCTGCCCTTATTAGTAGTCCCTGATCAGCCCAAGTGCCCAAGTTGCTGGTGCCCTGCAGAGTGCCCAGGGCCTTGGGAGATGAGCTGCCTCTGGGCTGGACCACACAGCTTCCTTAGTCAGCTTGTGCGTCCTTCAGTCAGTGTGGGTCTCAGAGCCTGGGAGAGGAGGCCAGGAAGGCTTTTCTGCCAAGCCCAAGATCCTGGGTCACCTACACAGGAGCCTTCTCCCCTGCCCCACCCCCCCAGACCCAGCTCCAGTCCACAAAGAGGGTCTGAGATTACGCCCTGGATGCCCTTCTAGCCCCTGGCCTGGCCCCAGGCTCCTGTCGTTCCTTTCCTTAGCCCTGCTTCTCCTCTTTCACTTGCTCTAATGTCTCAGAGTCAGAAAGGCCTGGGTTCAAAGCCTGCCTAAAACGTTTACCATCTTTGACAAGCGCCTTCATTTCCCTGTGCCCTGGTTTCCTCATTTGTAAAAAGAGGGATCGGCCTCCGTGGGCCTTCTAGCACAATGTCCAGCTCTCCAGAGCCTGGCTTGCTTCTCCGGCCCCAGCCTGTGGTTCATACCGAGCCAGGCTCTCTTGCCTCAGTTTCTCCTCTGGGGCTCTTAGCTCCAGGATGGCCCTGGGAAAACACTCGCTATCCCTTCCCCAGCCACAGGGACTTGAAACCCGAAAACCTTCTGCTGGACGAGAGGAACAACATCCGAATTGCAGACTTTGGGATGGCATCACTGCAGGTTGGAGACAGCTTATTAGAGACCAGCTGCGGGTGAGTGGTGCGGGTCCTCAGACCCACGCCAGAGCTTCTGGCTCCCTCGAGCCCAGCCGGGATGCCCTGCCCGAGAGACTGCCCATGCCCATGCCCATCAAGCACCGTCAGGCTCTAGTCTGCTGGGTCCTGGTGCCACCTCCTGGCCAGTTCTAGGCACTGCAGTGGGACTGAATGCAGCTGCCAAGCAGAGGTCCTGGCTGGTGCAGGATTCCAAACTCTGGCGCAACCTATGGGGTTGGGGGTGATGGTGGGGGTTGGGAGGGTGGAGGCCCAAGAGAGAAGGGCCAGACTCAAAGCAGGATCAGCCAGCTTCCTCTCAAATGCTGTCCTGGCTCTCAAAGGGAGAAGAGAATGACTTCTGCAGACTCTAGGTCAATCAATCACTAAGCATTCACTGAGCACCTGCTGGGGACAGAGCTCTGTGCTAAGCAATGGGCACATGAAGACAATGAGCCGCGCCCTCACAAAGCTCCCCTTCCCTTGGGGAGGCACCTGGACGTGCATAGGTCTGGTCATCTCTTCCACAGAATGACTTTCCCCAGCCCAGTTTCCATATATCTTGGGTCAGCGTAAGAAACTAAATGGGGATTTTGAGAGGAGCTCCTTGGAAGCTGCGGGTAACACAAAAAGAGTTTGGAAACTCAGAAGGGCATCTAGATAGAACATTGTGTAATAGCGACATATTTTATCTTCGAATATTCTCATAATTCAGACTTCTCTGGTATGAAGGGAGGACCCAAAAATTCTGTACAGATTTTCCAGACCGTGGGGGTACTGCGCCCAAAGTCCTGTGATGCGCAAGGGATAGCTGAACATATATGATAGCTACAAAGTGACTGTGTGGAGTTTGAGTCTAATGGAATGGGTGAAAACTCACCTCCTTGGCATTCTCAACAAAGGTACCAGGACAAGAAGTGGGGGCCAATGAACTTGACTTTGATTTCTGATCCCCACAGTTCTGGGATCCTGGAGAGGGCTGGTGTCAAGCAACACAAGAGATTGGGGTCACAGCAGCAAGCAAGACAGGCTGGGCTAGCCTAGCCTCATTCCCTTTACAGACAGGGTGGCATGACTAGTGGATGGGGGCATGGGCAGTAGCTGCAGACAGCAGACTTTGCCTAGGTGTCAGCAGAGCCGGCAATAAGGGACTGCATTCAATTCTTGGGCAGAAAGTGGAGCAGACCACAGTTAGAGAGAGAGACTTTGGCCTAGTTTAGTGGCCAGACTCAAGAAGTAATCCTTCCTCATCTGAGGTCTCCAGGGGTGTGCCCCAGGGATCTGAGTTTGGCCCTGTGGGGCTTAGCATTTTTATTTGTGACTCTGATAAAGACCCATGTTGTATTCTCACCAGATTTATAGGTGACACCAAACTGGGGCAGGGGGGATTGCTAACTCAAGACAGGGTTCAAAAACACCTGGACAGGTGGGATACTGGGCTAAGATGCTGAGACTTAATAGGGACAAATGTGAGGGCCGTCTCTTGGATTCAAGAAGTCAGCTTCTGACTTACAAATGAGACAGAGGGAGTTTACCTAGAGAGCAGTCTGTCTGAAAGGGATCTGGGGGTCTTGGTGGCCTGGAAGCTGGATATGAGTTCCCAATGTGACATGGAGACCAAGAGAATGATTGCAGTCTTAGGCTGCTCCCAGAGAGGCAGAAGACCCAGGACTAGGGACTTGGTTATCTTGCTGGTTGCTACTCTGCTCGGACAACACTGGGAGTGTCGCATTCAATTCTGGGGCAATAGTCAAGATGCTGGTGGTCTAGGGAGCACCAAGTCCTCCAAGACAGAGACGGGCTCCAAGTCCTTGTGATGCTTAGCCCAGAAAAGAGGCAAAGGGGTGAAGAGAGTGGTGATGACTGCCCTCAGGATCGGGATAGGGCAGAGCCTGGAGTGTGAAAGGTGGGACAGGTGCAAGGTGGTAGCTTGAAGTTCACAGTGTAGGGGAAAACTTTCCTGCCATCAGCGCTCTCCAGGAGCACTGGCCTTCCCCTCTATGAGAGATCTTCAGAGAAGTCAAGTCAACAAGCATTTATTAAGCACCTACAGTATGCAGGTGCTGTGCCAAGCTCTGGGGATACAGTGATGGACAAAATCACAGCCCCTGCCTTCAAGGAGCTCACAGTCTGATGGGGGAGACAACAAGCAGCCAACTAACAGACAAAATTCAGACAAGAAAAATAAAAGATAATCAGCAGATGAGAAGCATGAGCTTTGGGAATGTCAGAAAGTGGGATGTTAGGTGAGGTTTGCTGGGGTAGGAGAGATGAGAGAGAGTTCTAGGCATGAGGAACAGTCAGGGACAAATGTGGGGAAACCCTCTAGAACAATCTAGAGGCAGGGAAGGGAAGAAGAACAGAGTGGGTGCAGGGAGGAGTGAGAAGGGCCTCGGGGTCCTAACAGAAAGCTCTCTCTTTGCTCCTGGAGCTGACAGGGAATGATCAACATTCCTTAAGTGGTGCTTGTTGTCCTTCATGCTCCAGGAGGATCGAGATGACATTTTAGTATGCTGGGGTCAGAGCACAATGTGTCACGTTGTGGCTGGTCAGACCAGCATGAGTTCAAGAAGGCTGGGACACAGGTCAGGCACTGAGTAAGGGGAAGGGAATGAAGCGATAAGGGGATGCACCAGGGTGGGGGAAGGGTCAGAGGAGAGAAGAATGTCTACATCTGAGATCCTCGATGATGAATAAAGCATTTGCTAAGTGTTTACTATGTATGAAGCACTGGGATAAAAGAAGTCCCCACTCTCAAAGGCTCACCTTCCATTGAAGGAGAGATCAGCAAACCTTGGCACCAGCTTGTATGTGGGGGGTAAGGAGCCAGGGGGCTGGGAAGATAGAGGTGCCCTCAACAGTAAGGTGAAAATTAGCAAGAGGGAAAGGTTAGGCTAGGGGTTCATTTGTGGACATGCGACTTGGAAATGTCTATGGGACATCTACTCTGAGATGTCCAAGGGGCAGTTGGCAACCCTTGGTCAAAGGTGTTATGGGGGGATTCCAATTCAGGTCTTGTCTGAGACCCCTTCCAGCTCAGGCCCAGGAGTTCTGGTCCCTTCTCTCCCTTGTACCATCCTCAGGTCACTAAATCCTATAGACATGTGTCCAGCTTCATCTGCAACCATCATACCAGAGCAACTAAGCTGCCCACAAGGCAAGAGTTGTATCTGGGAAAGTTTCAAAAGCCCCCATCACCACCAATGTGTGTGTACACCCCTCCCCATGCACATATACACCCATGAATGTATGTATGTGTGCTTGCACATCTGCATATGCACACACACACACACACACACACACACTGTAACTAAGCATCACTGTCCACCACGGCTCAGAGAAGAGTAAAGAGGACCTATCTGACCCCCCCCCCAATCTGAAGGGGGCTCAAACTCTTCTTCAGGGACTGATTCAGTAACCATGGCTAGTTCTGGCCCTTTTTTCCAAGAGATATCTGTCTGGTGACTTCTGTCTCACTTCAGGGGAGAGGAAAGAGAGTAAGAGAGAGACAGAGACAGAGAAAGACAGAGACAGAGAGACAGAGAGAAATAAAGAGCTGAGTCTCCTCTGTCTCTCCTAGGCCCCAGCTATTTCAGCCACACTGAGCCTTGGACCCTTACCCCCTGAAAACTGTGGCAGCTGAGAGTAGGGCCCTGGGCCTCCATTATGGGAAGATCCTCAGGACTTTTGATTCCCAGGGCCTTGTAGTGAGGGAAATGAGGGCCAGCTCTTCACATGCCAGAGCTCTCCCAGGCCACACCATGTCTTTTCCTTAATTGGGTCTAGGGAGCAATCCTTAATGACAAGACATGTCTAGGTCTGCCTCTGAGTCCTGGAGGCCCTGAAAGTCTGGATGGCATCTTCTCCTGTAGAACTTGAGCAGAAATCTTAGGAGACTTTCCCTGAGCTTCATGGGACCTCAGACTATACCATGAGGAGGACTGCCTGCCCCCTAGAAGGTATAGCCTACTGCCCTATGGGCAGTGTGGGGCAATGGGCAGGAGTCAGAAGCTCTGCCCTCATAATCTGTGCTCTTCCCCATGGGTTTACTCTTGAACAAAGCTCCTTCCTCTCTCAGCTGCCTCAGTTTCCCCATCTCTACCTGTGGACAGTGGTACCAGGACTACTCCTTCCTAGGGGTTGCAAAATAACACATTAGCTAAAAGTAAATGATTAGCTGCAGGTGAGGGGCTGCCACCCTGGTCCCCTAGGCAAGTGATGGCTTCATTCAGGTGACAGCTTCAGCCTAAAGGTGCACATGACTTCCCATGAAAGAACAGAAACTACCTATGCTGGCTTCAGCCAGGTCCATCCATTTGCCTCCAACAAGGACTCTTTCCCATCTCTTTTTTCCTCCTCCTGTAAAGTGAGGGGAGATCATGTCCCCTGGCCCTGCCTTCTCTGCCATTTGGGACCCACAGTCTCTACCCTGGAGAACCCTGATCTGGTGTTTGAAAGCAGTGGTTGTGGCCCAGCTGGGACAGTGAAGGTCTGCCTTTGGGGGCAGTAAAGCCTGGAGAGGGTTCTTCTAATCCCAGGGAGGGAGGGGACCAGAATGCCTGGGGCCTGTCCCTGACCACCTGACATTGTCTCTTTTACATTCAGGTCACCTCATTATGCCTGCCCCGAGGTGATCCGGGTAAGTGTTCCTGACCTCTCTCACCTATCTTGAACACCCCAGATACAGTGCCCCTCTCTCTGGCCCCAAGGGATGGGGTGGCCCACTGTATGGCCTTCTCTGGGGGTACCCCCAGACTTAGCCATTCTTTCCCCGGAAAATGCCAAACTCACTCCTAGCCAGTAGCCATCAAGTCTGGGACTGCCCCCTTTCATTAAGTAGAAGCCAGCTGTTGGCCAACCCCAGCTCTGCATTGTCTCCCAGGGTGAGAAATACGATGGCAGGAAAGCAGACGTATGGAGCTGTGGGGTCATTCTATTTGCCTTGTTGGTGGTAAGTATCCATCCACCCTCTGGGCTACATGTACCAGATTTGGTAACCCCCATCTCAGGAATCCACAAGGCCTGGCCTCAAGAGCTCTAATGAGAAGTGCCTTGCCAGTCAGAGCTGTCCCTTGTACTGCTATTAGTTCCAGGCTAGCCCCAGGGAACTAAGGGCAAAATAATCCATTACAGCTTGTTTTATCGCACCCAGAGCCCAGCTGCATCTCTTGGCCCCTCCTGTCTCCTCCTGCCCCTTCCCAGTCCTGCTTGCCCACTCCTTCTGGGATAGCCTGCTCTCCTCCATCCTTGATCCTCAACCAAGACATCAGACCCCTCCCTCCCTCCTTCTCTCTCTTCCTAGCAGACCTTCCTAGCAGACCTGATGAGCCAGCCAGGCAAGGAGAGGCATGTAGGCATGGGTTTCCATATGAATCTTGCACACATGGGCTCTTCTCCCCAGCATGCCCATTCATCCATGGCTAGCAGGAGTGGGAAGGGAGGGAGTGTCTTGTGGGGGAGGCTGAGTCATTGCCCCCAGAAAGTCCTCTTCACACAGCCTTTTCCTTCCTCCTCCCTTCCCCCTTCCCTTCATATGGCCTTTTCCTTCCTTTTCCCCTCCTCCATGGCACCCCCCCTCCTCCTCCTGGCTGTGCAGGGGGCTCTGCCTTTTGATGATGACAACCTTCGGCAGCTCCTGGAAAAGGTGAAGCGAGGGGTGTTCCACATGCCGCACTTCATCCCACCCGACTGTCAGAACCTGCTGCGAGGCATGATTGAAGTTGATGCCTCCAAGAGGCTGACGGTGAGAAGTCGAGACCCAGGGACCTGGGGCACCCCACCCAGCCCAAGCCATTCCCTTCCCCTTCCTTCCCAGCCATTAAAGGTGAAGCAAGGACTGCCTGGCTCTGTGTGTGTGCACATGGGTGTACATGGGTGTGCACCCCTGCACTCCTGTGTCTGTGTGTGTGCCCACAGGTTAGATGTGTGTGAGCACATCTATGTATACACATTTGTGCCTACACAGCTGCTTTCTGTGTATGCCTATGCCTGTGTATATAGTGTGTGCATGTATGTACATGATTGTACATGGGAGTATGTGTAAATACACATGCATCCAAACCCATATGTATTCCTGTGCCTGTGTGTGCATACATGAGTGTGTGTGTGTGTGCACACGTGCCCATGGGGAAGGGGGTGACCTGTGATAAAGGGAGAATGGGACCAATATGCCTGCCTCAGTGTTCACATCTCTAGTACCCTGAGCCTCCTCAAAGTACCCCCAGTGGGTAGGGCAGAGGCCTGGAACATCCTCTCCTCTAAGGCCACACTCTCACCCCTCTCCTTTCTCCCTTTGCTGCCTTCTTTTCCCCAAGAGCCACCTTGGGCATCACTAACTTTTCTGCTAGAGACGGGCAAGCATGGGCACTGAGGACTGTGGTTAAAGACCAGTCTGAGTCATCAGTTGGTTCTCCAGCATGCCTTGTGGTCCCCCTGGGACTGCCACTGGCTCAGCTCTGGAGGAAGCATTGACTGGTGTGCCCAGGGAGAGCCTCTTCTCACTTCCATTGGTCCACTCTGGCCTTCAGGATCAGGGCCAACACTCTCTGAGACTTTTGGGGCCTCTTCCGTCCCTCAGAGTCCAGGTTGAAGGGCTGCCTTTTCAGCTCTGAGGTTGCTGTCCCTGGGCCTCCGTTCCTTCCTGTAGCTGCCCTTTTCTCCCTGCCCCTGTTCTATCCCTTAACTCACCTGAGAGGTTGTCGCTGCCCTGAGCATGGTCTTTCTACCTGCTGATCTCACTCTCTGGGGGGAAGAAGAGGGGAGGAATCAGAAAGGCAGCTCCTGCAACCCTGCCTCAACACCCCAGAAAGCACCCCTAAGCATAGGTGCATCCCGGCTGGCCTAGTTCAGCTTAAGCCTCCAAGCTGCCTCCCCCAGCTCCTTAGTGGGTTTCTAGGGCTCAGGCTCAGAAACTGCTTGACCTAGGAGATAAGGTCCAGTGCTGGTCATGACAGGGGGAGGGGCCTGTCTTGGACCTCCCCCCCTCCCACTGTGATCCACAGGGTTCACTGATCAATGATGCATCCCTCTCTGCATCTCAGGTCACAGTCAATCCCACGAAAGCAGCCTTGGGTTTGTTCTATGACTGGGGGTCAGGGTGGGAATACACCACCCTTCCTGTCCCTCCTTCAGAGTCAGCAAGGCCCCTTCCTGGCAGTGAATCTTAGTGAAGGGGCCTTTTGACCAGACCACATTCTCTGGTCAGTTCCCTTTAGTCCCAAGATGGAGTGCTGAGGGAAATGGAGGAGACAGTTACTTTGCATCCCAGGACCAATAAACTGGGCCTCCTGCATATGGATGGAGCTCTCAATCCATCCATTCATTCATCCATCCATCTACTGATCCAACCATCCATCATCAATACATCCATCATCCCTCCATTATCCATCCACCCATTCATCCATCTATCCCTCCATCAATGAGCTTTAATTAAGCTTATTCTGGGGGCACTAAGACAAAGAATGAGGTCACCCCTGCTCTCAAGAAGCTTACATTACATTGCTTCGTTCATGTGAGCCCACTTGGGACTAGGCTGAGGCTTTCCAGAGGACCAAAGCCCAGACCCAGGTCCCAGGGCACCCACAAGGACAGTAGCTCGGAAGTCAGCCTTCAACTCTGTCCTAGTGGGCAGTTTCCTTTTGTTCCCCCCCAGGAGTCTCCCCCATCCCTATGCTCTTGCATTTTAAGCAGCCAGTCCCTCTGGCCCCTCCCTTCTTTCAGTGAGGAGACAGTATTTTGGTCTCAAGGATGGAGCCAGGAAGGAGGTTCCCCAGCTCCCCTCAGATCCCTGGGCCACCAGGTCCTTCTAGGTCCAGGTCTTGTTCCCAGAGGTAGCATCCTGAAAGAACACCCAAGAGATGCTGCCCACTCAGGTTGGGGGGGTTTGGCCTCACCCTGAACAGACTCATCCATGCTCTTGCTTCCCACTCTGGGTATCAACTTTCTCCTCTTTCCAGTGAGAGGCTAGCCTAGGTCTCTCAGAGTCTGCCCAGCGCTGACACCTGTGGCCATGCTCTGCCCTCTTCCCATTAGCACAGCAAGGGCCTCAGTTCACCTGCAGCCTCCCTCCTGCCCCCACCTAGCCCCACTTCTCCTGCCATACTAACTCCCTGTTTTCTTTCCTTGTAGCTAGAACACATTCAGAAACACATATGGTATATGTAAGTAGCTTCAAAACCCCACTAATCTCCTTCCTTGACTGTGGCTGTGGCCTGGAGGATGTGTGTGCTAGCAAGAGCGGGAGGAGAGCAGGGACCTGTCCAGCTGGGGCAAGCATCAGGCTCCCTGGGAGCCTGGCCAAGGAACTGGGCCCTCAGGGCCCTGGGAAAGGGAGCCTTGGGGCTCTCCCCTCGGCTACAGGGCCGTGGGCTGGCTTTCCAACTTAGCCAGCCTGACCTCCTCCTATCTCCCACCCTGGGGCTGAGCCCCTGGGGCGGGACAGTGTCTGTGGCAAGCCCTGGAACATTGTGGGAGTGGGAGGGAGGCAGGAAAGGAAGGTAGTACCTAGTTAGGCTGGCTAACTTTAGGGACCAGGATTCCAGGGTGCCCATAGGTGGGGGAGGGCCTGAGTCTGAGGCCAGGACACTCCTGTCTAGGTTCACACCTGCCATCTTAGCACAGGTACCAAAAATAGAATTTGCCCAAGACTGAAAAGCCTTTGAGGGCAGTCAAGCTCAAAGTCAAGCTCAGGGCTCCCCCTCCCCACCTCCCTGTCCTTTCCCCAGCCGACTCTGTGGGAGGGAGAAATCCAAGTGGTGGAAAGCCCTTGGTGAGTGGATTTCACTGTCTGTCCACAGAGGGGGCAAGAATGAGCCGGAGCCAGAGCAGCCCATCCCCCGAAAGGTGCAGATCCGCTCCCTTCCATCCCTAGAAGACATCGACCCTGACGTGCTGGACAGCATGCACTCTCTAGGCTGCTTCCGAGACAGAAACAAACTCTTACAGGACCTCTTGTCAGAAGAGTGAGTCCAGGGGTCAAGCTGAGGTGGGGGGTGGGGGATGGGGGGTGCTGGAGAGGTCTGAGCCTCACAGAAGGGTCTGGGATTCATTCACAGAAGGGTCTGGTACTTCCTTCTCCCTTCCTTGGCCTGTCAGATCCTTCCCACCCTCAGCCCCCTCTCCTGCCCACTAGTCCATCCCAACAATTGCCATCCAGGAGGCCTAGACTGGAGAGTCTGCTCTCTGATAGGGTCACTCCAGACCTTCAGGAGCCAATTGCTTTCCTCCTTGGTCCTGGCCAAGAGGAAACAAATCCAGTGTTTTCTAAAGGAATGTTTACTGCAAACCCAGGGAAGAGTCGGGATTACCAAGAACTGACAAGTACAAGAACTCCTCCTCAGGGAGTACATTCCACACCAGCCTGCCTTATTTTTGACAAGATTCCTAAACTATTAGGTCAGGGGTGGCTGGAGATATTTGGGGATATTTTGGGCAGGCATTTGACTAAGTTTGTAGAAGAATGTGGGCCGAGGAATAGCACAGTTAGGTAGATTCAGACTCTCATTGGAGTTTCCATGCCATCTTGACAACAGGTTTCCAGTGGGGTGCCCCTGGGCTTTGTGCTTGGTCCAGCACTGGTTAATAATTTTCTCAATGACTTACAGAAAGGTGGAAAAGACCTGCTAATCAAATTTTGGGGTGACACCAACCTGGGACGGAGAGCTAACAAACTAGAAGCACTCAGGACTCAAAATGATCTTCATAAGCTAAAACATTGAAACTTGATAGAGAAAAAGGTATAAATTAGGACGGTAGGTAGGGCACCTACAATATGCTAGTCACCATACTAAGTACTGGAGAGACACATGCAAGCAAAAAAAGTCTGACAGGCCCTGCCCCCAAGGAGCTTGCATTCTAATGGGGGAAGACAACCCATAAAAGGAACTGGAAGATTTGGCAGGTGGTGGGGATTGAGGGCTCTCAGACTGCAGAGTGTGGAAGTCTAGGGAGTCAGAAACACAGCAAGAAAGAGAACGAAGCATGATGGGCTCCCAAAGAATCCATTTCATGAGTACAAGACAGGGAAGACATGATTAGATCTCAATTCATCTGAAAATGATTTGAAGGTTTAGCGGACCACAAACTCCCTTTGACTTGTGTGATATGGCAGTCAAGGAAATCTTAGACTGAATTAAGAAGAGTCTATTGTCAAGTTTAGGGAGATGGCTATTCCACTATTCTACCTTGGGCAGACCTCTTCCAGACTAGAGTGATCCATTTGGGGAACCACAATTTTGAAAGCACATTAATGAGAAGGAGGGTATTCAGAGGAGGCATCCAGAATGGGTAAGGTCCTGGGATCCAGGTCATATGCATATCTGTTGAAAGAATGAAGGATTCTGAGCCTGGGGAAGAGAAGATGGGGGGGGGAGAGATGGGATATGAGAGCTGTCTTCAAGTATTTGGGACAATGGAAAGGGGAATAGACTATTTGATTTGGCCCCAGTGGGCAGCTCCCATACCAATGTGGAAAGCTGCAAAGATGGAGCTTTGGTCTTAATATCAGAAACATATTTTTTCTTATTATGAGTGGGCTACCTTGGAGGCTGTAGCTCTCCAACACCTGGAGATCTCTAAGTAAAAGAATGACTGTTGGATGGTTACTCAATGACCACATGCTAAGTTGCCATCAAGACAATGCTTGGTCAGGCACAGGATAAAGCAGGTGCCTCAGGGGTCCTTTCCACTGTGTAGAGGCTGCGACTCCAAAAAGAAGACAAATAACAATGAGCTTGTGAAGCACATAGCCCTATCTTGACCCCACTAATCTGACCACCATTGGTTTGGCTGCTTTTGGACACATCTTTGTGCCCTGTCCTTCTTTGGGTCCTGTCTTAGGTGAAAGGGTCAAGCCAGCACCTCACTCTTTACCCTCAATGCCCATCCTTTTCCTCAGAAGTAGCTTGCTCTTCTCTCCTGTGGGAGTCTCAGACTCTTGTCCATGGTCCTGGCCTGTACTACCCTCCACCTGACACCCTAGACTCTAGAGGAAGAAAGTACTGCCCCAAGTAGCCTCTAAGACTCCTCCTTTTGCCCTTCGGCTATCTTGTAATGGCTTAGCAAGCTGGGTGGCTCTGGCCCAGGGAGGTCCTCTCCTGGCCCCAACCAGCTTTTCTCTGCCTTATTCATTTTACCTAAGGCAGAGTCACTGGTTAGTCAATGATAAGATGAACAATGAAACCCAAAGGAAACTCTATCCAGAAGCCTGTGTGTGCTCAGACCAGAGGCACAACAGGGGGATTAAAGCCAGTGCAGTCTCTAGTAAACAAGGCATGAAACCAACAGGACCTTGACCCTGGACTGTCAGGCCACAGCAAGGGAAAAAGCCAAGTCCTAGTGGGTCACTGCACAAGATGATAGAGGTGGGCACCTGAGCGGGACATGAATACCCAGGGTGCTCTTGGAGACTTGATGCCTAGTAGGTGTTGGATATCCAGTAAGAGCTGTTTGAGTCTCAGCAGTTCACAAAGCCCATGGAGCAAGAAGAAGCAGAGAGCAAGGAAGAGACAGAAATGAAGCTAAGGTCAGAGCCCCCAGGCGACGAAAGCAGAAAGAAGGAAATGAGATGAGTCACAGTTCTCTGTCCCAGGCCAAGGCTCCATACAAGACCAGAGAGAAGGTAGGATTCAGCCAGGCCACCCTGCTTGGCAGCAGCAACATCCAGACTGCCATGTGGACAGGGCTACCATAGCACAGTGGGACGGGCCCTGAGACTAGCTTTGGAGTCAGCAGATCTGGGTTCAGATTGCATTCCTGATGATTTCCACATGTGTGACTTTGGACAAGTCACTTCTCCCTGGATCTGTTTTCTTCTCTGTAAAACAAGGTGATCGGACTAGATGTGTGCCCCAGATTTAGAATGCTGTGATGTGAGAGAGCAGGTGGAGCTGCCTCATCTAGGCATCTAAGCAAGGCAGAGCCCAGGCCTGGAACCAAGTCTCCAGTCAGCAGCTGAGGGCTAGAGACGTGAGGTGGGGCGGGGGGAGGCATTGCTTATGTCTTCCAGGGCTATGTTTCTTCACAATAAGATTTGATTCTAAATTGATGTAATTGTGTGCACTGATCTGGTTCTGCTCACATCACTCTGCAACAGACTACACTTGGCAGGTTTCTCCAAAATTGTCTTTTATCACTTCCTGTGGCAAAATGTTTCACTACATTCCCATGCTGCAGGTTGTTCAGGCATGCCCCAATGGACGGGCTATGTCTTTAAACCCTAGCTCTTTTTTTTCTTTGCCTTTCCTTCCTTCTTCCCTTCAGGACAAGTGAGTTTCTTTTGCTTTGGACTCTGCCTCATACACAGCGTTATCCTTGCTCCTTCTTAATCCAGACCCTACCATCTCACCCTTTGTCCTGTAGAGTTTGCTGTAATGCTTCACCCAACTTCTTGTGTGCACATTGTGCCTTCCTTTGTCTCTGAAGAGAATAAGATTTGCCTGATGCTGCTCCCCCATCCATTCCTTCTTGTCTCTTTTTATTCACCCCATTTATGAAACATAGAAAGCTTCTCCCTTTATTCCTTGCAACACAAGGACATTCCTTTATACTCCTTTTTTTCTTTCCTTCCCTCTTAAAACCCTCAAAATAGAACAAATGCCCCTCCCCTCCAGAACCTCAGTTTCCTTGTGTAGTTCCTCTCTACCCTCTGAAGGCATCATCATATAGTCCCTTCCAACTACTCGAAGGAAATTCTGCTTCGAGGTTTGCCTTGAGTCTTGTGTCTGAATTTCACAATTCCTATTCAACTCTGATCTCTTTTCCCAGGAATGTTTGAAAATCCTCAATTCTGTTAAAGTCCTTTTTTTTCCATAGTAGGGTTATATTCAACTTGGCCCATTAAGTTATTCTTCATCATGAACCTGCACCTTTTTTGCCTTTTGGGATATTGTATTCCAACATCTCATTTCATTTATGAAAAAATTGCCAGGTCTTGTATAATCCTCACTGTGGTTCCTTGGTACTTGGTACATAATGAGAATTCTCTCATTATGGCTCCGTGCTATCTTGGTTTTCCCTTTGACATAGAAGCTTTTGATTTTGGCTATGACTCTCCCATTGGGGTTTCCTTCAGCAAGTGATCACTTTCGTTTTGTCCTCTGGTTCAGATATGCTTAAACTGTTTACATTTACATTTTTAAAAACTAATTCATTTTAAACTTAAATACAAAATGAGAAAAGAAAAAAAAGTATTGCCATGTGCGCAGCAGAATGTGAGAGGATTCAAAATACACAGCAATGAATTTCCATGTCAAGAAAGTCTATATAATAAACACTAAACACTGTGTTCAGAGCTGACTAGCTTTGCTTCACTTCCTTGCAAATTTGCTTTTATTCTCTGCTGTATACTTTTGGCTTTGTTCCTTTTCCCCTTCCCTCCCCCCAAGAAGGTAGATACATACATACATGCAAGCATGCATGCATAGAGGTATGTATGTATACATATATGTGCATGAACACACATATATACATACATACATGTACTTAAATATCTATAATCACATTCATGTACACATTCATATGCATGAATGTAAGACCTTAGTGTACTTCTTTGTCCTCCGTCTCTCTGAGGGAGGATAGCGTCTTCCTTCATACATCCAAGTCTTCCCATATTTTTCTAAGTCCACTGACACACCAGAGCAATATTCCAATCTTATACTGTCCAGTTATTTAAAATAGTCTAAAACAATATGGATTGACATCACTGACATATAGTGTAGTTCCCCTATTTTTAATCTTTTGAGTAAATTCATTTTAGCTTTCACTTTGTCTGAGATCACGATTACTGCCTCTGATTTTTTTTCTAATAAATTCTACTCCTGATCTTTATTTTTGTTTGTGTGATTATCTTATTTCCTCTCCCTCCTGACTCCTCTACTTTACTTCTACCTGTTACCTTGCCCTCCTATTACTTAACCTACCCCCCCCAGGACCCCTCCCTTATCCCTCTCCTCCCCCCTTTCACCTTATCCTGTCATTTCTATCTGAATTTAGAAGACTTTTATAGCCCTCCACATATATTTATTATTCCCTTTTAATCTATTCCCGTTAATCTAGATATCCTTCTATTCCACCCCCATCCTATTCTCTCATCCTTGTATTTCTTTATAAATTTAGAAGATTTATTCCCTTCTAAATGTATATATTGTTCTCTCTTTAACCTAGATCTGATGTGAGTAGGGTTCTCTCTAAAAATCCCTCCCTTATCCTCTCCCCACTCCCTATCCCCTTAGCCTTGTACTTCTTTCTGAATTTGGAAGACTTTTATACTCTTCTAGATATATATGTTATTGTTCCCTCTTTAATCCATTGCTAATGAGTAGGGTTCCAGTACTACCCGCCCTCCTCCCCCATCTAATTTTTCTGTCACTTTTTCCTCTTGCCCCTCATTTGTAAAAGGTAACTACTCATTTTACCTTTTCCTAAATAGTTTTATTTTTCGGAATCACACCATTCTCAGGTCTGCTCCAATCTTTCTTTCAGACTACTCATTCACTAATAGCAATCTTATTATACATATATATATATATATATAACATTTCCCCATATAAAAAGTAAGCAGTTTGTCCTTATTGAGGCCTTTGTAATTAGTCTTTGATGTGTACTTTATATTTTTCTTGGATCTTATCTGCCAAATTTTCTATTAAATCAGGATTGTGTTGCAAAATAATCTCGATAATCTGGCAATTCATTGAATGTCCATTTTTTTTCCATTCAGGATTATGCTTCACTTGGCTGGGTATGATGTCTTTGGTGGCAGCCCTACCTCTTTTGCTCTTCCATATATATTGTTCCAAGACCTGTGATCTTTTAGTGTGATCGCTGCTAACTCTTGTGTGATTCTAATTGTGGCTCTGCCATATTTAAATTGTTCGTTGTTGTTGTTGTTGTTTATAATACTTTTTCTTGAGCTGGGGGTTTGGGAACTTAACTATGATTGATATTCCATAGATTTTCTCTGTAGATCTCTTTCTGGTGGTGATCAGTAGGGTTTTTTTTTCTATTTTCTTATCAGATATTTCACATTCTCTTTCATCCTTTATATTCTGTTTTATTATTTCTTGGTCTCTTATAACATCACTGGTCTCCCCTTCCCCTATTCTAATTTTCAAGGAGTCATTTTCACCCTTAAGATTCTGTATCTCTTTTTCCAGTTGATTAACATTCTTTTCCTAATATTCTTGTTTTTTCTTGGATTATTCTTATTTTTTTTATTTTTCCTCAATCTCTCTTATTTGATTTTTTAAATCTTTTTAAATTCTTCTATAAATCCTTTTGGGGCAGGTGACCCTATCTGGAGGTGTTTACTGTTCATGAGGACCAAATCAAAGTCCTGGGATTTTTCTTCAGATCTTCTATGATTGTAGCCAGTAGCCACTGTTCTGCCCCAACTATTGCTTATTTTTACCCTCTATGTTTGCCTCGAGGCCCTGTTTTGTCTTGTTTGTGGGGAAAGTCTGGAGAGCTTGGGATTTTCTAACCTGCTCTACCATCTTCCCAGAATCCTCTCCTTCATTTATATTTTCCTGAAATATCATATCTAGACTGTTTTTTATTGGTTTCCAGGGAATCTGATGATTCCTAAATTATCTCTCCTAGATATTTTTTTACAGATCAGTTGTTTTTGATACCAGATACCTTACATTTTCTTTTATTTTTTTTAATCTTTTGATTTTGTTCTAATCTTTCTTGTTTCATAGAGTCACTGATTTCTGTTGGGCCTATTCTAGTTTTCAGGGAATTTGCTACTTAAATTTAATACTATCTTTCTTAAAATATTTATTCCTCTTCCAATTTTTTCATCTAAAGCAGCGGTTCTCAACCTTCCTAATGCCACAACCCTTTAATACTCATATGTGGGCATATCTGCCTGTGGGTGAACCCACCTGGAGATGGATAGAGGAGCAGTGTCTTGGTTCCTAAGACCATAGGAAGTATGTGTTTTCTGAAGGTCTTCAGTGACACCTGTACCCCTGTGAAAGGGTCGTTTGACTCCCAAACTGACCCACAGGTTGAGAATCAATGCTCTAGAGTTTTGATTTCTTTTTTATCTCTTGCTTCATTTCTTCTAAGCATTACTATCATCCTGGTGGAAAATCCATTTGTTTTCTTTGAATCAGCAGTTTTGGAGTTATTTACTCTTCCTTCTTTATTATCTTTGGTATCTTTATATCCGAAATACTTCTTTGCAATGTCTCCTCCTCCTCCCCCCCTTCTTCCTCCTCCTCCTTCTCCTCCTCTTCTTCCTTCCCTTCCTCTTCCTTCTTCTCCTCCTCCTCCTCTTCTTTCTCCTCCTTCTCCTCCTTGTCCTCCTCCCCTCCTCCTCTTTCTCCTTCTCCCTCATCTCTCTAGCCTTAGTTCCTGAATTAGGGTTTTGTTCCATGACCAACATCTCTGCCCTACTATGCTTTTGGTTGTAGTGGTCAGCTCTGGTTGGTTCTCTGTCTTGGGTGAAAGAATTAAGCCACCATGTTACTCCTCAGCCTTGATGCCCAGAAGCTCCTTCCTCTCATTGTCTTCAGCAGTGGATCCCAAGTTCTTGTCCCTATGTCACCTGTGTTCCTGTGCTGATGTCCACCTTCTGGATTTCAGTACTTCTGGATCTCCAGGACTCTCTGTGGTGTGTCCAGACAGAGAGACAGAGACCTTGGACATCCCAAACTGAACACTGCCATGAGGAAAGGCATATCCAATGGTCACTGCTGATACTGGTGGCTTTCAAAGTCCAAACTATGGATTTCAACACCTCTTACACTGCTTCAGGAGAGCCCTCAGCAATTTATGTTTCCAGTTAAAGAGATCTGCAGGTTATACAATCTCTGACCAGTTCCTTGTATACTGGGAAGCAGTTTCAGGTGCTGATATTTCTGAGGTATCCCCCTTTCTTTCTGCCCATGGGCTAACTTTATATGTAGTTCTGGGATATAGAAATCATTCACTATAATTTCTCATTAGACATCTTGGTCACTTTTCTATCTGGTGTCATTTTTAGGATTTTCACTGGAGTAGGGGTGTGGGAACTGGGTGGTCTTCCTCCATTCAGGCAGTCACTTGGATCAAAGAAAATAAGAAATATTAAAACAAAGGATTGACTGAAGGAACCGAGAGTGTTTCTTTCACCTGGAGAAGATAGTACTCGAAGGTGAAAAGACAGATAATTTCAAATGATTGGGGCTTGTTCTGCTTGGTCCCAGAAGGCAGAGTTGAGAGCAAAGAGGGGTAGTGGCAAAGAGATAGATTTAGCCATGGCATCAGGAGAAACTTCCTAGCTAACTCTGTGATTCCATGAAGGGTGTGTGAGTCAGAAGCACCATTTAATTGGAATGTTGCGTGTGAAGGGGAACCACGCCTAAAGCTTGTAAAGGTCAACTGCAGCCAGAATGCGAAGAGCCTTGAATGCCAGACAGAGGAGTTTCTATTTTATCCTAAGGTAGAAATAATGGAGGTCATTGTCTGCTGATTTGGTGTGAGGGATGAAAAAGGATGTGAGAATAATGATACTGAGATCCTGGTCTGAGCAGGTGTGGGATGCTAGTGCTTCCAACTGAAATGGGGTGGTTGGGAAGAGGAGCCAGTTTGGGGGAGAAGAGTCCGAGGAACATTCCCAGGCAAGATCTAACTATGACAGGAAGAGATGGGAGGACCGAGCTTCATTTGGGGATAGGAGAATTGACATGCCCTAAGAACCTGGCAAAGGGACAAGGGGCCCCCCCAGGGGTCTCCCACTCTCAGCCCTTTTGCCAGTTCTGCCTCTGGACTTTCCCTTGCATCCATTCTCTCTACCTCATTCCAATGGCCACTGCCCCAGGGCCAGACATGCATCATCATCATCTGCCTGGACTGCTGCTGTTCTCTCCTAACAGACTTCCTGCCCTCCCTCTCTCCTACCCAGTCCACATGTGCCCCCTCTGCCATGTTCCCATTCCTTTGCATAGACGTTGTCTTCTCCCTTCCAGTGCTAAAGACCCTGCAGGGGCTTCCTCTATCCTCCTGGGTCAAGTCTCAAGCCATTAGTGCACCATTCAAAGCCTTACATAATCTGGCCCCCACTTTCTTACATCTCCAGCTTTCTATTGCTTTCTCCAGCAAGTGGGTGGCCAGCAAGTGAACACTGCCCCCTCTAAAGCCCAATGTAAATGCTTTCTTCTCCAAGGAGCATTCCTGGATCCCCTGGCTTCTTAATGACCAAGAGCTCTATGAGAGGGGAATTGGATTTTCTTTTAAGTTTTGTGTCTCTCCTGGAAAGGAGGCAATTGGTGCTGCTGGGTCTGGTGTCATTAAAACCTGAATTCAGATCTGGCTGGATGACCCTGGGCCAGTAGCTGAGCTCGTCTGCCTCAGCCTCCTCACCTGTGAAGGGAGAGTAATGACAGCAACTACTTCCCAGGGCTGTTGGAAGAAATCAGAATTGCCCAGCAGAGGAGATGACAATGAAGGGCCTGCACAGAGCAGGCATTTGGTAAATGCACCTTCCCTTCCCTCCCCTGTCGTGGCCAGCACAGGGCTCTGTCGTTTTTAGCCCCTTGGCAGGTGGCTAATCAATGTTTTTTGAATTGAATTGAGTTCCTTTGTCTAGTAGAGAAAACAGACAGAGTTGATGTGAAGAAAATGAATGAGAGGCACAGTCAGCCAAGGCCAGGGCCACCAGGTGTTCTCGGAGCCTGTCCAGCCCTAGTGGACTGAGGGCCAGCAGTGCCAGGAGGGTCAGGAGGTCCAGGAGGGCAGAGGCCCAGCTTCCCCTGGACTAAGTCTCAGCCTCCTTCCCAGCCCCAGGGATGCTCACCTGGATCAGTTCCAGGTCACAGCATCCTTAGAGGGGGCACCAAGGGTCTTCCCTGATTAATTTTTTTCTATATTTCCCTCTTGTCTTTTCTTCAGGGAAAACCAAGAAAAAATGATCTATTTTCTCCTCCTTGACCGGAAAGAAAGGTACCCTAGTCACGAGGATGAGGACCTTCCCCCACGGAATGAAATAGGTACAGGGTCTGCCCCAGCTCCCTCCCCAACCCTCTTGAGGGTCAGGTCTCTCCCATACAGACCATTTCTCAGGCAGGTCCCCTCTCCCCATCACCTCCAAAGATCACACAACAGACAGGTCCTGGACAGCACCCCACCCTGAGCCCCACAGAGCCACCCCTGCCAGGGCCCATTCCAACAATAAAGGACAGCATTATGAGCGCCTGCTGTCTTCAGCAGGTGCCCATCATCCCCAGGCTGTTGTCACCAGGTGCCCACAAAGATTTGGGCAACGCTAATGCCTGTCCATGAGAAAGCCAGAATCTTCCCAGTTAAGCCAAGCCAGGCCAAACCCCTCCCACTTGTGCATTACCGGATATGGGCGTTCTGAGCCAGGGAGGGAGGAAGGCTGATTTGCCCTCACCCCTCCCCAGACCCCCCCAGGAAGCGGGTGGACTCCCCAATGTTGAATAGACATGGAAAGCGGAGGCCCGAGAGGAAGTCCATGGAAGTCCTCAGTGTGACAGATGGCGGCTCCCCAGTCCCTGCCCGCCGAGCCATCGAGATGGCCCAGCATGGCCAGAGGTAAGTGCCAGCTGCAGTTCCCCCAGACCCGGCTGTTCCCCTCTTCTTCCCCTCTCCTCTTCCCCCCAGCTGCCCTCTTTGGCAGGATCAGGGCCATCCTTTTGCCCCTGCAGACTGGAGAGTCAGGCTGCTGGCCAGGGCAGGGGTCAGGCTGGCTCCTGTGAGGAACCTGGCCTTAACTGGGCAGCATTTGGGGAGTCTGGTGGTGTTTGCTGGCTAAGTTGGTGCTGACTTAGCTTGGGGCTTGGCATTCCAGGGGCAGAGGGTGAGGGAGGGACTGGAGGTGTAGCTAGTGGGGTGGTGATTTCTAACAAGGCTAGATAGACACTGACATAGGGCAGGAAGCCAACTGGCTGAGGATCGTCCCTGAAGATGGGGTGGAGGGAAGCACCAGGGATCTGATTAGCCTGCTTGCCTTGGAAAGCCAAGGGAGACCTGAGCCTTGGCAGAAGAGCAGAGGAGCAGAGCCCCCAGGGCTTCGGTGTCTGATCCCCTATGAGCAAGGTTTGGGACTACTGTCCCTGACCCCCATGAGCAGGGCCTGGGGGCCATTGTGCCTGACCCCCTATTTGGGAGCTACTTGTCCCTGACCCCCATGAGCAAGGCCTGGGGGACCTGTTGTGTCCAACCTTCAGGAACTGGCCCTGGGGGCCTAGGAGCCATGTGTCTGATCTTCCATGGGCAAGGCCCAGGGAGTTGGTGTCCTTGACTCCTGTGAGCAAGGCCTCAGAGGCTACTGTGTCTGACCAATCGTGAATAGGGCCTGGGGAGCTTCTGTCCCTGATCCCCAGAAGCAGAACCTGGGGCTATCAGTCAGGTGCTGGAAGAACATGCTCTCTGAGGTGTTTTTCCCAGTTGAGGCAGCTCACGGCCTTCCTTCACCAGCCTGCGGGGCAGGCCCAGTGCTCTGAGCCTCTGACTAAGAAAAGGGGGCCCTTGGCTCCTGCTGGAGATGACCAGTCATTCAGCCACAAGACCAAGCTGTCTTGGGCCTGCCTGCAGGTGGTGACCTACCTCAGCCCACACCTCGCTTCTAGCTCAGGGAGGGGAGAGAGGGAAGAGAGAAAGCTGGGGCCAAGCTTGAGTCCTGACTAGAGCCTTGGGTGGTTCTGTCTTGAGCTGCCAGTGGATAGGGAGGGGGAAGTGAGGAGAACAGGGGCAGAGCTAAGCCCATAGAGCTCCTCACCTGAGCTGGGCAGGGCTGGGTAGTACAGGGTCAGGCAGTGTAGGGTGGGGCAAACCATGTCTTCTGAGGCAGCAGACTTGGCTACCTGGAGGACCTGGCCTGGCAGGCCCAGGAGGTCACACTGATCCCTCCAGGGACAGAGCCGACTGCATCCTCTCCCCCAGGCTTGCCCCTCATATGCACACACTTCTTTCTAGCAGAGAGAAAGCCACCAAGGTGAGAACTCAGGGAGGGAGGGGCCTTGGGACAGGAAAGAGTCCAGAAAGAGAAGAAGGGAGCTGTCTTAGGCCTGGCCAGGCTTCCTACAGACCCCCTAGGGTTCCTCCCTGAGCCAAGAAAAGGGACCAGCAGCTACAGGGGGAAGCATCAGCTTCCCAGGAAAGGAGGACCCTGAGGTGCCTGTGGGGCCTAAGAGGAGCCATGGGAGAGCACTGAGCTCACCCAGGAGCACATAGTGTGACTACACCATGGGGCTCGCTGCAGGCAGCCTTGGGGTGTATCGTAGGCACACTGGGGTTCATTGGGCCACCAAACACATGCTGAAGACTAAGGGTGAGGAAAGGGGCTCTGGAGGCCTGAGGACGGGAGTGCTTTGTGCTCCTCCCCCCACTGCTTCTTCAGGGAAGCCCCAAAGCTGTCAGGCCAGCCAGTCCAGGGACCTCCAAGAATGTGCTGCCTGATGGGGCTGTGGATATAGCTGCAATAAGACAGTAAAGTACCTGGGAGGAAAGAAGCCCCCTCCCTCCTAGGCAGGCCCTGTCTAGGCTCTCTGGTGCCCCAGGGCTCTCAACTGGCTCCCAGAGTCTGAGGTGCCCACACTCTGATGCCCAGACTCAGGGATCCTGGGAGCTTGGAGCACAAAGGGAGGAGGCAGGCATGGATCCCCTGCCAGATCCCTTCTGCTCCTCAGCCAGAGCCTGCCAGACAGGAGAACCAGTCAATCGATGTCCCTGTGAAAGCCACTAGGACTCCTATCCTCTGAGTGGGCACCCAGGCCAGGGCTGGCAGTCACTTCAAAGGGCACCATTTAGATGGGAGCATGTCCTGCTTGTCCTTCTCACCAGTCCTAGGCCTCCATGTAGGTCCGGGGAGGGGCCCCTTGGAGCCCTGGGCCTCCAGCTCGAGGGCACCTGAGCCCCTGCCTTGCCTGGCCACGTCCCCACTGAGGCCAGGGCTGGGTTGGGTCAGGGGCGCGTCCATGGGCCCCAGACCATCTCAGTAACTCTGTTTTCTCACTTTGTTCCTGCCATAGTAAAGCCCTGTTCAGTAAAAGCCTGGATATCTCTGAAGCCCATCCCAAATTCAGCAAAGAAGACAGGTATAAACCCTGCCCAGCCTGCTCCCCTCTCCTCACTGCTGAAACCTTAAAGATGCAGGGCAAAGCAGCTGTCAGGGCCCCGGGGGTCAGCAGCCCTGGGCGGAATGGCTCTTGATGGGTACCGAGCAGGGCCTCTGTGAGGTCTGGGCAGGCCTTCCCTGGTGAGAAGGGGCTGAGCCTTACTCAGGGTGGCCTCTGCCCAGGTGGGCAGGCTGGCAGCCAGGGGCATGGAGGGACAGGGCCACCAGAAGGAAGGCAGCATGCTCATGGCACTGCCCTGGGTGCCCAGTCAGAAGAGCCTGCTTCCTCACCCTGCAGCCATGTGGCCTGGGTCACTTGTCTCTTTGAACCTCAGCCGGGGCACAGTGAGATAAGAGGTTTGGATGAGTGGCCTCCAAGGTTCCTTGAAGCTCTGTCTGTGAGCCTGAGAGTCTGAGTCCGAGCCCATCCTACAAACCTATGCCCTCAGACAATATCTGCTCACCCTGAGAGCTCGGCCTGGCAGCCTCCAGGAATAGAGTCCTAGGCAGGGACAGAGGGAGGAGAAGGGAGTCTGGGCCAGATCTGACCTAGGACTGGAGGCCTCTGAGGTCCTTCCAGTCCAAGATTCCAGGGTTCTGATTCAGATCTCCAAGCACACATGCTCAGCACAGCCACACCTGCATGGACACACATGGCCTCATACATGCTTTTATGTGTATAGATGGTCATCCTCATATAGAAGCAAGCCTTACCTGGCTGGGGGCCATACCCTGAGAGCCCTGCTCTTCTGAAGAGGAAAGGAGTTCCAGAAAATGCAGGTGCCACCTAGAGCTCCCCTCAGTGTTACAGCTGGGGCCCCAAGCGCTCCCCTTCCTGCCTTCCTGGGCTGAGGAGTGGTTATTCATAGAAGCCTCTGAGAAACGAGCCAAGAGGCTGAGAGGAAGTACTCCTCTGAACCCCTAAAGTCAACACTGGGGGCTCCCCAGGACACAGGACACAGCTGAGCCATCTTTCAACCCTGATATGAAAGGCCCTGAGCTCTGGAAGCAGGGCCCCTCAGCCCCAGGGTGTAGGCAAGTGAGGGCTCTTGGGGGTCCAGACATTCCTGGAAGCTCCTTTCTGTCCCCCCAGTCTTGAGTGAACTGAGTTCAGGACAGATGAGAGCGGGTGGGGGGGTCCATGCCAGCCTGCCCAGCCCTGCTGGGGCTGCTGAGTCCCGACTGTCCTAAATGGGACCTGTGCTTTGTGGGTTATAGGCAAACTGCATCTTTAAGGGCTGAGCCCCCTCCCTGCAGGTGCACCTGGTTGTCTTGGTAGCTGAGGCTGTTTCTCTGTCACCTTTCCCAATGGACAGTGGCTTTCTCTCTCCCCTCCCTCCCTCACTCCCTCTCTCCACCTTCTTCACCCTTTCCTCCTATCCCTCTTCCCAGGTACTGTTGTTCTCCCATCCTGGGGCAGGGTACGTAGCTCCACAGTGCCCTGTCTCAGGACCCAGGATGTGACTTGGCAATGTGCTGCACGGCTGGGCCCCCACTGGCCCAGGGCTGGTGGCTCTGGGCTTCCTTCTTCCCTCCCCCCTCCCTCCCTTCTCCCTGTCCCCCACCCACCTACCACCCATTCCCTTCTGATTTGGAATTTGAACATTCATCCACTTTGGTTTCATGTGTCTATCAGGGCTAAGCAGGGAGACCCTACCCCTCAGCTGGGATCTAGTTAGTCAGTGTCCCCTTGGGACTCTGCAGTTGCCAACGTGGCCAGCCAGTGAGGTCCGGGCTGCACCTCCACAGGGGCTCAGAATGAGAAGACTCAAGACAGAGGCTGTAGTCCAGCCCACAGCTCCTCTGTAGGGCCTATGGCCCCACCTCAGGGCCCTAGACTTCCTGCTCCAAATTGCCAACATCTCCCTTCGTGCCTTCCCCTTGCCATGGCCCTGAAGGCAGTGTGGAAACCATGACTGGAAGATAATTAGTTCTGACCCTGGTTCTAGGCATTGGGGGTTGGGGCATAACTGGCTAAGGGCAAGGGCAGTGGGGAGGGAACAGACCTTGGGGTGACAGGGAAGGTTCTCAGGGAAACAGAATACCTCCGTGTGACCCTAGAGCCCCCTCCCCACTATGGACTGTTGTCCATGACTGGTTCAGCTCCTCCTGCTGCTAAATAGACCCAAAGCTTCTGCCCCTGAAGGGACATGCCCATTGCCCATCCCCAACCCCGCGGGACAAGCTGAGCTGAGCTGGTGAGAGAAGGCAGCCTTGTCCAACCAATAAGCATTTATTAAATCCCTACTGCATGCCAGGCACAATGCCAGGCCCTTGGAGCTCCCCAAGGAGAAAGAACCCCAGCTCCTTTAGAGGACTTAGGTTCCAGTTCCACTCCTGATGTTTGCTAGCTGTTTAACCCTGGGCAAACTAGTCCTTGGCCTCAGTTTCCTCATCTGTAAAATCTAATCAGAGCACTTGTGAGAGGGGCCTAGGGAAGTGGGCTGGGGGCAGGAGGGTGGGGGTAGAGGGTCCCTGGTCTCTTGGAAGCTTGGATTGGTCCGAGAGCTTTGTGCTGGGATGCACTGTCCCCAGGGCAAGGAGACCCTGCGGGTCTCTGTCCACACGTTCACTATGCTTTTCGTCCTCTTCCTCCCCTGTGGCTGCTCGGGGTCCCTTTCTTTCTCTTCCCCTTCCTCTGTTTTCTTCCTCCAAGGATGGCCAGTGCCAGTGCATTGGGGTAAGCAGTTTGGATTCTTCCTTTGATGGGGCCCCAGGGCCTGTCAGTAGGTGCCCTCGGGCCATCGGGGTTCGGATTTGTGGGAGATCTGTCTTTGGTGGGAACTTCTGGTGGAGGAGGTGGCGGCCTGGGGAATAGACCAGCAGAAGGGTGCAGGATGCAGAGACTATGCATGAATGGAAGGGGAGCTGTCCTTTATCCCTGGGTGCTGATTCCCAGCCTAAGAGCTGGGGCTGTAGTCACAGCACATGGAGACACCTTCTCTGTATACAGACCCCCTTTTTGGAGAGGCATGAATTCTGGGTCTCCTAGAATTGGCTTCCCTAGTTTCCGTGGGGGTAGAAGGGAGGTAAAGGCAAGTCCCCCTCCAAGGTGGCTGCTGAACCACCCCCATGACATCTCCTGACCCTCACGCCAGCCCTTAAAACAGACCAGCTTCTTCTTTCCCTGTCATTGGTTGCCCTCTCACCCTCCTCCCACCCCCAAACTCCCAAATCATATGCCCTTTGACCAGTAGATGAGGCCTGGATATTGGAGGGCTGGTCTAAGGCTCATGTAAGAAGCCCAAGGACTTAGGGCCTCACTCTATCAGAGCATGTTGTGGAGGAGAGAAGACATGGAGGGGGTGGGCAACAAGGAGAAATCTGGCCCAGGTAATACCCCATTAGGGCTCCACCAGGGCCACAGGGCTTCCCTGGGGTTGGGGAGAGACATGGATGAGCCCACCTCAGCCAGAACAGTAAAGGATTGTCTTCACTGTTCCTGTCTCCTGGGTCAAGCAAGCCAAGCCAGAAGGGTGGCATAATGGGGACATGTCCCCTCTCTGGCTGTGCTACCCACAGGGTTCAAAAAGGTATTCTGATGGAGGACAGTCCTGACATCAACAGGAACTTCCAAGGGTGGTACTAAGGAGTCCAGTTCCTTGTGGGCAAAGAATAGCTCTGAGGAAAAGGGAAAGAGCCCTAGGCACCCAAGCAAGGCCAAGCAGCAACAGGAAGCCATGCCAGTCAGGCCAGGGTTGGGGGGAGGTAGGGGAAAGCTCTGAGAACTTACCCCAAAGTACTCTTGTGGCTGGAGGAATGAGAAGGCCTCTAGGCAGTCCTAGAGATTTCAAGGCTCCTGTGGTAACTGAAGAGGTCTACATGACCCCCAAGTCCCATGGCTTCCCAGTCAAGTTCTCAGGAATGGCCAGGAAATAGCTGTCTTGCCTTTCCACCTTTGGGGGTAGGCAACTGTATTACAGAATCTCCCAGCTAGAAGAGACATCCAGGGCATTCATGAGCACACAAACACATGCACACACATACACACATCCTATAACATTCTGACAAAGGATCCCCCAACCTCTTGTCCCCTTCTAAAGCAGCCTCTTCCACATTGGGATGGCTACCATCGTTAGGAAGCTTTTCCTGACACCATTCAGCCTCAGTCTGACCCTTTGAAGTGATTTCCCCCCTATCCACCCATTGCTCCTAGTTCTGGCATCTGGGGCCAAGCAGAAAAGACCTGTCCCTCTTCCCACAACATCTCTCACAGTCCCCCTGACCCAAGAAATCCCCACTCTCCAGCTTGGCAAAGGTATTCCCAAAGCCAACACCCATGAGAGACCTCAGCCTTCTGGATGTGGACTGACAAGGACAAAAGGTGGAGACACCCTGTGATTCATTTGAGCCACTGAAAGTCCCAGATCTTGTTCAAAGCCACACCTCCCCCAGGGCACCAGGCTATGCTTACATCCCTGATACTGCTTTATGTTCAATCCAGAGGCACCAACCCATCTGTCTCTTTGGTCCCTGCCTGTCATCCAGTATGCTGGAGTACCTTCCTTCAAGCTATGTGTCCCTGTCAAACTTCACAGATGTGTCTGAGACATCCATGCCTTTATCCAAGATGCACACTTCACTGCCATCGCTGGTGATGTCATCATAGCACTATAAAGTTCGAGAAGCACCCTGCAGACAAGATAGCAGGGTCTAGCACAGAACCCTGAGTCCCCTCCCATCCTTCTGGACTTCTCTGAAGCCTCAAACACTGTTGGTCACCTCCTGAACACCTTCTTTTCTCTGGATTTTAGGGAGATTGCTTTCTCCTGGCTCTCCTCCTACCTCTCTGACTACCCCTTCTCCCTTTCTTTTACTGTATCTTTAGGTCATGCTCACTAACTGTGGGTGCCTCCAAGGTTTTGTTCTGGACCCTCTTCTCTTTTCCTTCTCTGCTATCTCAACTACTGACCTCATTACCTCCCTTGGGTTTGATTATCACTTCTATGAAGCTGATTTCCAGGTCTATCTATGCAGCCTGAGTCTCTCCTGACCTTCAATCTTGGATTTTCAACTGTCCATCAGATGTCTCCTGCTGGACATCCCATAGACATCTTAAACTCAGCATATCCCAAACAGAACTTGTTCTCTTTCCCCTCTCCAAACCTTTTACTCTTCCCACTATGGTGGAGGGCACCCCCATCTTCCAAGTCTCCCAAGCCCCAACCTTGGGGTTGTCCTCAATTCCTCACTCTCACACAACATGCCCAATCTATTGCCAATTCCTGTCATTTCTACCAAGACAAGATCTCTCTTAGGCATCCCTCTTTCAATCACCTCTCCCCCAGACCATTGTAATAGATTTCTAATTCAGCTCCTTTCCCCTCCAGGCCACCCTCCACTCAGCTGCTAAAGTGATTTCGTAAAGTGAAAGCCTTACTATGCCCCCCTCTCCTCCCCTTTACTCCCACACACTCAGTGCCCTCCAGTGGCTTCTTCTCACCTCCAGAATACCATTTGGCATTTAAAGTCCTTCCCAACTCACCCTCTCCTTCCCATTCCTGTTACTCTTTTTCCCCTCCATGCACCCAGAAGACTGAAGATTCACTGAGGCCTGTGGCTTCCTCACATTCAACAATCCACCTCCTAACTCATGCCTTTTGCTAGAAGGCTCTCCCTTCCCACCCCCTTGCTTCCCAACATAGTAAAACATAACTGCTCTCTTGTGGTGCTCAGGTGGCTTCGAGGGTTCCCACACTGGACACCATTCTTACAGGACTGTGCCTGCCCATGCCTTCATCCTTCTCTGGCCTGCTGTCTGTGTCTCTTTCAAATCCAGGGAGATGAGCTCCAGGGCAGTCACATCTGTCTCTGTACAACTCTGCCTTTTCCTCTTCATCAGAATTATTCCCCTTTTGTGTCTTCAGGATTTAATTCTTGAGAGCACTCTATCTCTTCTGGGCTGAGTTCCCCTGGGCCAATTCTGGGTCACAAGGTCCTACTTATCCTTTCTCTAAACCATCTTACTTGGCCTATTAAATTCAATTCAACAAGTAAGCTTAGGTTAGGAGGTACCTTCCTGGTCATCCTGCTACCTTCTCTGCCTCCATATCCCTGGCAAAATCCAGCCTAGGGGATCCAATGGCATGCTACAGACATGGAGAGTGGAAAGGGAGCCTGCACTGGCTGCTGGTTTGGACAGAGGACAGGGAGCAGGCACAGGTCCCCTAGGGGCTGCTATGATCTGGGCCTAGCCCCTTGGGGAGGCTGCCCCCTGCCCCAACTCTTGGCTCACTGTCTCCTGGGACCAGAGCAGGTAACTGACAGGGAGTGCCTGGGAGAGCCCTGAATAGGGCAGAATAGTGCAGAATGGGGCGGTTTGTGGTATGGAGCTTTGGGACAGCAGAAGGTGGTGTTGGAGGCATAGGAATGTCTTGCCTTGGGCACTGTCCCTGTTCCTGCCCCAGCTGGTGAAACAACTCGGGCCTGATGACCAGGAAAGGCATCAGAGGCTGGAAGGGAGCACTAGGGTCAGTGAGGAGACAGGAAAGGGGTGCCAAGATCAGCAGGGAAGTGGGAAGGGGGTACTGAGGTCGGCAGAGAGGTGAGAAGGGGACACCAGGGTCAGTGAGGAGGCAGGAAGGAGGTTCCGAGATCAGCAGGGAGGCAGGAAGGAAGGGGGCGCCAGGGTCAGTGGAGAAGCGGGAAGGGGGAGCCAAGATCAGTAGGGACCTGATCCTGGTCTGGCTCTCCTGTCCTGAAGACTGTTTCTTGCTTGTGTTTCCCCAGGTCCCGATCAATCAGTGGTGCCTCATCGGGTCTTTCCACCAGCCCTCTTAGCAGTCCAAGGGTAAGTGTCGCTTCCTGGATCATACCCCATTGGGCCTCTGTGGGCACCTCCCTGCCCTATCCTCTGGACCCTGAAGACCTGCTGCAGCCTGGCCTATGGCCTGTGGGGCATGGCTTTCATTCCATTCGTGGCTTGTTTTGACCATTTTCAGTCATCTGAAAGTTCTCTGGGCCTTCTCTAGGTGGGACAGGTCAAAGGCACTGCAAAGCTAAGGGGTCCCGGTGCCCAGGGGGGATGGGTTCTGAGAAGAGAAGCCAAAGGGTGACTAACCTTGATAGCCCTCCATCCACACACATGTGCACACCCGATTACATGGACAAATGTGTGCAGACACATGTGATCACACACAGAGAGCCCTGGCCCAGCAGAGTGCTGTGGTTGACAGGGTCTGCTTGATAACTCCTCACACCAGCCTCCTCTTCCCAGATGGTCCCAGAAGCAGCAGGGCCCAGGCCAGCATCTGTCCTGAACAAGCTAATATCCATTTGGGGAAGTAACAGGCAGAACAGCCTCCTTTCCCTGCACATAAGCCCCAAGGGTCTGTGGGTCAAGGTCTAGAGAACCTGCGCATTATCAGTGATTGGCCCACAGTAAGGTTGACCTGGGACCTCTGGCCCCAAGTCCTGGACCCAGATTCCCCAAGGGTTGGGTGGGAGTGATGGCAGTGGCCATGTTCTTTTGAGATTCCATTTATCTGAGGTAGTGACAGGCTCCTTGAACTAAGGGTCATGAGGTTAGCCCTGGTAGGGTCTCCTCTGTCCCATCAGAAGCCTGCTTCCACAGCTGAATCCCCAAAGCTGTGGGTCTCTTGGCAGGAAGCAGGACCTTGCTGGAGGGAAGGAGTCTTCATTCAGTGGGGATGCAGCTCAGTGCTAGGTCTGGGGATAATCCCAGCATCCAGGGTTCAGACCAGAAAAAACATTTGCCGTCTTCTGATCCAACCTCCTAATGTTTCAGAGGAGGGAATTGAGGCCGAGAAAGTCTCATGTTGTAAATGACAAAATCGGAATTCAAACCCTGGTCCACTGACTGCAGCCAGCATACTTCCCGGAGTTCAGAGCCCAGGGAAAGGCAGCAAACAGTTCCTCTGCGCCCCTTCTCCATACTTGGCTGGCTTTTCTTGACCTCCCCCCAGCCCTCACTCCTCCTTCTCAGGTAGGCAGTGTAGGCTTTCCCTCCCCTGAGCTCCTACCAGAGAGTGAGATTGTGGGAAGCCCACACCAGGGCCTGGGGCCAGGAGCAAGAAGTCAGAGCCCAGGAAGATTACCAAGGTCTCCCAGATCCTTCGGGAAGCCATCAGCTTCTCAGGATTCTCACAAGGTGCCCAGCTAGAACTCCAGCTCCCAAAGGGACCTAAGAACCCTTGGGCTTCAGGTCTTCTCAAGCAAGTGGGTGGCAGGGGGCAGGACAGGCAGGCAAACCTCCTGGCCCTCTCTCTAAGACCTGTGGCCAGCCTGGTCAAGTTTGTCTGTGTCGGGTCAGGGAGCTCTCCTGCCTAGTCCCGCTGGGAGGGTCAGTGCCCTGGGGAAGGCATCTCTGAGGTCGCTCTCCAGAGGGAAGGTGGGCAGTGCCAGGGCAGGGCCAGCAGTCAGAGGCTTTCTCTTCCTGTTTCCTGGCTAGAAGCCCAAACACCACCTCCCCTCCCGCCACGCTCAACTCATGGAGTGTTTTTGCTTTGCCCTGTGTGTGGTTTGGCTGGGCGGCGGAGGTGACCGAGGGCCGGGGCTACGTGAGGCTGCTGCTGCTGCTGACACATTCTGTGCTAACGGCATGTTCTCTGTGTGTGTGTGTCTTGTGCGTGCTCCGTGTGTTCGTTCCTTTGTTCTGTTTTTTCTTTGCAATCCCCCTCACCCATCACCTGTGCTTCCCTCCCCACGGGGCCCTGGAGCCTCCTGGGGATCGCGCTCTGATCTTTCTTTCTTCATCTGCCTGCGTTGGGGTGCGTGTGGGTGTGTGTGGGTGCATGTGGGTGTGTGTGGGTGTGTGTGGGTGTGTGTGGGTGCGTCTCACCATTCTTGCTGTGCACGGACACTCCCCTGCTCGCCTTTGCACTCTACCTTTTTTCCTCTGTCTCTCTCTCCCCTCCTTTCTCTTTCTTTCTGTCTCCTCTCTCTCTCTCTCTCTCTCTCTCTTTCTCTCTCTCTCTC
>CM053601.1:194260063-194324986 GCA_028646575.1 Pseudocheirus occidentalis | reverse complement strand
TGTCTGTCTCTCTCTCTGTCTCTGTCTGTCTCTCTGTCTCTCTGTCTCTGTCTCTGTCTGTCTCTGTCTCTGTCTCTCTTTCTGTGTCTCACACACACACACACACACACACACACACACACACACAGAACCTCTCTCCCACTTTTCCATGTATGTTTGCACCTTTGTCTTTCCCATCTCTGCCTTAGTTTGTCTCTTTGGATCTCTTCCCACTGGCCTCACCAGGGCTGGGTGGGCTAGGGCTGAATTAGCATTTGCCCATGACCAGGAATGGAAGGGAAGATGGGCTATCAGGAAGGAGTGTTCACATCTATATGAGGAACTGTGACCCTAAGGCTCTGGACAGTACTAGAGTAGTGAAAGGAGAGAGGGGCACATGATGTTCTTAGAGGGTCACACTGCCTACAGCAGAGTTCCTGCTCTAGGCGAGAGCCCATTATGAAACCTAGAGCCACAGGGGACCTTCAAGACACTTCAGTACAACCCACTCCTTTTGTACATGAAGAAATTGATGACTCAGAGAGGGGGATAAACTTGCTCAATCAATCAATAAACATTTATTAAGTGCCTACTATGTACTAGGCACTATTCTGAGCACTGGGGGTACAAAAATAGGCAAAAGACAGATTCTGTCCTTAAATTTATTGCAAAACTAAGGTCTCTTAACTCCATATCCAATGTGTTTCCCACTACAATGAAGCCCTTCCCACATGTAGTCAACTGGGTATGAGACTTATGGGGGTCTTCCTACCAGGTGACCCAGATAGTGTGAAGAAAGACTCTATCACCCTCTCCTCAGTTACATACTTCTGGAGAGAAGGGGGGCAGAGCCAAGACTATGGATTAGGGGCAGCCAAAGCTGAACTCTTCTATATTCTCCTCCAACCTTTAAAATAATACCTAATACAAAATTTTGGATTGACAGAACCAACAACAGATGAGGGTGAAACATTTTTCCAGCCTAAGAACATTTAAGTCAACAGGACAAGTCTATGACACCGGGGTGGGAGGCCAGTCTGGAACCCACAAATGCAGCAGCAGCAGCAACAGTAGCAGTAGAAGCTTTGAGATCTCTTAGCCTGGAGATGGTGAGGGAGTCAGACAACTGGTCAGAAAAAGATGACCAGGGACACTTTGCTGGCCCTGGGTGCAGCTGGCACTGATTGGCAACTCCTCTGTCCATACACAGTCTAGGATGGTGGGGAACACTTGTGGTCAGTCACAAGGGAGCAGGGTCCCTGGTCATCATTCCAGAGCCAAGAAAAGAACTGTCGTTTGTGGCTACAGGGCAGCAGGGGCCCTTCCTGTGTAAAGACCAGAGCACAGAGCAGGAGAGCAATGGCCACACCTCCCCCAGTATAATACCACCTTGGAAACACTGAAAGCTTGAAGACTCCCAGACCTAGTTCTAAAAACAGCAGCATGAAAAATCCTGAAGCTTGGGACAGTGCCTCTTTACCCTGTAGGTGAGCAGAACTCAACTTTAACATAAAGTTCAGAATCAAGACATAGGCTGGAAAAATGAGATAACAACCACAAAAGAATTGGCCACAAAAGGTTACCATGATTGCAGGGAAGAACAAAACATAAACTCAATGTGAAAACAGCTACAAAGTCTCAAAGAAAAATTCTAATTGGACCCAAGCCCAACAAGAATTCCTGCAAGAATTAAAGAAAACAGTAAGAGTGGTAGAGGGAAAATTGGGAAAAGGGATGAGAGTGATGCAAAACATCAAAAAAAAAAGAATTAACAGCTTGGTAAAAAGAAGTGAAAAAAAGTAATTGAAGAAAAGAACTCCTTAAAAAGCAGAACTGATCAAATGGAAAAGAAGATGCAAAAGTTTATTGAAGAAAGTAATTCTATAAAAAACTTAGAACTGGGCAAGTAGAAGCTAAGGACTCCATGAATATCAAGAACAATAAAATAAAGCTAAAAGAATGGGAAAAATAGAAGAAAATGTAAAATACCTCAGTGGGAAAACAACTAACTTAGAAAATAGATCAAAGAGAGATAATTTAAGAATTATTGAGGTACGTGAAAGCCATAATCAGAAAAGGGTCCTAAATATTGTATTTCAAGAAGGGAGCAGGGCAAGTGCTCAATTACCTTAGATCAGAGGGTAAAATAGAAATAGAAAGAATTCACCAATAACCTCCTGAAAGAAAATCCCCAAAGGAAAACTCCCAGGGATATTATAGCCAAATTCCAGGTGAGAACAAAGAGAACATACTACTGGGGAAAGGGGGAGGGAGTGTCCATTGAACCCTTGCCAGCAGAGCCCAGAAGGACCTACTTGTAATACCTATGGCAGGGGGTTCCCCTCCTCCACACTCAGAGTTCAGGGTCCAGGACCAAGGCTTTCCACCCTGTGCTCATTGGAAGCTTGCTAGAGTTCTGTGTCCACATGCTTCCTTGGCACACCTCACCAGCATGACCCAGGACCAAGGTCATGGTGTTGCAGGGCCTCTCCTCTTTCAGCCTCTGCAAGTCTAACACTGCTCAACACAGAGTGCTAGAAACATTCTAGACTTGTGTTGTGGGTAGCTTCTCTCCAAAGGTAAAGAAAACAAGGGAGAGAGAGAGAGCTAGTGTGACCCACATTTAACTCTGACCTCCCAAGAAGTGCTGTGGGAGTCCCAGGAACCTCGGAAAGAAGCAGCTATGTCCACCATCTTGTTAGTCAGAGTGGGAAGTTCATGTCGACCACATGTACCACAGACTCTTGGAAGTCAGAAAATAAGGATGTGATGCCAGGACCAGAGACTTTGAGATGCTCTGACAGAGACCAAGAAGGAAGATTTGACTTGGAATTCACAGATGAGTCCAGGGAGAAATACAAAGAGAGGACCAGAGCTGTAGCTTCTTAAGGAACTCTTCGGGGTGCTGATCTTCCCCCAAAGACAAGCATTTCCTAGTGAATTGGTTCTGACTTTTGGAAGAAGTGATCTGGCAGGAGTGGGTGCTTCGTCAGCCACCTGGAGATCAGGAGATGAGTCAGTGAGGGCAGTTTACTTATGGAAAACACCAAATAATGATAACAGCTAGCATTTATGTTGTGTTTACTATGCGTGTGCCAGGCACCATACTAAGCACTTGGGAATTCTTATATCAGTTGATCCTCACAACAGCCCTGGGAGGTAGGTGCTATCATTATAACCAGCTTACAGTTGAGGGAACTGAGATCAGGTAGCTGTTCAGGGTCACACAGCTAGTAAGTGTCTGAGGAGAGATTCAAACTCAGGTCTTCCTGACTGCAGGGGACAGCATTCTAGCCACACCACCACCCAGCCACCTCTACAGACAAGAAACTTGGCAGCATTCCCCCTCATGTGTATAGGTATTTAGAAGAGAAGGTGCTTTTGCCAGGAGCTAGCTGGGTTCACAAGTCCAAGTCATGCCAAGCTGACTTTATCTCCCTTTTTGACAGAATTGTTAGAATTTTATGAAATAGGGAGTTGGCAATGACATGGCTCTATTGTGTCTTGATTTCAGCAAGTTCTCTGACAATGCAGGTCATGAATGGAGAGTTAAATGTGGGGGGAATCTGGGTACTATAGGTGGATTCAGAGCTAGTGTCATGATGACCATCTCCAGAGGCAGGGAGAGATGGTCACCCAGAGGAATTCCTGGTCGTGGGCACTGGTCCCTCGTCTGTGTCTCTGTCTTGTTCAGTGTTTGTCACATTTGATGGCCATGGCCCCTCAGATCTCTGAGATGCTCCATTTGAGGAGACCTTTCTCTGAACCTGTCTCTGTCTCTGTGTCTCTGTCTCTCAACATATAGCTATATTCATGTTTGGTTGGTTAATTTTCAGCTAACCCTCATCTCCCAACACTCATCCCAGAATTTGGTGTTGCTCAGTCATTTAAGTCATGTCTGACTTCTCATGACCCCAGTTGGGGCTTTCTTGGCAAAGACACTGGAGTGCTTTGCTATTTCCTTCTCCAGTTCATTTTACAGATGAGGAAACTGAGGCAAACAGGATGAAGTGACTTGCCCAGAGTCACACAGCTAGGAAGTATCTGAAGCTGGATTTGAACTCTGGAAGATGAGTCTTCCTGATTCCAGGCCTGGTACTCTGTGTGCTATGGCACTCCCTAGCTGCCCTCATCCCAGAGTGCATGTATCCAACTTACCTACAGTAAATGAGTCCTTGAAAGCGAGCCTTGGTCTAGGATCTAGGGTTGAGAGTATCTGTTAGAGTGTTTAAAAGGTGGGGTTCTCCCCTTGGCCTTTGCTTTGTCCTCTTTGGTGTCCAGTTTCTAGGACCCCTGACATTTGTTAGAGGGAAGCCCCTGGATTGCCTAAAGGAGGAATGGGGGCAGGAAGAGGGGCTGGTGCAGTTAGGCTACAGGGAGAGGGAGTTGAATTGGCAACTGTGGGGAAGAAGCGTATGACCAGAACAGAAATGTCATGGTTGGACTTTTGAAGATGCTTTTGGCAGTTTGGGGATGTCAGGGCTCAGTGGGGGAAGGCAGACAGGTCCCAAAGAGGGTAGTTAGAAAGGTCCTTCCCAGTTACTGGTCATGGTCCTGCCCTGGGCCTCAGTGTTCCTATCCTGATCCTGTAGCTAATGCCCCAAGGTCTCCTCAAAGGATGGGCACATCAGGGAGCCCTGTACGAGCCACTCCCGGATGACATAAGATCTCAGCAGCATGCTCTGTCTCCTGTCCCTCTCCCTCTTCTTTCCCCTCACGTCCGCCCGCCTGTTCTGCCCTGCCATAGGCTCGCCAAGAAGTCTTGGTTTGGTAACTTTATCAACCTGGAGAAAGAAGAACAGATCTTCGTGGTCATCAAAGACAAGCCGCTGAGCTCCATCAAGGCTGACATTGTGCATGCCTTCCTCTCGGTAAGGGGCCGCGGGCTCAGGACCACTGACTCAGAGCCTTGTCGGGGGCTGATCCATGGCTGACCCTATGAAGGGGTCCTGGCCACGAGGCTGCGGACAGAGAGAAAATGGAGGCGAGGTCTTGAGGTTTGTCATTGTTCCCAGGCTGAGCCTCTGAGGAGCGGCCAGTGGCCCCCTTCTTCAGCTGCTGCCATAGTCTCTGGGGGCTCCAAGGTACCACCCATTGCCTCATTCATGACAATGGTGGCTAGCATGCATAGAGCCCTTTAAGGTTTGCAAAGCACTTTTACAAATGCCTCATTGGATCCTCACTACTGGGGCTACTATTACCTATGGGCAAGACTTGCCCATGGTCACATAGCTAGGAAGTATAAGGCTGGATTCGAACTTGGGTCCTCCTGACTCTGGGGTTCCATGCACTGTTCTAGAGGACAATGGTTTGCTCACTGGGGAGATAGAAGAGCTGTCTTCCATACCCTCCCTGAAGGCAGGGGCACAGACTCCTCTGAACATTGATTCTCCCCTAGCACCAAGTTTGGGGCTCCAAACACAACACACCCAGATTAGTGCTGGGGGCCTTACAGGGGGAGAGAACAGGTCTGACTCTGGAGGGTGCAGCTCTGTGTTGTGTGACCTTCAGAATGGGGAACCCTGTGCCCTGGTTCTAGACCTGGGGCCTAAGTGAGGATACGGTGGCATGTTGGGATCGTGCCCCAGAGACCACCTAGACACTTCCATCATCTCGTGGCCTGTAACATTTGGGGACCCCAGTGTTCATCTGTGTTAGTGAAAAGAAGTAGAATATCCAGAGAGGGCTTGATCTGTGACCCCAGGAGGGCCCCCCGGCTCTGGGGAGAATCTGTCCTGCCAGGGGAACCCTGATGGCTACCAATTGAAGGCCAGATCCACACAGACTCCTAAGACTGGCTTCGTGGCCTCCACAAAGTCCTCTCTGCCTCAAGGCTGCCTCTTCACTTGGAGCTCTAGGCCCACTATCCTGGGCTGCTTCCCTGAAGCTTGGGCCTTAACCACTATCACTGTAGCATCCGACCTCCTCCTTGCCATGCTCATGCCCCTCCCCAGTTCCTAACTGGTCTTCCCCACCAGATAAACCCCACATTGAATTCCAGTTGGGTTTTCTTTGAAGGAACACCTCTGAGTCTTGCTTCATTTGCAAAATTGAACTAAGAGATAAGCTCAGAGCTTAGTGAAGGGCACCCCTCTTTCCTAGAGATTGGCTGGGCCATAAGTCAGCTTCAGACAGCCCAGCCCCTCTCCCTAGCCCCCGAGTGAATGCTTCTGACAACCAGGGGAGCTGAGGCAGGTCTCCCATCAGAGTCCTCCTGTGGGGCACCCCCAGCCCCTGCCAGACCCTCAGTGTCCTTCTCTGCTGCTCCTTCCCAGATCCCCAGCCTCAGCCACAGTGTGATCTCTCAGACGAGCTTCCGGGCAGAGTACAAGTCAACAGGAGGGCCGGCTGTCTTCCAGAAGCCAGTCAAGTTCCAGGTGGACATCACCTACACAGAAGGTGGAGAGGCCCAGAAGGAGAACGGCATCTACTCAGTGACTTTCACACTTTTGTCAGGTGATGGCCCAAGTCCCAGGAGCAGAGCTGGGGATGGGGCAGGGACTGGGCCAGAGAACAAGCTTGTCTTCTGGCCAGGCCCTCCATGGCTGGGCCACTATCCTGTACTCAAAGGGGAAGAGGATGCTTCCTAGGAATCCTTGGGGCCAGCCTGAAGCAGGGGGGGCTAGCAGAGACCTCACCCCTTCTCTCCATTCCTGGGGAGGGCTGGTAAACCCTCCCTGGATGTCCAGCTGAGGGGCCACAGGGGAGGAAGGGAAAGGGGCCTCCTGGGGTGGAGGAGGTCCTGGGCTGGGGAGACCCAGCTGTTTCTGCCCTGCCACCAGAGCAGTCCACAGTGACCAGGCCTCTCCTCCATCCTGCCCTGCCTTCTCTAGGTCCAAGCCGTCGCTTTAAGAGGGTGGTGGAGACCATTCAGGCCCAGTTGTTAAGCACACACGACCAGCCATCTGTCCAGCAATTATCAGGTGAGCTGCTGGCCTTCCAGGGAGCCCACTGACTCCTCCAGAGGCCTCCCCTCCCTGGTCAGGGGAGGAGATGCTATGGTCCAGTGTGGTCCAGTGGGGAGAGGCCAGGAGAGCAGAGGCAAGCAGATCAGATTCCCCACCCCCCATGGCTGGGGCCAACGGGCTTCTGTTGGACAGACGCCACCCCAGCCCTCCCCACCCCCATCCTGCTGTCGCAGCCTCGTCTCCTTGCTCCCGGCTCTGCCTCCCCACCCAGCCTCTGCTTTCCCCGGTGCCCCCTGCTGCCCTGCCACACCTGCCCCTGTGTTCAGTGAGCAGAGCCCCCTGCCCGGCCAGAGCTGGGGCCAGCCAAGCCAAGCAGAACCAGGGGCTATGCTCAGTCACCAGAGGCTCCAGGCATCTGTGACCGACCGGGGCACGCCTTGCCTTGTGACCACACTAAAAGGAGCCCTCTTGTCCACTGTAGAAACCCCCCATTCAGCTCCAGGACTAAGCTGGGGAGCTGTGTTTAAGGGCCAGAAGGTGGCCACCAGCTACGAGAGTAGCCTCTGAGACTGTAGCAGGTAAGGCACTCCCAGACTCGGCCAGGCGGCCTCTTTCTCATCCTCAGCGGGGGAGCCAGGGAGGGGAGGGGAGGGGAGGGGAAGGGGCCGGCCAGGTTTCCCCTCCTCAGTTCCTCTTCCCCTCTCTGGGCCAGCCAAGGCCACAATTAGGCCTGCCTGAGCCTCTGCGGGGAGCAGAGAGCAAGGCCCTGGAGAAAGGGCCTCAGGAGCCCTTCACTCAGGGGCCCCCCAGGAGATGCTGAGCCCTCTGGTGTCCCAGGTGCACTGGTCTGCCTGGCCGGAGGGGAGAGAGTCCAGAAGAAGGCTCTGCAGGGCCAGGGAGGCACCCCCCAGCCTTTCCTTCCTGCTCTTAGGGCCCTCCTGCCTTCCTCTCTTGTCCTCACCCTGCTCAGAGGAACCATTTGTCCAGTACAGGGGGTGGGGAGGGGTGGGGAGCAGGGAGGGAGACGGAGCTCTGAGGGAGTAGGCTCAGGGAGTGGAGGGAGAGCATCCCTGCAGGCCAGCCCAGAGCCACAGGCCAAGACCCATAGGAGTGGGCAGACCTACAGACAGACAGGTAGGCAGGCAGATGGACAGATGGACAGACACACAACTTGACAGACAGGCAGGCAATCAGACAGACAAACGACCACCCATCCTGCCAGACACAGACCAAGCAAACTCAGCTTTTCTTACTGAGACCCTCAAGGTGGGCATCAGGTGTTGGCAGGAGGGTGAGCTCTGGTGGCACCAGGCTCCCCAAGGGCCAGTCCAGCCTCCTAGCTCCCCTAGTACTCTACCTTTCCCATTCCTCCACCTCCATTCCTGTGGCCACCAGCTTCAGCTGTTCTAGCAGACCCCACCCAACCCTTCCTTCCATCCCTCCATCCAACTGTCCATGCATTTCTCAAGTGCCCACTGAATGTCCAACTCTATGCTGGGTGCTAGAGATCCAGGCCTGAGCCCCCCTGCCCCTGCCTGCCAACAGCCTCCCCGGGCTCCAGCCTCATCTTCTCCCCAGGCTCCAGCCTCGTCTTCTCCCCCCCTCCCCCCTTCCCTCCCTCCCCCTATTCTTTCTCTAGCCTCCCATCCAAGCCCTGGACCTTCACTCTGCTCTTTCTCTTCCATCCTCTGCCTACCTTTGGCGTCTTTCTGCTTCCCTGATGTCCTCTCCCATAAGCCTTGGGCTAGAGAGGAAGGGAGGAGACCAGGAGGCAGGGGAGGGTGAGAGCGCAGCTCAGAGGAGACACCCATATGTGGAGGGTGGAGCTCACCCCCAGCCCTAGAAACTGCCCAAAGGGAAGGGCCCTGAGGATTGAGTCGGGAAAGGAGAAAGGGGGAAAGGGAGCTAGAATCCATGAAGGCAGACCTTGGAGGCAGGGCTATAAGGAAATTAATGAGGTCTCATGGGCTCAGGGCCTCTGGGTAGGAAGAGATGGAGGGAGGCCTTCTCCCTGCCCACCTGAGCCTTCTGCCCTGAGATTGGCAATGTGGCCTTTCAGAGGAACAGAATTATAATCAAGCTTAGGTTGGAGCCCTCAGACTAAGGAGCCCTGTATAAAGTAGGGGGTGGGAAAGAGGGGACCTCTCCATTCCCTTCCAGCTCAGAGATGCCTGGGCCTAGCACAGAGGTCCCTCCACCCCTGTATGGAGGCCTGTTTCTGATGCTTTCATCCCTCAGCACCAGTGGCCTGTCTGGGTCAGAGGGCATCCTGCTGAATGTTGTAGAGGGCACTGTCTTTGTGTCTGTCTGTGTCACTTGCATGTGCCTCTGGCTGAGGACTGAGCTGAGGTATTCCTGCCCCCCTTCCCAGTGCTTGCTCCCCTCATCATTCTTCCCCTGCTTGCCCCTTCCCTGCTTGGCTTGTCTCATTCTGCCCTTTCCCTGGCTGAACTCTGAGCTATGGGGTGTGCAGGCTCAGGCTGCCAGGACTCACCTGAAGGTTGGTGCCTGCTCTGTGCTGAACCCAGGAGCCATGACAGCTGCTGTGAGCTGGCAGGACAGCTCCTCCCTCCAGCTATCTGCCAAGGGCATGAGGAGATGGTATCCTAGGGGGTGGCACTGTAGGGGCCCTGCCCTCCCTCCAAGGGCCCAAGACATAACTGGGGGGGAATGTGAGGCATAAAGACAGGCCTCAGGGCCACTAGGCTGGTTGGTACCTCTCCACACCTCCCCCTTACTATACCTCTTGCCAAGTCTCTTAGGATTGAGGGCCCTGAAGAAACCACTAACAGTAGGCCCACAGCCCATAAGATCAGCCTTCCTACCCGTGTTCCTTGAAGGCCATGGGAATGGCCATCAGCCTGCTCTGTGACTGGGAAGAGGAATCCATGGGTCATATGTTATAGTGGAAACCCTGGGAAAATTGGGGTCTTTGTCTGTAAAGTGGGGACATTACTCTAGCCAGGCCTTGAAGGCCTTTTCAGCTCTAAATCTGTGATCCTGTGATTCCTGGGGGCCCAAGGACAGCCATGTACTGTCCTGCCAGCAGCTCAGTGGGCTTGCAAGGGAGAGACTAGCTAGGCTACCACTGTGAAAAGAGGCCTTGCAGCTGCATGGTACACCGGAATAAGGCAGTCTTACTCAAGCTGCCAGGGCAGTACATTACAGGAACATTGATTGCACTCCCTAAGCCGGTGTTGACAAGACCCGAGCATATGGCCCAGGACGGGAGGAGGAACTCCTGGAGATGAAAGCCTAGCAGAGACACAAATACCTATGGAGATCCCCAGAGACAGACACAGCCCCAGGAGGCCCTAGGCCCTATTACTCCATGTCAGTCAGTCAAGGGAATGTCTTGTGGGAAGAAAAACAAGGGGTCAGTGGCGCTGGATTGCAGAACATACAGGATGGGCTAAGGTGTAAGGAGACTGCACAGAGGAGGAGAATCGCTTGGGAAGGACATTAAAAGCCCAAGAATTATTGTATTTGATCCTGAACATGAGAGTGAGGGAGTGGAGGGTGAGGACATGGTCAGACCTGCCCTTTAGGAAGATCATTTTGACAGCTGAGTGGGGGATGGACTAGAGGGGAAGAGACTGAGGCAGGCTGACCCACCCCCCCACCCCCACCCCAGCAGCTACTGCAATAGTGTCCAAGCACTCAGCCATTAAAGCCAGAGCCAAGCTGCGGCTGCGGTGGCTGCGGCTGCGGCAGGGTCAGAGCAGAGATATCACAAAGATGGAAACTGCACCTTAGACACCTTGGGGCATATAGGGGTGTGGAGGTGAGAATGAGCACTCAGGGCCTGGGGCAGTGAGCTTGACTGGAACAGGGAAGGGAGGAAGAAAAGATGGTTTGAGGGGGGCAATCATGAGCTCAGTTTGGGACACGCTGAGTTTAAGATGTCTATGTGGCTCCCAGTATGAGGCAGCCAATGAGGATGTAGAGACACGAGGTCACAAGAGAGGTTAGGCCTAGGTCTGAGAACTGTCAGCAAAGCTGTGACCATTGAATCCATGGGAGATGAGATCCCCGCGGGAAACAGTGTAAAAGCAGATGAGGCCTCAGGGCAGAATCCTGAGAGACACCTGTGGTCAGAGGATGGGATCTGGAAGAGAATCTGATAAAAGAGACAGAGAAGGAGGAGGAGAGCCAGGAGAGCACAAGGGGGGGGGAGGGGGAGGGAAGGACAAAGACTGAGACAGAGACACAGAAAGAGAAAGACAGACAGAGAGACAGACAGAAGAGGGGAGGATAAGAGACGCAGACAGAGACAGAGAGAGACAGAGGGAGAGAGAGAAAGAGACAGAGACAGAAACACACACACACACACACACACACACACAGAAACAGGAGAGGAGAGGGGGAGAGAGAGAGACAGAAACAGAGAGACCAAAAGAGAAACAGAAGAGGAGGAGGAGGAGAAGGAAGAGGAGGAGAGAGAAGAGAAGGGAAGGGGTGACAATGGCCTGAAAACCTGGAGAGGAGAGAGGAACCAGGAGGAGAGAGTGACCAGCAGCATCAGGAGCTGCAGGGGTCAAGGAGAATGAACACTGAGAAAAGGCCACCAAATCTGGCAATTCAAGACCATTAGTAATTTTAGAGAGAGAAGTCTCCTTTGGATGCTGAGCTTGGGACCGGGTTGCAGAGCAGAGGCGCAGACTGTGGCTGACCTTTTAGAGGAATTTCACCCCAAGAGAAGAGATGGGGCCAGTGGCTAGCCGGGATGAGTGGACAGAGCGAGGTGGCTTGGAGAGCCTGGGATGTGCTTCTAGGCAGCAGGGAGAAAGTGAAGACAAGTGAGTGAGAAAGCAGGGGTCATTCTGCTGCAGGCCATGGCATGGAATGGGATGGCTTATGTTTGAGGCCAAGGAAACTAGAGGAAGTTTGCGACCAGGGCTTGTACCACCCTCTCGCTGGTCATTACAATAGGCTCAAATCCCAGATTCCTGGAGGAAAGGAAGAGAAGAAAAACTGTTGATTTTCCTCATTTGTCAGCCAAGGAAGCTCAGGCCTAGGGAGAGGGAAGGGCTCAGCTAGAGGGGCTGAGCTGGCTATCCCACTGCCTGGCTCACAAAGTAGTCTGGGAGGAGGAGCACTTGTCTCTCAGTAGGACCCACCCTCTTCTGCACTCTTCATCTCTTCCACCCCTGGTGACCAGCCTGCCAGTGCCTGACACATAGTAAGGACACTGGCTGAACAGACTCAGATTCAGGAGGTGCGGAGGCTGACGGCACCCTCTCCCTTGGCCCCGGAGGGACATGGCTCCTGGGCCTGCACAGTGGGGGCTGCTGCTCTCAGGAGGGAGGAGGATCTGCTTCCACATCCTGAGTGCCGGTCACTGCCAAGTCTTGCTGTCCTGAAGTCCTGGCTGTCACATCCCTGCACTTGCATCATTGACCGTTCTGCCTGAGGGCGCTCCCTTTGCATTGCATTTGGGGCCCGCTCTTCTACACCATCTGAATACTGATTCGGCTGAACAACGCAATCCAATCTGACTAGTGTTTGCCAAACAAAAGCATGCAAGGCCCTCCTGAAGATACAAAGGTCGTTGACCTCAAGGACCTTACACTCCTCTGGCGAATCTAGCAGACTGACCCTCCTTTAGACCTTGACTGCGTTTTCTACATCTCTGTCTAGATAGTTGGGTCAAGGGTCCAGTCACCAGCATTAGGTTGGCCGCATTACCCACCATCTGCCTAAGGCCTCTGGGATCAGCTCGTCTGGGCTTGGAAGCACAACTGCGCGCCGTGTTCTCTCACTTACTCTAGCGCGTCTGAGGTCATATTTCCTCTGCTATTACTCTTCCAGTGTGAAGATCTCGCTTCTGGCTAAATAAGTAGGACTGGAGTACTTTGGCTTGATTTTTGTCCCTGCCTCTGCTACACCATCTTCCCTAACAACTGGTCCCCTCTGTCCCCCTCTTTGTTGTGATCTGCCAGCGCGTTTTACAGACCTCGGTGCCTTCTAGGAGTTCGCTCCCAGACCCTGTTCTCACTGAGATATTCATAAAGCACTTAGCCCAGTGCCCAGCACATAGTAGGCACTTCACAAATGTTTATTGATTGATTTGGTCCTCAGATTCAAATCAGAGCTTGCCTGAGAGGTCCCTTTGCAGCCAACATCTGACTCTGTAAATATTCCCTGCTCCACTTTCTTTTGTATTCACATGGTCAGAATTTCGATTCTGAGAGCCTTCTCTGCCCCTCTTTAACATCTCTGACCAGGGGATCTCTGAACTCTTTGAAGTCTGCTTTCCTGAATTATAGGGTCCAAATCCAATTGTGCTCGGTGTTGCCCTCCCTTCCTTGGTTCTTAGGAACTCTCCAGATGACACAGAGACTTTGTTCTCCCCAAGGCTTCCTGACCACTGCTTCCATGTTCAGAACTGAGGCTGGAGCAGCAGCTACCTTCATCACTGAAGAATGATGTGTCAATGAAGTGACCACAGTGAGATCATCACAGACCATCCCACTAGCTAACACTATCCCATGCTACTGTGTTTCTCCCTTGGGCCAGTTTGGGCTCTGGTGCTAGAGAAGCGGCATCCATATCCTCCATTGGCCCCAGGGGTCTCGTCACCCGGTCTCTCTCACTTACCTCAGGTACAGCATCTTCTCAGCTGACTGGAAGACCCAATCGCCCTCTTGTCACCTCTTTTATCTTTGAACAAACATTGCTGTTTCTGTAATCTAGCAGTACTTCTCATCCCAGCACTCAGCATGGTGCTTTGGCATCTGGCACTCCGTGCTCCAGCTTCAGACTCCCTTGGCTGCTCCAAGCTCCTCTGGAAGGCCACCCCCCAACCCTTCCCTCCTGTGGCTCACCGGGAATGCCCTCTCCTCTGACTGATGGGGGATCAGTCCAGTCTTAGAGCTATCGGGTCAGATTTCTCTCTTGTTCAGGTTCACCAGTCTCTTGGCTCTGAGATTCAATCTGCCCTTTGCCAGGAGCTCATCCCTCTAAGACTTCTGCTGTCATCCAGAGAATCAAATCTTGTCATTTGGTGCAACTCATGGAGGCCAACCCACCCATTTTATAGATGAGGAAACAAGAGGCCTAAGAAGAGGAAGTGAGCAGCCTGAGGTCACCCAAGCAACTCAGATCCAACCACCTCCCATCATGCCACGCTCTCTTTCCTGGTCACTTCCCAGGCAGCATCTCCTTTCTCTACTAAAGGCTTGAGCTTGGCGTAGAAGAAGAGGGAAAAGCAGGAGAGGTTTTCAGGTAGCTCATGAGCTCCCAGAGCTTCAGGAAGCTTCTGAGGGTGGTTGCATACATCCACTGACATCAACTCTGAGCCCTCAGCCCCCAGAGTCAGGCTACCTCTCTATGTGTGTGTCAATCTAAATCCTAAAATAGCCTGATAACTGGAGTAATGGGCTCCCCCAAGCTCTCCACTGGCCCAGATTTGGGGCTTGAGCCCCAGGCAAGGGTCTGACGGGCTTGGAAAAGAAATCTTGGCTCCATACAGACCCCAAGTATCTCCATCTCCACAGGATTTCTCAGGGCAGAAGCTCCTTTGCCTGTGGCCTCCATGATCAGCCTCCACACCCACCCCCGTTCATGGAGAAAGCAGCCAAATTTCCTCAGAAGAGATGGCTTTGCTCTGGGGTTCTTGGAGGTGGGAGACCTTTTCTTCCAAGTCAAGTTCCTCCTGCAGAGACTCTTAGTCGGTTCTGGGAGGGTCGTCAGAGTTCTTGGCTTCTTACTATTGTCCCCTACACTTGACAAGAGTGGGCTGCAGGGCAGGGAGTCCCTGAGTACATGGAGAGCTGCTTCCTCTGGACACCCACAGGTTGACCCTTTTAAAGACAGGGATTCTCATTCGTTCAAAAGTACTGACGATATGCCACGCTGTGCTGGGTGCTGCCTGCAGGGAGTTTATATCTTACAGAGGGAAGGAGTGTGTATACAAATAGTCCAAGAAAATACATTCAAAGTCAACATGAAGTCACAACACGGGAGTGGACGAGAGTCCTGGGTCAGGAATCCGGAGTGACCTCTTGTGGTCCTGGAGCCAAGTCACGGGGAGATTTGGAGAGCTGAGGACAGAAAGCCTTGTAGGTGTGAAGTCGTGTGTGGGCCGTAGCAAGGTGGCTAGCATGGCCATGAAATATGGCAGGGGAGGGAGTGCCCTGCGGAGGCAGTCTGGCTGGGTGGTCTGGCTTTAACCCGCAATGATTTTGCACTCAAGGCTGGATGCTTCAGGGAGCTCTGGAAGCCCCTGCCTGGGGAGTGACCCTGCCAGATATGTGACTTGGGAATATTGATGCAGCCATTGTGGGGAGAAAGGAGGAAGGGAGGGCAGTCCCTGCCCTCAAGGAACTTATGCTCTAATGGTAGAGAGAACAAAATGTACTCTATCAGTACAGAATGTGTACAAAATGACAAGCGAATTTAGGAAGGGAGGTTCTTAGCAACTGGGCTTGGAGGAGTAAAAGCATTCCAGGCAGGGAAGTAGCCAGTGCACAGGTGTGGTGCACAGGAAAATAGGGCATCCTGCTGCTCAGAACCAGAGAGACATGTCAGAATTCTGGAAAGGCCAAGTGATGAGGACCTGAGAAAGGGGCATGTTATGGAGGCAGCAGCTGCAAGGCTTAGCAACGTGGTGACTGAGGAGCTGGAGATGCCCCAGGCTGGGAGGCCAGGGGCCTGAAAGGTGTCCCCAACAGTCAGAGGGAAGTGTGGGGCAAGGGGAGGACAATCTTGGTTTTGGGGACAACCCACTCAAGATCCCCAAGGGGCAAGTGGTGATGCAGACCTTGAGGTCAGGAGGAGGAATCTGTGGAGATGACTGTTGAACCCATGGGACTCACCAAGGGAGAGAAAGGAGGAGGGGGCCCAGAACAGAACCCACACATAGCGAATGGGACCCAAATGGAGACCTAACAAGAGACTGAGAAGGGCCAGTTAGACACATGAAGACAAAGCAAAGGAGTGTTACAAACACTCAGAGAGGGAGTGCTCCACCACTTCAAAGGCTGCAGGGAGATGAGGAAATGGGGGGAGGGAGAAAAGGCCATTGGAATTGGCCATGAAGGGAGAAGATGGGGAGAGAGAATGGGGAGGGAAGAGGGAGTAAAAGGATGAGAAAGAGATAAATAGGGAGAAGAGGGGTCAGAGGAAGAGAGAAGAGGAGAAAAAGTGAGGAAAGAGGGGGAAGAGAGAGGGGAAGGGGAGAGAGAGAAGAGGGGAAGGGAGGAGAGAGAAGAGAGCAGAAAAAAGAGGAGAGTGGGAGGAGAGAAAAGAGAAGGAGAAGAAGAAGAGAGAGGAAGAAAGAGAGACTGATGGGGGAGGAGAGAGGGTGGAGGAAGAGAGAGAGAGAGGGAGAGAGAGAGAGAAAGAGAGAGAGAGGGGGGGAGGGGGGAGGGGAGAGAGAGAGATTGAGATTGAGATTAAAATTTCCAGCCCCAGTTCCAGGCTCAGTGTAAGGGACCCAAAGCTCCTTCCCACCCCAAGCAGGAGAGCTTTTTTGGCCTCAGACTCTTCCTTGCCTCGCCCGTGCTTGGTCCTCCTTCTTGGGACACAGTGCTCCCAGGTTTTCAACTGATCACCTGCTGAATGTTTCCAAGCCAGACATCTGAGATGTCCATTGGCATGGAGTGCATGGTGGGCAGTGCTAAGACAGGCCATAGTTACTAAGATCCTTCAGCTGAGCCGCCTTGGTCCTCCTCCCCCCACCCCATGCAGAGCAGGGTCCTGGACACATAGAAAACAAACCCAGAGAATGTGGGCTCTGCCCCAGGGCACCCGCAGCCTAATGCCCAGTTCCTGGGAGCTGAGCCCGGTGATTATCTCCATTCATCAGATGAAAGAACTGAGCCAAACAGAGGCAAAGTCACTTCTCCAGGGTCAGATTTGCACTCGGGATGTCAGGTGGCACACCTGGGTCTGAAGTCGGGAAGAAATTAGTTCAAACCTGACCTCAGAGACTTACTTGCTGCATGACCCTAGGCAAGTCCCTTTGCCTCTGTCTGCCTCAGTTTCCCCATCTGTGAAATGGGAGCGATGACAGCATCTGCCTAGCAGCGCTGCTGTGAGGATTGGCTGAGGCGTGTGTGGAGCACTTGGCCCAGTGCCTGGCACAGAGGAGGGCAGATAAAGCCCGTTTCCTCATCTCTGACTTAACCTGAGTTGGGTGGGGCAGGGAGTCCAAGGAGGCTGACCCTGTGTCACCCTCTGGGAAATGGGAAGAGCAGCCCCAGCCACCACCTTCCAAGAGTGAGGCTGCTCCACAGCCTCTGAAGCACAGGGAAGGGCCCCCAGGGGCTGCCCACCAGAGGTCGAGGGTCTGGCAGGAACCCACTTTTACATTTCTCCCTCCCTCCTCTCTCCGTTCTGTGCTCCAGACACCACTAACTGTATGGAATTGATGACGGGGAGGCTTTCCAAATGTGGTAAGAATTTCCCTCCCACCTTCCTCCCCTCCCTCTGCCCTCATGGCCCTCCTGCCCCCCCTCCAAGTCCACACTCTCCTGGCCCAGCCCATGGCTGCTCTCCAGGCACACATTCTAGCCCACAGCCCCAGCCCCACAGTGCACCTGCTCTTCCTCACTGGGCATGCCGGGGGTCCCCACTACTTTCTGTCCCTCCCCTACAGATAGGGAAGTTTGCCCTTCCCCAGGCAAGCAGCGGCCCCCCAGCTTGATCCCCTGGGATCTCTCTGGGTACTCACTCCACTCTCCTGAGGACAGGCCATCAATGAGGCCCAAATCCCAGGGTGCAAATCTGAGAATGTTTCTACCTCCCTGCCTTCCTCCCCACCCCACCCCCAGCCTGTACCACACACGCACTCCTAGGTCTTTCTCTCTCTCTCTTTCTTTCTCTCTCTCTCTCTCTCTCTCTCTCTCTCTCTCTCTCTCTCTCTCTCTCTCTCTCTGTCTCTCTGTCTCTCTCTGTCTCTCTGTCTCTCTCTGTCTCTCTCTCTCTCTCTCTCTCTCTCTCTCTCACACACACACACACACACACACACACACAGCCTTCTATTGCCCAAGGGTCTCTGTGGCCTCTGTAGTCCTCAGGAATAGGGCCATGAGACCAGATGGGGACCTTGGATAGTCAGGAAGAGGGAATGATCTCATACAGTTGAGATGCCAGGCTGGTCCTTGATAGTGGCAGGAAATAACCATGCAGTGGCTACCCACTTGGTCTCTTCTTGTCCTTCAGGGCCATCCCAGGGGCTTTGGTCTCTCTTGCCCCTGTGTTTGCCCCCTCCCGAGACTGTCCTTGTTCCATCCCTGTTGATCCTGCCCCAGGCCCAGCCTAGCATAGGAAGCCATGGGGACTTTGAACAGCAGCAGCAGCAGTAGAAAGTGGGCTTGGTGCTGCCCTTCCGGGCCAGCAGGGCCTCCTGCCTATCTCCCCCAGCTGTCCAGTCTCAGCAGCTCAGTTGGGGTACTGAGGGCAGGAAGGAGCCAGCAGCGGGCAGAGCCTCTGCTTCCCCTGCCCCTGGGCCTGAGGGCATTACTGACGCCAAACCCTGTTCTCCAGGAGATCTACTCCCAGGGACTCTGGCGTGTGCCCCCTCAATGGGAGCTGTCTTCACTGTGAGACTCTTGCACTGGTAGGCCCAGTTTCAAACTCATGGCAAAAGCAAACTGGGGGGGGGGAGGGAGACACAGATCATGGAGAGACAGTTGGGGAGTGGGGTCAGTCCTGGACCTCCAGGGAGAGGTGGGGCTGAAACCTAGAAAAGGCAAAGGTACAAAGAGCCTCCCAAGAGCCCCAGAGCTCTGGCTTCCAGCCAGCCTAGAGGGCCAGGAGGGAGCTATGGCTGGCCCTCTCCAGCCTCTGCTTTGGGGTAGCACACCTTGGGGCACCACACTTGCCCCTCTCAGCTCCTTTGTCTGTCCTCATTTCCCCTCCCCATCCTCTGCTCTTCCTTCTGTCTGCTGTATCCAAAGCCACCTGGGTCAGGCCCCAGCCACCTCAGAGATGGCACAGAGTGGAGGAAGTACTCCAGTTAGGGCTGCCCTCGGGAGTACCCCATTCTGGGAGGACAAAAAGGGCTTTCCTTCTGAGCCTTTTTCATATAAAGATCTCAGAATGGATGATCCTGGGGCTCAGCTAGGCTGAGACAGGCCTCATGGAAGGGGCTTGCCAGAGAGCAACGTGCATGGGGCTAAGGGTCCCAGAGAAGGATGAGAGCAGGACGCCTTGCCACACCCTCGCCCATGCTAGAAGCCCCAACATGTTGGCTGACAAAGCCCTTGCTCTTCTCTGACATGTGCCTAGGCAGGGGCCCAGTGCCACCAGACAGGATGGGGAAGATGGGCTGTCTGCAGGAGATGCAGGGAGTAGTGGGAATCTCAGCTCAGCCATCAACTCCACCATGTGGTTATCAGCAAGGGACTTTAGCAAACCACCCCCCCCCCAGCCTTGGTTTCCTTATCTATGAAATGGGGATGCCATCAGGTATATGCTTCTGAAATCCGGAGTTCACAGTGGGGAAAGCAGACATTGTCAGAAGCAAGGGACCTAGCCCACCTAGATGCCAGGCATGACTTTGGGTATGAAAGGGCCTGGGCTGAACCTCCTTCCTAGTCCCTCTGGCCAAAGACCCGGCTGGTTTCTCCCCCAGCCCCAGGCCTCTCTAGAGCAGCGCCCCCCCCCCCCCGAGCTCATGTTCTCCCTGGCTAGTCACTGTTGCTGGGCAGCACGCTCATCTGTGGCAGGTGGGCAGGCAGGCGGCAGAGGTGCCAAGATCTCCTGGGGACCTTGGGTGGCAGCTTCCTCGGGGCCTCCCAGGCTTAGTGGGATATCAAGGCCCTGTGGGCTGAGCCCTCCCCTCATCCCCAAGAGCTCTGGCACCCTGGCATCCCTGGCACCCTGGCTCTGGGCCTCATCCCGTTTGTTTTTCTTCCAGCCCCGTAAAGACCCATGTTCATTCGTTTGTTTGTTCTCTCTCTTTCTCTCTCTCTGTCTCTCTCCTTCCCTCCCTTCCTCTCTTTCCCTCTCGTTTTCTCTCTCTCTCTCTTTTTTTTTGTCTTCTGTTCTGTGTACCCAGGCAGCCCATTGAGTAACTTCTTTGACGTAATTAAACAACTTTTTTCAGACGAGAAGAATGGGCAGGTGGCCCACTCCCCCGGCACGCCAACCAAGTCTAGCGCCCACAGCCAGCGGAGAGAGGCCGAGGCGCCTGCCGCCAAGTATCCGGGCGGCAGAGACAAGGCAAAGTCGGCCGCACCAGCTGCCACCCAAGAGCAACCTTAGAGACAGACTAACGCCCGCCCACCCCGCATAGAGCTGCCCCCTCCCTAAGCACAGCGCTAACACCGCAAGCAAGACCCGAGGCCTCCGTAGAGAGTGGGCCTGGCTGCTGGCGGGACGGACAGAGCAGGCTGGCACTGCTGCCAGTGCAGCCAGAGGAGCTCGGCTGCCTGGAGGAAGGACTGTGTATATATATACGGCCATATAGATATTCTATATAGATATATATATATATATAAATATACATACATACATAGAGATTTATAGTTGCGCTATGCTCTGGATACCCAGTTAGGGGAACAGGCAGGCCCACTGACAGACAGATGGGCAGGGGCACAGACACAGCACAGACAGCACAGATTTCACAAAGCACTGGCTGAGGATGGCGGGCTTTGGCTTGGGCATTGGGCCTCTCACCACCCCTTCTCTGCTCCCTCTCCTACGGGGGGGGGGGGGCATCACACCCTCCCAGAAGTCCCACTCTGATCTTGGTTCACTCTGAGCGCCTCTCTCTGTCTCTCCTTTCTGTCTCTGTCTCTCTCTGTGTCTCTCTCTGTGTCTCTGTCTCCCTCTCTGTTTCTGTCTCTCTCTGTCTCTGTCTCTCTGTCTCTCTGTCTCTTTCTCTCTCTCTCTGTCTCTTTCTCTCTCTCTCTTTCTCTCCCTCTCTGATGCCGTGGCTTGTCTCCACTCTGATACCAGGAATTATCCCGAAAAGTTAACATGTCACCACCACCACCTGCCGCCTGATACCTTCTGTGCTTGGAGGACTCTTATGGATGGAAGGCAGCTGCTTCGGATTCAGTCCCTCCTCCTGATCCTCCCCAGGCCCCCCTCCTGCCTTGATCCACAGCCTGTGGGGCTGCTGGAGTTCAGCTCAATGAGGTCCACTGAAGGAGCCCAACACCTCTTCTCTAGGAAGGGATCAGCACAGCCACCGGCTTCCGACCTACCTGCCTGAGGATAGCTTTGGGCCACCTCTGGATGCGGGAATGTCCTCCCCCCCACCTGAGCGTGGGAGTCAACACCCCCCAAGGAGCAGCATTAGTGATATCTTGGTCTTCCCAAGTCCTTCCTCTCTGTCTTTTTCTCTGTTCCGTTCTGCCTCCACTTGCATCTCCACCAGCCTCTTCATCTGTCTCCCCATCTCTGACTCTTTGTCTGTCTCCCCATCTCTGTCTCTGTCTCTCTCTCCCCTCTCTCTGTCTCACCCCCATTCCCCTCTCTCTGTCTCTCTCCCCCCCTCCCCCCTCTCTCTGTGTCTCTCTCTCCCCCCCCCCTTTGTCTCTCTCTGTCTCTGTCCTTTCTTTGCACTGTTTTTCGGTCCCATTTCATTGGGGGGCTTCAGAGAGCCTGTCGTGGCCACTGTGGAGGAAGAGGCCCCAGAGCGGAGCCATCCGCTGCACCCCGAGCCCGCACGGTCCCGGAGCGGAGGAGCCAGACACGGGGCGCGTCGTGCCGTCCCGCTGGCCGGTCCCCCTGCCCAGCCCAGCCTTCTGCTCCCCGGGGGCGGGGGGAGCCCGCTTGGCGGCTGCTGGCGCTGCACTGAGCTCAGTATTACCCCCTCGCTGTTTTCATTGGCGTGATCTCTTTGGTTCTCTCTTCAGGGAAGAGGCAGTGTTCTCAGTCTGTCTGCTTGTCTGTCTCGGTGTCTGTCTGTACGGGGTTTGGCCACGGGCCGAGGCCTGGGCTGTTGGGGGCTTCGCAGACGACGGCCCTCAGCAGGCCAGAGTAGAGGCGGGGCCAGGGCAACACGAAGCTACTGTAACTTTAAAAGAATTCCTGCAAGATATTTTTATAAACTTTTTTTCCTCGGTTGTTTTTGGAAAAGGGGAGGGGCGGGGCGGGGCCTGGCGCTGTGGGGGGCGGGGCGGGGCGGGCTGGATTTTGTGTTTTCCGTTCTTAGCTCTTGGTTATTTATATATACATATACATATATATTTAAAAAACCCACGCTGTTAGAGAGCTCTTCTGTTTTGTTTTCTTAACGTGTAGAGGCAACACCAAGTCCTATCGATTTGGGGGAGAGACAGTCGCCGGTGCGAGGGGTGGAGCGTGGCCTGGAAGCCCGCACCCAGAGCGGCTTCAGCTGGGCCCAGGCTGGGGTGGGCAGGGCAGGCCCTGGGCCGCTAGACCAGGGCGCAGAACTGTCCGCTTCAGCACTGCAGGGTTTAAACTATACAAAGCAGCGCGAAGTCACAAGTTTGCTTTTCTACTCTGTGCTCTCTGTACATAATGCCGAGGAGGGTGGGGCAGGGTGGGGCAGGCCTCTTGATTCCCTCCCCAGTTTGGACTGGGTCCCCCTGCCTTCCTCTGCCCCGCCCTCCTTTGCTTCCTACCTTCCATTGATGCCCCCAGCCTCACGCTCATATTGCTCTGGGAGTGTCTAGTCTGGCTAGAGGTTGCTGCTGAAGGCTGGGCTGGGAAGGGAAGGGCTTGGCAGGGCACGGTGCTGAGAGCTGGTTGGCGGGCAGGCAAGTGGCCGAGGACAAGGGCAGTTTTTAATTGCATGCCTTTACTGTAATTAGTCCATTTTGCTTTTGATGTCTTTCCTGCCTCCCCTCGATGCCCTCCCCCCTCCTCCTTCTATATAGGTTTATGGCACCTCAACAAAAGGCTGGAATTTCAATACAGAGGAAGAGCCCCTGCAAAGCCCGAAGGCAGTACAAGCAGGGCGGGGCTCCTCCGCACACAAAGACATGAGGATTACCAAAAGCAATACCACTTGTTAGCCTTCCTTCCTTCCTTCCTTCCTTCCGATTTTGTACTTGGAACACAATGTATCGCACACACACACACACACACACACACACACACACACATACACACACACTGGAAAATGGACAAAAACTCCATCTGATGTATTCCTTGTCAGATAACTGTGAGCAACTTCCGTTCAGAACCAATAAATTCATTCAGTGAAGACATCAGCGGGCGGCTCCCGTGTGGCTGTGCATGTGTGTGCCTATTTGTGTTCTCGAGGGAGTGGGGGATGGGGAGGAAAGGGGATGCTTCAGTCCCTGGGCCTCACCACTCTTGAGGCTTCTGGACCAGTCCTTCTCCAGGTACCACACCAACCTGTGGTCTAGTGCCCCTTGTAATGGAGGACAACCAAAATCTCCAGTTCCCCTTGGTGTCTCAAGCCTCGCCTCCCCTTCCAAAAAGGATCTGTCTTTCTCTCCCCATCCATTAAGCTGCTCTGTGCCTGGCACTCATAGCCTGGGGACTTGTGCTGTTGGAGTTTGGATGCCTAACCATGATGACTTTGCTGGATTCCATATGTGGAAACAGAGCACCTGGAGCATCTCTGCAAGAGATCAGAGGTTGCCTCTGAATAAGGGAAGCCCCCTCAGGGCAGACCACTTTTCCCATTCATTCACTTAACTAACTTGATTTTCAGCCTGGGATGAATGAAAGTCCTAGGTTCATCTGTGACACAGGTGAGGTTCTGCCTCACAGGGTGCTTGCTACCTGTGGTAGAGGAAGGAAAGAGGGAGTATTGTGGTCACAGATCCACAGCCTGGGCACTCCTCAGGGAGGGTCTGAGCTCTCAGGATACTCCTCCTTACCTGCTCCTACCCAGGCTCTTTGTGAGAAGGTCTAGGAATTCCTCTCACCTGCTGGGGTCCCTGTCTCTCCAACAGAGACATAGACAGATCTTGGACCAAGCCAAGGCCCCTCTCAGTGATGTATCAGGTGAGTAGCAGAGACCCTGGGGTCACAAAGTACATGGCACCTTCCACATGTGAGTTAGAATGCAAGTTGGTGAAAATGAAGACAGGACTCTCTACCTTTATTAAAGAAATTACTCCAGGTGGGTTTGAACTTCAGAGGAACCAGACAGCAGCTCTACACACACACACACACACACACACACACACACACACACAAACATCATTCATTGATGATCCCTACATCCCCAAAGGGCCCAAATCATCTAGCCAAAAATCTTTCCCAGGAGCTCACTATTATTTCTCCCTTTTTGGATCTGATAAGAGGAAAGAAAAGAAACAAGGTTTTCAGTGCCTTCTGTGTGCCTGAGACAGTGTCTGCTTCTAAGCACTTTACAAACAGGAACTCATCTGAACCACACAGCAACCCTGGAGGGAAGATGTTATCACTATCCCCACTTTACAATTGAGGAATCACACAGATGGTGAGTGTCTGAGGCCATGTTCGAACTCATGTCCTCCAGACACTTTGCCATGTTGCTGCTTCTGGGGACTTTTTCTCCACATCCTCACATCCCTGCACCCCTCTGACAAACTCCCTGGAGACTGTAGGGCAGCCCAAAGCCTGGGGCAGAGGAGGAGGGGCATGCCCAGCACCCGTCCCCCCACCTCAGGACATCTGCCCTGAACTGAGCAGTTAGCAATTGCTTGATTGGCTTCCATCTTCAAAAGGGAGAGAAATCAGCCAATTTGGGACGATGATGCAATCCTGGATCAGATTCTCACCCATGAGGACTTGGAGGAAGGGACGGGACAGCAGTCTGGCACACTCTTAGAATGGACCCACTTCTCCTGAGGAGCCCAGCCCAAGAGGGACAGGAGGTGATCAAGAAAGAAATTCTGGAGATACCAGGAGATTTCCAGTAAGGAAAGAGAAGGGGAATTGTTTGAAGAGACCAGTAGAGGTAGACAGGAGCTTACCAGGCACCTTAGATTTGGGGAAGACATATGGAAAAGAACAGGTCACTGGGTGGTGCTGCAGTAGCTAGTGTCAGGCCTGAAGTCAGGAAAATGCATCTTTCTGAGTTCAAATCCTCAGACCTTGCCTGGCTATGTGACCCTGGGCAAGTCACTTAACCCTGTTCATCTCAGTTTCCTCATCTGTAAAATGAACTGGAGAAGGAAATGGTAAATCCCTTTAGTATCTCTGCCATGAAAACCCTGAATGGGGTCACAGAGAATCAGACACGATTGAACTCAATGGAACAGAGAAGCAAGATCAGCCGTGGAGGTGGAACCTTGGGGATGAGGGGGGTGCTGCGAGGGGTCCATGAGGGTCCAATAAAAAGTGCTGTTTCTACCCACTCGCTACCCCTGGGGCAGCGGGAGGGCAAAGGCCAAAGGAAGGGCTAAGGCACCTTGACTGCTCAAGACATGTGATGAGCTTGTGTTTTCTCCCAGACTGGAAGAGACAGCAGAGGTGCTCCTGCAGAGGGAGCCCGATGAGACCCTGGAGGGAATGCCTTCATTTTGCTGAGAAGAAAGCTGAGGCCCAGAGAATGGGAGGGATCCACATACACTCAGCCAGACAGTCCAAGGCAGGATGTGAGCCCAGTCCTTCCAGCATCTCTGAGGCCCAAGCATGGCACCACCTGGACAAGCCCACATCCCTTGGAGCTCCTGGGAGAACTGTATGCTGCCACCAACCTTGGGAAGCTGGTGGAGAATGGGGGAGGTGCTACAGCATCAGAGAAAGGCAAATAGTCTCTTTTTTAAAAAGGGGGAACTCCCAGTCAAATTATAGACCATATTAATAGAGACAGAAGAGGGTCACCTTCAGATGCAGGAAGATGGTATGCTGGTCCCACTTCTGACCAGCAGTTATGTGAGCTGGGTAAGTCCCTTGACACCTTACTTCCCCAGATACACATAGAGGCATGGTTCCAGAGCCAGTAGAGAAATTACAGATGAGGAAACTGAGACTGAGAAGGGGCCTCCTAAGACTACCCAAGTAGTAGGGGCAGAGCTGATATTTGAGCCCAGGATCTCAAGCTCCAAACCCTAAACTCTCACTACTGAACCATCCTATCCCAGGCAGGAGCTACTCTCAGTAACAAACAGATCAACACCACCCCCTCACTGCAGTCATAGGTACAGACTTTAAAATCAGGAACAAGGAGATCTAAGTCTTTGGAGCCAGTCAGAAGAGCCCCCAACCTTGCCCAGACCCACCCCAGGCTTCTTGGGAAGGACCCAATAGGGCAAGCTCCCTGCAGAGCACCCATTCCATCTCACCCCTTGTGGACCAGGGTAAAGGCTAAAGAGAGGCAGGTGGTGGCTGAGCTATTACTGAAGGCTGTTTCCTGCTGTTGTTCTTGGGATGAGCCTCATATTCTCACAGAATCTCCAAATCTTAGAGTCGGGAGGAACCTCAGAGGGACCTTTTTTTAAAACCAACCCCTTCACAGCAGCTTTAAGGACTTGCACCTCTGGGGCAGCCCCTTCCATGCTGGGAGGATGCTCTTCTTGGCTCCTGGCTTCAATCTGCCTCTTCAGAACTTCCAGCACTTGCAGAAGCGCTCTTCCCCTGGGCAGCCCTCCTCACACAAGGAGCCAGCTTCCATGTGCCTCAGCTCCTTCTCCAGGCTCAGCATTGCTGGCCCTTTCCACCCATCTTCATAGGGCAGGCTTCAGCCCCTTGCCCACCCTAGCCAACCTCCTCAGGACACTCTCCAGCTCCTCACTAAATCATCCTGGGGGTGCAGAACAAGACACCGGACTCCAGACGGAGGTGGCTGAGGGCAGAGGCACTCCCCTCCCTCCCCGCCCCACTCTGCTTGCTCCTCCTACCAGCCCAAAGTCCCCTGAGCTTTCTTGGCACCGCCTGCAGGCTCTCTCAGGCTTGCAGGCCACTCACCCTTCCAGACTGCTCTGGCAGACCCAACCAGCAGTGTTCTCCTTTTCCCATCTCCACCATTCTCATTTAAAGTCTTCTTAATCAGTTTTCTGTGATTCTAGGTAAATTCGACATTTTACTGTCCCCCATTCAAGGCACTGAATGAACAGGTACCTGTCATAATCATCATGGTTGCTGTCACTAATAATGACAAAACACATTTCTAGAACCCTGTCAGGTGCTTTTACATCCCTCTCGACAGCCCTGTGAAGGAGGCACCCAGGGAAATGGCTTGCCCAGGGTCACAGATCTAGGAAGTGTCAGAGGCAGATTCAAACGCAGGTTTTTCTTGCCTCTGTGGCCAGCCCTTTCCCCAGGCTGCCACTGCAGGGTCACGGGACTGCCCAGCACAGAGATCAGCTATTCCAGTGCCTCCTTTGGAGTTGTCGAGAGCAGAGCCAGCATCAGTCCCAGCTCCCACCTTCCATTGCCCACAAGTCCACCCATCAGCCTTCCTCTGGGAGCTGAGTGCACTCTTCCTGGGGGATGCCACAGGCTCCCCCTGGCTCAAGGACCAGTGCTAGAGCTCTCCACCCCATCTTTCTCTCCCTCCTGAGCTCCAGCCTGAATGGAAAGGGCCTGCTGGACAGCTCCCTCGATGCAGCCCCATCTACACCAAGCTACCAGCTCTCCATCCCACCAGTCACTGTGGCATCAGACCCATTCGCTGCCAAATCTAGCCAGTTCTCCATCACATATCTTGTATCTAACCCATTCTCTACTGTAGCGGGTCCACCCAAGGTCCAGCCTCAGGTGTGGGCAGAGATGTGGGTGAGAGGATAGTTCAGGACGGAACCATGAACTCCATTTAATGATTATAAAAGTTTATTGTTACTCTGTTCAGTGGGCAGGGGGGCTTAGGAAGCCTGCGATAGTGCAGAGATTAGGAATACAAGATATATAGCCATAATAACATAAATCAGGTATCAATTATACTAACTAGGTGAATAAGGGTGGTTTAGGGAGGAATTAAGGAGTGGTCAGTGCTTAAAGGGACATGAACTTTTTGTATCTACTGCACAGGTGTATTACCCATAATTCATTGGGAAAAAGTGCAGGGGGGCTACCAGGAGGTATGGTTTTTGCCTTTAAACGTCACCTAAGTCCACTAGCGGTCAGTTCTGACTGAGGTGCCCAGTCTGTTCCCCATCAGTGTCCTGTTTGACAAGATGAATGTTGGAAGCTGGAATAACTGGGGATCCAGGATGTGCCTAATTGGAGAGGAGTTAGCTCACTGATAGTGCATTGAAGGATTCATAGGTGCAACTGACCACCAGAACAAAGGAGCTGCACATTTCTCTAATTGCTTATAGACGGTTGGATGAAGGATTCATAGCATGGCTTGTTATTGTAACAATCAGGACTAATGGCAGTTCAGCAGAGGCTGCTCAGGGAAGAGGCAGAATTAATGATTTTATGGCTGGGGGGGGCTGTGACTTTACAACTGAAGTTGTAACTGGATGTTCCAAACCTAGGCACCCCAACACCCCATCAACAGGGCCGATAATCTAATGTAAGACTTGTCTTTTTTAAGTATCTGAAGTTTGGGGGGCAAAAGCCTGGTTGGAGTCAGGATCTCAGACAAGAGTCTTTTAAAGGGTATTCCCAGGGTGCCAGCTTTTTCAGGCCGCAGACACCTGGGACACATAAAAATCTCTATCTGAGTCCTGACCTCCGTTTCTGAGGCTTGGCTCACTCTACTCATAGAGCCACCCTCCTCTGGCCCTTATCACTTCTCATCCACTTTGGTAGCCTATGAATTGATTCCTCACCTTGAATCTCTCCTATTTCAAATCCACCCACCAAAGCAGCATCCACCTGTTGCACAATTCACATACCACCAGGCTTGGAGTCAAGGAGACCCGAGTTCAAATTTGACCTCAAACAACTTGCTAGCTATGTGACCCTGGCAAGTCACCAAAATTATTGTCCCCTGACTGTGAAATAGGGGTTGTGGCAGCACCCACCATACCTGGGCACAGTGCCCAGTAGGTGGGCTACAGCCTCCTTCCCTTCCCCATCTTCCTTCACAAGTTGCAAAATTAGTATTCCCCAAACAGGAAACAGGCTCAACCTCGCCTCCTCCAGATAAAGAATCTTTGGTGGTGCCCTTTGTGCTTATAGGCTAAGACCCAAGGGCTTCTCCCTGGTGTCCAGACTGTCCACAACCGGCTCCCGCTTCCCTCTCCAGCTGCCAGGTGGAATTCCAAAGACCCTCCTGTTTTAGCCACACTGGAGTCGGAGGTTGTTCCCTTTCCACACAGCCTCTGTCATGCCTTCAAGGCTGTTCACATGCTGACTCCTCCAGAAAGCCTTCCCTGGTGGCTCCAGAGGTTACCCTTGCACTGCCAGGTTCTCTGTGCAGACAGACAAGAGGCCCTCCTCCTCACAGGGCCCAGGCTGGCTGCAGTGGTGGCCAGGTTTGATAACACCTTCTTCACAGCAGAAGGTGCCTCGTCTCAACCCTTCGTTGTTCAGTCTGACTCTCCATGGTGCTGTCTGCGGTTTTCCTGGCAGACACTGGAGCTGTTGGCCATTTTCCTTCCCCAGCCCATTTTACAGATGGGGAAACTGAGGCACACCAGGGTGAAGTGACTTGCCCAGGGTCACCTGGCTAGGGACTACTGTCTGAAGTCCTGTTATGGATGGGTCTTCCTGACTCCAGACCCAGCGCTCTGCACACTGCAGCGCCACCTACAGACTCCACTCAGCAGGCTCTTCATAAACTCTTGGCAAGCCCAATGCCCTCTGCCCGCACCTGGTGACAGAAGCCTCCTCCTGGCCAATTCGGTTCCCTCACTGTGCCCTGGGCCCCCTCCCATCTCCATCGGTGGGTTCCCCTCAGCCATCCTCTCAGCCATCCCCACCCAGTCCTGGGTCTCTTCCCTGTTGACCACCCACGCAATGCTCAGGCTGCCCTCATCCTGGGAACACTCTCTTAATCCACTCCCTCAAGCTACCATCTGTCTCTCCTCCTCTCACAACTGATGGCTGTGAGGAAGCTGTGTGGGCCAAGCAACCTCAATCCTGGACTCTGGCCTGCCCACCCCCACCTTCTGAATCCCAAGAGTGGCCCCCACCCCTGAGTCCCTCGATGTTCAGGATTGGGGGAGGCTCCCCGAGCAGCCCTTCCACATGAGGGGGTCCTTCTCAGTGCCGAGCTGCACCTTCCCCTCCCCCTGCTTGTGCCTCTGCCCTCTGGGCTCTTCAGACATAATATTAATAGGAGGGCTCCTGTTGGCAAGACCGCAGGGGATTCCAACTCACTCATCCTCCTCCCTCCCACGCACTTGTCATGTCTTCAAATAAAGGAGAGAGGAGGCAGGCCTGCCTCAACGCTGCCCATGGGCCTGGGCTTTGAGGGCCTAATTATGTGGTGGACAGAAATAGAATTGTCACTGGCCAGGTTCCAGGCAGCTGGGATGTGATAAGCCCAGCCTCTCTCTCAGTGTCCCAGGCAGCCCTCAAAGCACTAGGGTAGCCTGGGGAGGAGGGGGTTTCCTCAGCCAGAGTTCAGACTGACCCTTTTCAGCCCAGCCAGGGCCTGATCTTAAGCACAGCCTCAGTGATCAAACTCCCTGCCCTCTGCCCATGAGCTGGAAGGGGAGACAAGGATGTTGGCAGCCTCGGAGGGGGAACCCCTGGGGTGGCCAGCTTCTACCTCCTCACCTCTCCAGCACTTGCAAAGCCTTGGCAATCTGGTTTCCACCCTTATTCCCCAGGGGGAAGCATTGCTCTTCTCCAAGGTCCCCTGTGACCTCAACAGTCATTCAGTGGGGTTTTTCCTACCTGCCTCTGGCTCCACTAACAGCTAGTGCTTCCGCCGTGCCCACAGCCCTTCCAGCAGCCCTGGGGCTGGTGAGAAGGTCTACAGCAGGGGTTCTTAACCTTCGTAGCGACCCCTTTCACAGGGGACACCTAAGACCATCAGAAAACACATCTTAGGAACCAAGACACCGCTCCTCTGTCTCCAGGCAGGTCTGCCCATTTTTATTATTAAAGGGTCACAGCATTAGGAAAGGTTGAGAACCACTGGTCTAGAGTAAAAGAGCCTAAGACGGTGGAGTCCAATCTTCTCCTTTGGTAGGGGAGGGAACTAAGGTCCAAGGGAAGAAGTGACTCACCCAGGGTCCCACAGGCTGGCTGTACACTGAGTGCTTTGCCCATGTATTTAGGAAGGACATCTTCAAGATGTCTCTCCTCACCTCATCCTGGGCTCTGCCTCCAGCCTGAGAGGCTCCAGTGGACCACGAGCTCCTTAAGGGCAGAGAAAGACACACAGTAGGTGCTTAGTGTCTGTTCACTGGCGGTATGACCTGGGCAGATGAGGTTGCTCACCCATTCTCCCACATACAGCCCGATTTCTCTCAGATTGGAGCCTCAGGTCTGCAGAGGTAAAGGTCTTCTGTCCTGATCCACTCCCCCTCTTCTCAGCCCCAGGCATCATGCCTCCCTGAACAACGAGCACAGCTCTTCACCTCACATGAAGGCTGCCCCCTTAAAACCCTGCTAGCCATTCTGGAGCCACAGCAAGCCATACTGGGGGTTATTCAGCCTACAGATCCGAGTGCTGTTGCCCAGACCCTGGCCTCTGTGTCCCTCTGGCTCCTTACCGGGCCAGTTCTAGCACTTAGTCTCCCCCCTCTTCCCTCTCCCCCCCCATCCCCTGCCCTCACACTCAGGATTCAGGGGCTTCAATCTATGGCTTCTGTGCCGGACACTTCCCCCAGGGATGGTAACTCTCCTAATTTCAGCATTACCCACGACTCTTCCTTCTCCATAATCCAGAACCTGAAGAGACTCCCCCCCCCCCTGGGAGCCCCTCTGTCTCTCCCGGCTGATCTGCCCTGAGCACCGGATTCTCCTCTCCTCTAGCCAAATCTCGGTCCTACGGGGTGATGTCCTGCACCCGTGGTCCTCTGATCGTCTCTGTTACACGGGGATCTATCTCCACAGTGGCTGCTGGAAGCGGGTCAACGCCTACTCCACACGCAAGCCCTGAGCCTCACCTTCAGCATTCGGAGCTTGCGCTGTGGCCCTGCTGCCTTGTGCCCCGGCTCCTGAAGCCCCTTCCTCCCATTGGAGAATTCTCGGAACCTGTTTTGGGGAAGGGCCCAGAACAGCTATCCCTCCTGCTTTGGGCTTGAAGGCCCGTTTGGGCTCCCCTCACCCAGTCCTTTCAACTCCCCGAGAGTCCTGCCGGCACTTAGTCGAGTGCCTGGTTAGCTTAAGAACTGCTTGGGAGTTGACTCTCTGAGGCGGGGTTCTGGCCAAGCCTTGACACCGCCTGGAGCCTGTGCCCTGGATCCCAGACCCCTAGGACTTGTCACTCTCTTGTCACTCCTATCGTCCTCAGCGACTTCCTTGCTGTCTCCTACAAACAGACTGAAGACCCAGGTCTTCAGTCCTGAAAAACCCTTCACTTGATCCTACAGCGAGCCCCCTCCACGAAGGCAGTAGAGTCTGATCGTGGGCAAGAAACGACCAAAGGGACAAGATGAGATCCTGAGCCGGAGGGGAGGGAGCCGAACCAGGCAAACAACATCCTGAGCAGAGATTTTCAGGAGCCCTGGCGGACCCTGCGAGTCACCTCCTACGGCAGGGACGCCCCTATCACAAGGGCCTTTTGGGTCAGTTTATAATCTGCAAGGGCAGCAACTGTGACACAACAAAAGGAAACTATCACACTTTAAAAATGTACAAAGGAGAATTGGAGGAAAAAACTGAGCTGCTCTGGAAGGTGTGCGATTGTGCACACACATTCACGATTCACACACACCTTTTTCACACTCATGTACCCCCCCACACAAACATGCACACACATGTACAACACACCCACGTCCACTCATACACACTCCAACAACCCCACAATCTTATACACAATACACACGAGTACTTGTGTACACACTCATACACCACATACACATATGTTCACACTTGCACACACATATACTCACATATACATGTGCCCATACATACACACACCCCCACACTACCGTGTACACATATGCACATGTTCACAAGCACACACTCATATATTGCACTTGTACATATGCAAATATATGATCACTGATATACCCTCACACACACACACATATATATATGCACACCACACACACACACACACCACCTCCCCAAGCATTCTTGATTTCATACAGAATCCTCTTTTGAGCTCTGCCAAGCGTATGGAAATGCTCTTTTGGGTATATTTATGTTCAGAATTCTTTTTTTTAAAAGGAAAAAGAAAAAAAGATGATACCATCCTGTTTCCAGTCTCTCCACTCTCCAGTTCAACCTCCACAAAGCTTTCAGTGATTTTCCTTCTTTTTAATCATATTAGCATTTTAGCTACTTCATTACTTTAAAAAAATTAGCTCCTACTTTTTTGTTCTGCTTGCAGTTTTGTTAACCCATTCTTTTTTTAGGATTTAATCTCAATTTTTAATTCTTTCTTTCATGAATTGTTTTTATTGCATTGTGGTCAGTCAAGTATGTTTTAATACTATTTTTTTTTTGCATTTGTCAAGTTTTTAATGCCTTAATACTTGGTCAACTTCTCTAAAGGTGCCATGAACAGGTGAGCAAACTCCTTTCTATTCCTGCTCAGCATTAACCAGATAACTGTCATACCTAACTTTTCTAAAATTCTCTTCAAGTCCTTTACTTCTTTCTTGTTTGGTTTTCAGTTAGATTTGTCTAACTCTGAAATGAGTGCACTTGGGAACCCACTCTTGCAGATTTACTATTTTTCCCTATGCCTTTAGGCATTCAGTGGTTGTGCTATTTGGTGGCAAAACAAGCCAATTCTTTGTCTGAGACACTTTTTAGCAAAATGTTATTTCCCTATTTCTCTATTCTGCTGATGAAGGCTCTTTTTGCTGTTGCTGGATTTTTGGCCCTGCCTTTTTTGGTTTAGTTGAGACATTTCAGGGTCTGCCTGACAGGGCCTGTCCTTGGCTCAATAAACTCGTGTGGGCAACCGTCTTACCTCCAGACCTGAGATGAAGCCCCTTGCTTGGCACTTAGGGCTCTACACAGCCTGACTCCTTCTTCTGTTTCCAGGTTTATGATCCAGGCCACTTCAAGACAGCTGCCCCTACCTCTAGAAGGCTCTCCCCCTAAATTCTGTTCAGTGGACACTTTCTGCAGGAAGTCTTCCCTGACGGCCCCCTGCCTCCCAACGGGTGATTGGCCATGTGTACACATGTGTCCATGTGGATGCACACCTGCAGACACCTATGTGTTTACATTCTCCCCATCTGAATGTCAGCTCTTGGGCAACCCTACACCAGGAACTCACGGGGGTCCACAACAGGTGTCTCGGCTGGCTCTTGGGTGGGGTGTACCACTGCCTTGGTCCAGCCAACCCTAAGTCCACCAGAAGGTGGCAATGCCTGGCTGCCCTCCCAAGATCCCTGGTCCCAAAGTGACCCGGCACCTGAGGCCCCACAGCTGACCATCGGCAGGACAGGAGGAAGCCAGGAGCTGTTGCCATTTCTGGGGAGGTGGAAGGAGGTGATCAACCCTCTGAGGCCACTGGAAACACGGACAAGAAACAGGCCTCCGGCCTGGGGGAGGATTTTTTTTTATTGTTACGAACAGATGAACTAAAAGAAGCCGACATGTTGATGTCACGGCCCTGGTGCGTCCTCCTGTGACACCCCCCTCCACACACACACACAAACACTCCCTTCTTTTCCCCTGGCCACACCTACTCCATCAGAAGTGACTCTGGGGGCAGACAGTGCCGAGCAGCCCCAGAAAGCCCTCCGGGTGCCAGAGATGGGGTGGCATGAGGGGAATCCAGGCAAAATAAAACCAAAAGGGAAAGGCGGCCAGACAGGAGCTCTGTCCATCCGTCCCTTTCAAAAGGAAAAGTCACTTTTCAGAACAGAATGCCGGGAGCAACTTCTCTGCACTGGAAACCAAAGACAGGAAAAAGCCCAGAACAAAACGAAACGCGGCCCGGCCCAAACATTAGGCCCACTGAGGCTGGGGGCTCCCCCCACACTCCCCCATCCAGCCACGAGCAGGGAACCAGGACAAGGCCCCAAACGTCATCAGCACAATGAGGGCGCCCATCCTATGAGTCCTGGGGACATCCGCCGCTGAGTCTATGAGCGTGCAGGCGCGTGGGTGTGCGCGCGGGCGTGTGTGTGTGTATACGTGCCCGCAGGACCATGCGCACACACATCCCCGCATGCACACCCACATGCACACGCGCAGAAATAGAATAGAGACTAAGGTCGGTTTCTCTTCCCAAAGGTTCATGCGTGTCCTGGTCCCCACGGAAGGCTCATCTCTCCTTCACATGGTTCTGTGCCCCTCCATTGCCACTGTTGACCCCGCTGCCACTGCCACCGCCGCCGCCACCACTACACAGGACCTCTGTGAGGTCGTCCATGACAGTGACCTCCTTGGAGTCAACCAGGTTGAACTCCCTGATGAACAGAATGAAGTGTGTATAGAGGGTGTTCAAATGTCCGTGCAGCTCCAGGGCCAGGGTCTCCTTGAAGTGCGCCGCGTAGATGTGCGCCAGCACGTGGAACAGATATCTGCAGATCTTCTTGACCAGTGACTCAAAGGAGTTGGGGAACTCCTTGCCTGGGAGGGGGCGGAGAAACTGACATCAGACCCTGCCCCTTGGCACCACTACCCCGGGGCTCTGGGGCAGGGCTCACTGGGAGGCAGCAGAACCCCAGCTCCCAGCCTGTCTCCCCTCCCCTTTTCCCCACAGGTCCCAAGTAGCGACCAGGTACTGCTGTGGCAAGGAGAGCGCCTACTTTGGGTGCCACATCCTGTAAGTGTTGGGGACACAAAGGCAGGGGTGCCCCTCTCCAGGAGCCTCAGTGGGCTAGAAGCCACAAGGGGCAGTGCTCAGCTGTGTCCCAGCCTCCTCATGGTTCCATCCCCCCGGCCCTCACCTTCCCACACCATACCTCCCTTCCTTTCCCAACAGCCTCCTCAAGTCTTAGAGGCCAGCCAGGAGCTGAGGTTCAGGGTCCCCGGAATATGCCTCCTCCCAATCCTGTCAGCTACCCCGCCCCATATCCTTCAGGCGGCCCTCACTTCCCTCAGGGCCCCAGTTTGAAGGGCTCTCCCTGGCTCTCCCCAGAAGCATCAGCTCTTAGACCACTCCTGTCCAGACTTGCTTAGAGAAGTGTGCTCTGCCTTCAAGGCTCAGCTCAAGGGCCACCTTCTCCATGAAGCCCTTCCAGATTCCCCCTCTCATCAGGGCTCTCCCCCTCTTTCAATCCCCTTCTCTTTACTTTTCTGTGTCTGTGTAGAATGTAAGGTTTTGGGGGGCAGGTCTCTGTCACAGAGGGTCCCCAGGGAGATCACCATTTCAGCTCTGGGTAGGTGGGGACTGTACCCACCCTTCTACTCTGACATTCCCCCCCCACCCTGGTGCCTGAGCCAACCCCCGCAGGCCGGGTCCAGAAAAGGCACCCAAAGGTCTCTGGGGAAAGGCAGTGCTCCCCAAAGAAAGAGAGAGTACACCTTTTCCTGGGTGGGGGAGGCTACAGCTCCTTCCCTGGGCCTTCTCTGCGCAACTGAGTGCCTAGGGCTCTAGGGCAGACCTGGGAGGCAGGGGCAGGGGGTGAGGGTGGAAGTCCTACCGTATTTTGTAGGGAAGACATCCTCGTCCGTCACCAGCTTCTGCACCGAGCTCATGACAAAGTCAACATACTGGGGGGCTGTGCATTTGGTCTTCTTTCCCCGCTCGTCATACCAGTAGTACTGCCTAAGGGGCAAGGGTCCAAGAAGTTTGTAGAGTCGGCACAGCAGGGGGGCTCTTCCCACCCTGGCTGCCCGGTGGCACCAACACCCTCATGCTCCCGGCCCCTGCCTTGTGGCCTTTCGAAGACAACACGAGCCCTCCAGTGACTTCCTATCCAAACTTAACAAACCGGAGGGGGCACTGACTGTGCACAGGACTGCTAATTCTCCTAAAGACAAATGAGCACCCCTGCTCCTAGGTAAGCTGTGGGGGGAAAGGTCAGCAGACAGAGCCCAAGGCCACAGAGCTGGGCTGGGTCAGCCTGGGAGCCCCACCCTGAGCCCCTCTGGGCTACCCATGGTGTCAGCCTGTGGCAGGCAAACCAGGCCATTTTCTCCCAAATGGCTCCTCCCCCATTCCCTGCCCACAGCCTTGGCCTCAGTTCATGTGGTAGGAAGTCCGATGCTGCCAGCTCCTCTTCCCTCACTCCCCTCCCGAGAGAGTGAGGATGCTAGGCTGTACCTTGGCCACTGGGTGGGCCTTCCACCCTCTTTTCACACTAAAGGGGCTGCCAGGGCTTGGGGGAAGGAAGGAGGAGAGCCTGTCTGTAAAGTGTCTAGGTCCAGAGGACCCTGAAGGGGGCCACTGACAAGAGCTGCTAAGGCTGGGGGGTGGGAGGGGTGGAGATCTGCCCTGTGGGAGGAAGCACAAGCCCAAGGGGCTCTAGGAAGGGCAGAGAAGATGTACATCCTAGCCCAGGGCCTGAAGAGGCTCTAATTTCACCTGCTTCCCTTCCTGGGGGCACCAGCAGGTGCTTCTCAAGGCCAGTGGCACAAAAGCTTCCCAGGAAGAGTAGGGCAAGTGAAGTCCTCAGAGAGGAGCCTGGCTGAGGCCCAGGGCGCCCCAGGCCAGGGTCAGGGCTAGTCTCCTGCCTCCTCAGGATTCTAAGGAAGGCCTGGCCCAGGAGAGCCCAGGCTCAGTGTTGTCAGTGACACCCATGTTGTGCAAAAACTCCCCAATTTCTGTCAAGAGGCTCTCCCTTCTCCCCTGTTGAAAGACACAGCTTGGAATGCTAACTCTTCTGGTCAAGGAACCTTGAGTAAGCCTGGGCTTTCTCCCCTCTAAAATGGGTGCTAAGCTGCCCCCAGCTGACGGCACATTCTAGCACTAACAGCATTAACACTAATTCCTAACTGGCAATTTTCTTTAGCTGCCCGAACTGCCAGCTCTCAGAGAGATGGTTTTGTTGCCTGGGAACTTTACACTGATGAGACCCGGCTTTCACCTTGCTTAGAATGTTCAGATCTGTCCACAGATGGTGCTTAAGACCCTCCAGCATGCTGAGGCTGGAGAAGAGTATTGGCCACAGAGCTACTACCCCCATCTTCTCCAACAAAATAACCTTCCTATCATGTTCCTGTTCAACCTCTGCTTATGGACACCTTCTTTCCCCACCAAACCCCTTTCTTCCCTATTACTGTATGGAGGGCAACATCATCCTCCTAGTCCCCTAGGCTCAAGACCTAGGGGTCATCCTGGACAAGAATCACACACTGCCAAATGCAGTCTGGTGCAAAGTCCTGTCAATTTCATCTCTGCAGGACCTTTGGTTCATTTCACCTCTGCCCCCTCTCTGGTCCCTTTCACCTCTGCCCCCTCTCTGGTCCCTTTCACCTCTGCCCCCTCTCTGGTCCCTTTCACCTCTGCTGTACCTCTGGTCCATTTCATCTCTGACCCATCTCTGGTCATTTCACCTCTGCTATATCTCCCCAATGTACCCCCTCTCTTTCTTGCCCCTACTCCCATGCCTAGACTATTGTCACACCTTCCTGGTAGGTCTCCCTGCCTCAGGCTATATTCTACCTATTCTAATCTATCTTCCACTTGGCCTTCCTTAAGTGCAGGACTGATCATGTTTCACCCCTTCCCAATAAACTCCAGTGGCTCCCTCTTCCCTCTAGGACTGAATCTTCTATCTGTCTTTCAGAGCCCTCCACCAACTGACCCCTTGCTTTTTCAGTCTGGTTATGTATATGTGACTGCCCTCCCTCCACAGGCTACAATACAGCAACACTGGCCTCCCTGCTCCCTGCTTATCACATGTTCACTGGATGTTCTGCACATCTGGGATGCTCTCTCTCCTGGGCTCTTTCAAGATTCAGTTCAAATCCTACCTTTTCTGCCCCTGTATTCCCACATCTCCTCCCCCCCCTCCCTGTTGCCATCCCACCCCTACCCCCTATACTCCTGTCTTCCCCTCTCATCCACCCTGTAGCAAGCTTGTATATTCCTCATTGTTTGCTCATTTGTGTCCCTTCTTAGGATGTGAGTTCCTTGAGGGTAGGGACCACCTTTCCACCCTTCTTCTAACCCTCAGCGCCCAGCACACAGGAAGAACTTAGTAGGTGCTGATGGAGTTGGTTCAGCCTAAGCACTATCGTCTCCCTACCCTAGCTATCCCTTGGCAAGGGAGGTAAGGCAACAAGTGCCCTGACATCAGAGGGCCCCCAATGCTCCCCTGTAGTTACAAAGCACTGCAGAGATGCAGACAGGCTCGAGGTCACTCCTGAATTCTATCCACTGAGACAGCCCTGAAATGACCAGCGTACACACACACACACACACCCTCTGCACTTCTGCCTGTGGCTGCTCAGGGCCTTTGACCCCAGCCCAACCCCTTGCGCTCAGCCTCAGAGCAGAATCTGCAGGTGCAGGTCCGAGGACCACTTGTACGGACTGTTGTCAAAGGAACGCTCACTAGGGATGGCCTCTGCGAGATTCTGGCCTTTACCTAGGAGGAGAAACAGGACCGGATTGCAAGTAACTGGGTCAATGGGAGAGCTCACTTTATTTCTGGAGAGTAGCCCAGGGCCTTGGTGAAGGCAGGGCCAGGAACAGCTTGGCAATGTGGGTTTGTTTCTTGGACATGGTGGGAGTTAGATCCATCCAATGGATCCCCTTCCTGCCTCTGATGCTACCCAGGTGGGGGCTTCACTTCCCCCAAGTCTTAGTTTTTGGAAGGTAAAATGTGGCTGCTCCTAAGATGTAGAGAGTGGCACAATGAGGTCATCCCTCAGCAGCCTCAGGCTGCTCCTGAACTCAGCCATGTGCCACGTCCTTCATGAAGCCTTTCCTGATTTTCCCCCCAGTCAGACCCAGCAGAATAGGGGCCCCTTCTGGGCAGAGGCCCCGTGTGTAGGGCCTGGAACAAGGGAGTGTAGATAAGCCTGTGGACAGGCCCAGGGGCAGACCTGAGCACACTCCAGAGCCAGAAGGAGTAGGTTCCCAGAGAGGGAACTACCTCAGGGATTTCTTTAAAAAGAAAACTAACCAGGGTTGACAAGAGCCAGTTCTACCTGCCTGCCTCCCTTCCCCCAGGAAATCTGCCCTAACTCAGCAGCTGATGGGCTCCTCCAAGGGCCCGTCAAGGGCCCTGAGACTGAGTCTGCTGCAGAGGGCTTGGCAGAAGAGCTGGGGCCCTCCATCCCCCACCCAAGAATCAATAGCCCTTGCAGGGGATCATAAGGAGTCTAGTCAAGGAATTAGAAGGGCACCCAGAAGAGCAGGCCCAGAGAAACACTGGGTTCGAGCCTTGCCCCTGACTTGAGTGGGCTGGGGGGACTCTGGGTGGGTCACCTGCCACACAGCAGCCTCAGTATCCTCCTAAGACTATCACTGGTGGAGAATGTGCCAGTCGGCCTTGGCAGAGAGCATGCCTCCTCCTCCAGGAGCCCTCTGCCAAAGAATTCACAGGATGGTTCAAAAAAGGTCTCACAACCGAAATGTGTCAAGGGGACGCACACATTTTCAGGGGTTCACAGATAATAACTGAGGCATCACCATTTACAAGGCGGAGGAAAGTCTTTCACCCTTACTTTGAAAACCATCCCTAAACACCACAAACGCTTCCTCAGTGCAACCTATGCCTGCCTTTGGAAGTCCCTCGTCATCAGCTCTGTCTCCCGCGACCCTCATGCCCCACCACGGCTCAGGTGGGGGCTGCCTGCCCCTCCAGGAAGCCCTCCCTCCAAGGGGTCAGGCCTTTTCTTCAGCTCCCATCTCTATCAAACTTGGAAGAGTCTGGCCAAGTCCTTTTTTCCTACTATGTATGAGAGGTGCAGCCATCATCACTGTCCCATCTAAGGATGAGCAGGCTGCGGCAGACAGAGAACTTGACCAAGTTTCAGACAATGCTGCCTTCTCTCATCCGGCTCTTTGGCTGGACACAGCCCTGCCTCCTCTGGTGCTGATTCTGCACACTGTCCCTCTGCGACACGGTTGGTGCTTCGGCAGTAAATGCTTCCCGACTTGGGAAGGAGCCTCTGTGCTGGTCTGAGATTCACTCTCCACCCCCAAATCCTTGAGGATTTAGCCTTCGCTAAAAGGGATGCAGCCCAGGACCCCGAGCACAGGGGACAAACTCTAATCTTAGCGCCTACCCCCACTCTGGGTTCTGAGATGGCTCTTGGAACAGCGGAAGAGATGGTTGCCCTCCCAGCCCCTGGGGTCACTGAGTCACTCACGTGCTGCCCACGGCCATAGTCTGGCAGGTATCCCCTGTGCAGAATTCGGATATTGTGCTATACTGGAGGTTGATGTGGTGGAAGAAAGTGGTAGCTGGAAGAAAGAAGAGAAAACACGGCGTAGCCGCGGTCGAGCCCCTGTCCTCTGCTGAGAGCTGGGTCTGGGGGTGCGGCCGCCCAACGGAGGCAGCTCTGCTGCTCTGTCCCTCTGACCACCTACCACACTGGGGAGACTAAACCCCAGAGAGCCGGTGACCATTCGAGAGAACAACCAGGCCATCCAGGGGGCTGTTGCTAGCACCCCCAAGGGCCACCCAGAAGAGTCTAGCTGGGTCTTGAGCAACAGCTACCCTAAGGCAAACCAGTGGCCCAGTCACATCTTTCAGGGGGGCAAATAAGAACCAGGGCAATGCTAGGCAGCCCCTCCAAGGGCCAGAGCCAGCCTGAGCCCTTGCAAAGAGCCGGGGCTCCCTAAATGAAAGTGCTTCTCCTGCACAGCGAGTCTGAACAAGAAAGCATGACAAGCACCCACCCTGTTCCAAACAGCTGGGCATGTTCCTGCAAAGCCAGAGCCGTAGTCTGCACCCCGCCCAGTGTCTGGACTGCTGCTGAATGCCACAATGAGCACTGCTTTAGGCAACATCCACTCTTCCAGCCCTGGCTGAAGCTCACTCTCTAGGGCTCCAACATCTCCCCCGAGGCCCCTGTCCTCTCCCTCTCCAGATGTCCTCAGCCACAAGTGACGGGAAGCATGCTGGAGCAAGCAGGGGTGACTGGCCACAGGACAGCCCTTTGAGAGGGCCTCTGTACCAAACCCCTGTTCTTGGCATGGTCTCTCACCTAAGCCCCCCACATAGAGTGCTGAGGCAGAATGAGCAGTGACGACTTCTTAACCTGCTTTCTGAAGCCCTCCTTGAGGACTTGCTTTAAGGCAGACCCAGTAATGACCCATGGAGGCCAAAGACTGGGCTCTCTCCTACCCTGGAGACCTTCAAGAACCATGGGGCTTCTGATCACATAAAACAGAATCTGAGGCAGCTCGGAGGGCAGGGGAACTTGTCTCAAATGTCAGGGAGAAGGGTCTAAACAGAAATGACCAGATCAGGGGCAACCAAGCACCATACGCAGGTGGTGGTCAGAGTGGTCAAACACCCAGACAAGCTGTTCTCCCTGAGCTACAGACGTCTCATGGCCCTGAAAGCCTGTTCCACTTACGGAGAAGGAGAAAAGGGAAATGAGGACCCCCACCCCACTCCCCAATGGGCCGCCATGACAGAAGGAGGAGGCTCTCCTGAAGGGGCTCCAGGCAGGCAGATGGGCACGCCAACACAGCTATGGAGTCCGACCCCCACAGCCCCGAGACCCCTGCTGGGCAAGAGGCACAGAACTGTCCCACGTGTCCAGCAAAGGACTCAGAGCAGACTTCTGGGAAGCAGAGGCTGCCAGCAGCTGGGCTTGGACAGGGATGGACAGAAGGACTGCGGGACTGAGGAGAGTGGAGGAGGCAGAACCCAGAAGATGGGCTCCCTCCCTCCACTGCACAGGTGGAGGCCTGGGGCTGCGGAAACTGTGTTTGGGAAATGCCTTTTTTTCCTCCTCTCTGTGAGGAAGGAGGGCCTGAGGGGGCTGGGGAGGAGACGGCTGCTCCGGTGGAGGGCTGCATTGGGCAGGAGGGCTACCTACTGTTGCTGGCGAGCCACTCGTTGAGGTCAATCTCCCGTGGTAACATCACCAGCTCCTTGAATCCAAAGTCGGTGATTCTAGATTTGGTGTACTCCGGCTCCAGGTATAGCTTCTTCTCCTCAGGGGGGGGCTTCTTCCCATTTGGCTTTGCCTTGGACTTCCTAGAGAGAGGGAGAAAGGAGCACAGGGTCACTGACCAGCAGGGTCTCCTCTGGACTCCCGCCCTCACACCCATCCTGCTCCAGGCCAGGCCCCTCCCCTGGCTGGCCCAAGCATCGCTGGAGCCAGGCTTGTAGGCCTCTGGGCTCAGACAGGAAATGGGGGCGAGGTCCAAGGCCCAGAAGCGGCTCAGCGGGCCCAGGTACCAACGTTGCTGGGCCAACAGGGAAAGGCGAGTGCTCCCGCCATCCACAGGGCAGGCCCATGAGTGACTGAAGGGTGGAACATGTGTCCATCCTTCCTGCACAAATGGGAAGCATGAAGGGGCTGTGGGTTTTTAGTGGCTCATTTTCCAAGTAAAAATATAATTAATGATTAAACTATTTTGCAAATAAAGTATATATAAAAAAGGGAAATTTCAATTACTATCAATTAATTACACTAATTACTTAAGATTTTTATTTATTATGAAATTAATGATAAAAAAATTACTTTGCTGCACTCACTGTCTACATTCAGAAAGCAGCAAGTGCTCAGAGTGACTGTGGCTGGCGGCTGCAGGCTGTGATAAACAGGAGAGTGCCCGTGCAGCTCCCACACAGCCCTCCGCGCAGCACAGCGCCAGCACAGCCCCCAGTGCACACAGGGTTAGGGCTCCGCGAGGGCCCCAGGAGGTGAGGGGCTGAGAGTGGCTCTGAATGAGGTGGGGAGGCCCCTGCCATGGGGAGCCGTCAGCCAGCCTGCCAGCATTTAGAAGGTGCCTCCTGCACCAGCACTATGCTAGAAGCAGGGACACCCAGCAGGGCCTCAGGCCCCAAGGCAGCTGGAGGAAGGGAAAGGGCAAGAGCTCAGGGCACCTGAGCTGGAGAGCCAGTGCTTTACATCCTGGTGCTGCCGGCTTCCCACAGGGCTGGGGGAAGGCGAGCTCCACCCAGCCCCGACCACTGTGCCCCCCCGCCACTTTCTCCAGGTGGTGCTCCCTTTCCCACATATAGTGAAAACTTGGGCTTCCCAAGGCTTCTTCTTCATGTTCTGAAGGCCTCTCTGGCCACACTTTCCCTCCCCCCCCAGACACAGTGGCTGGCACCAGGGAGCAGCCCACTAAAGGGGGTAGCCAGGCTGCATTTCAGTTGGGAGGGCAGTGTGTACCTGGGGCTGCTCAGAAAAGTGCTGTGTCAGGCCTGGGGGCAGCACTGCCCCTCCACGGGGGACCAGGGAGCACCGCAGCTCAGCACGGCACCACATGCTGCTTGGGCAGGATGGCCTGTGGGTTCCAGGCTCTGTAACAGGCCTGTGCTTCAGGATAGGAAGGGCAGACTGACCCTGTGGCTTGGTATCAAGAAGCCCTTGTGCCCTTCCTGCTGACAAAGGTGTGGCCACCAGAAGGCCGGTGGTTTGTTGAGGGGAGGAAAGGCCCCTGCTATGGGCTGCTCAGCAAGAAAACAGAAGCCACACAAGGGGATCGGTCAGCAGCAGGGCCTGAGGAAGGAGGCAGACTGCAGACGCTGAGACTCAGGGATCAAGGGCTGTCTCACCAGACCCCCTCATGTGCAGTCTCAAGGGGCCACGGGCAGATTTGGCCAGGGCTCCCCCAGAAGGATCTAGGGTGGCCCCTGGGCCTAGGAGCTCAGCCTGCAGGTTTGGAAAGGGTGGCCGTGAATCCTCAGCACCCAGACAGCTTGGGCCAGGCCCGTGTCAGCCACCTACAGACCCCCTCTGTCCTGTTTAGAAAGGAAAGGGGGGTGGCTGTCTTCCCTCTGGCCCTGTCTGGTTATGGGGGGAGAATGCCAGGATGCCAGATGCGACATCCTAGAGAGAGAGGCCAAGCTGCCCTATGCTTGCAGGCCCTCTGGGGAGCCCCCCAGCACATTTTGGGGGCTCCTGAGGCAGCCAAGTCTCCAGCAGCCTCCTGACGTCAGCTTTTTCTTTCTCTTCTGGCTTTAAATCTGCAAAGGGCTGACTTCAGAGCGGGAGGAAGCAAGAATGCCGCCCACGTGCCAGAGAATTCTCTTCCTTCAGATTCCCACAGCGGTCCTTTGCCTTAAAAGGTAATCTCTGCCTTGCCTCCGGATGCTCCGCCGCCAACAGCCAAACAGCCAGTGCCCGGGAAGGGCCGGCATGCTCTGGGGTCGGGGGCCAGGACAAGGTTCCCGACTCGGGCTCTCCCAACAGGCGATTTTCTCAAAGGAACAAAGTAAACGCTGGAGCAGGGCCCTACGCAGGAGCTGGATGTGACTGCCAGGGCCATGTAAGCTGCACCCCAGAGTGGGCAAGGTGCTGGGTACATGGGGGCAAAGCCTGCTCCCCAAGTCTCTGCACTGGAGAAGAGGGCTCCCGGTGCGGGCCTATTAGGAAGTCACTGAGCCCTTCCCAAGCACTGACGACCACGGGGGTCCAGAAGCATTGGTCACTGCATAGGGGGCGTGTGCACATGTGTGAGGGGGGCACAGGCCATGCCACAGGGGCTCCACATGGAGGGGGGGCACAGATGCCCCAGCAAGTCCTTTACGGCCATGGGGGCCACAGAGGCAAAAGGAGGTGACTGGCCCCCCAGAATTATCCAGTCAGTCAACAAACACTGAGGTGAGCAAGCCCCAGGCTGGAGGCACAAAGACCTGACTAGCGGGGCAAGTCACTTTGTCCTGCCAGCCTCAGGTTCCTCATCTGTAAAATGAGCTGGGGAAGTACACTGAGACCCCTCAAACAGGTTCCTGGAGAGTCAGACTGAGACAACACCAACAAAGCCCCCACTAATGGGGGGATGGCAAGCCCCCAGGCCTACCTGACTGAGCCACCACCAGGAAGAAGTGCACTGTAGGGCCGTGCCCCAAAGGACGGGACCTCCCAGCACAGGCTGGAGGCAGAGCTCAGAGCCGGCACTGCCCAGCTCACCAGGTCTATCAGACCAGCCTCAGGCACGCACCAGCCCTGGTCATTCGGGAGTCCTGCAGCATCGGGAACGCCAACAAAGCTTCTGGCGCAGTCTCCCAAAGGACCTGGGACCCGTGTCAGTACGTGGTCAGCAGGAGAATGCCAGTGCAGATCACAGTGGCAAGAAGGGAATGTGAGTTCCCAGAAGTGACCAGCACACAAGCCAGAAGTGCGTCCAGGGCCTGAAGGTCCCGTACTCACCTGGCTGGCATTTCCAGCATCAATGGGGGCCTTTCCCAAGGCCCCTTCACTGCAGCGAGGGAGAAGGGCGGAGAGCCAAAGAGATTGGCTCGCAGTAGCTGGGAGGCTTCACCTGTGGTGACAAACCTTCTGCTTCCCATGCTTCCTCAAGGCCCCATGGCTTCCTGGTGTTTCCCTTTGCCCCCTTCCTGACCATGAGAAGAATCTAAAGTCCTTCACAATGAGGGGTCACCAGCCACCTAGCAGGGGTTGGAGTAGGGCAGCCTGGCTGGGTGTCTCTGAGTTGGTCACCGCCCTTCACCACTCCTTCCATCTCTGCTCTAAACCTATAAGTCTCGAACTCTGACATCCCCCCCCCCCCAAAAAAGGGCCTTGACTACCCCATGACCAACAGTTCTGCCTGTCCCCTCCTTCCTTCCCCACAGGCTCCCTGTCCGAGAGGCTCAAGGCCTCCGATCCTATCTGTTGGAGCCTCCCCTGGCAATGAGGAAGCCCTTGGAGAGGCGTTTGTGGCTGGCTGGCAGAGAGGGCCCAGACGGCCCCTTCTCCTGGCTCCGAGGCCAGCAGACAAAGGGCTGCTTTGTGCTCCCCTTTTTCAGGGGCGAGGAGTTTCTCCAAACAGCACTTGGGATGATCTGCTGCGTCTGTGTCATCAGGCAGACTGGTCACTGCCCAAGGATGCCAGGGAGTGAGTCCCAGGACAGACCCAGGTCCAATGCCCCCTTCTATCTCCCTGGTAGTCATCAAAAATGGCGGCCACAGCAACTGCCTCCTCCCAGAAGCCAGGCCCTCCCACAATTCTCCAGTCCTGCCTGCAAACAGACCCACTGCCGAGGCCTGACCCTCCTCTGCTTTTTGTGCTGCTGAGATTTGCAGAAGTTCCACAGAGCCAAGAAAAAAGGGAGCAAATGCAACCTGCTGCCCATGGAAAAACACGAGGAGGAATAGCAGGGGCTGCCGCCAGACGGAGCACATCAGCGCTCACTCCACAGGCCTGAAATGGGGAAACGAGGGGCTACCACGGGGACAGCAGAGGTCACCCAGCCCAGCTCTCCTGACAGATGGGAAACCTACACCCCAGAAGATAAAATGTCCACCTGCCTGCTACACGCTCTGCGGCCAGCTCTGTGACAGGCTGTGAGCCCATCTGGAAAGGGTTCAGAACATCTGCCATTGAGGACCTGCCGGCCTTCATGCTCCAGCGGCCACACAACACAAGACCCTCAATAAGCTTTGGGAAAACCCATCACAAAGTTGGCAAAGCCAAGCCACTCCAGCCCCAGCCATTCTCGTCTTCCCTGAGTCAGCTTCAGCCGCTGCTCCTTTCCCCAAAGGCCTTGTGGGAAGCCATCTGAGGTCTGGAGCTGCCCCAAAGGGGAGGGCTCAGTCAGCTGCTGGATGAGCTCCAAGAAGGTGACTTCTTTGTGGATGGAATGAGGCACGTCACCTCGGGGCGACGATGGAAACTCCCCACAGAAGGCGAGACTGGGCATGTGTGCTCTATGTGGGCACGTGGGACGGGGTGAGGGGAACCTGTTCTTTGGCTCCCAAGACATGCCGGAACCCTTTGTGAACAATGAGGGGGAAGACAGGACAGGCTCACAGTGGCGCAGGTGGCAAAGTGCCAGAGAATCCAGGACACCCCACACTGCCCCTGACCTCATGGATTACTTGTTGGTTGGGCCACAGCAGCTCTGTCCAGGGAGGGAACCTCGCTCAAGAACCAGGCCAGCTGAATGCTTTGCAAACTGGGGGTGAGGGTTCACTTGCAAATAGTGATTCCTTTACCATTCAGGCCCAAGTGAGGAAGCAAGTGCCAGGATGTGGCAGGCTTTGGCCCCAGTGAAAATTTCCAAGCACAGATGTTGTGCAGCTTGTCTGCAGGCCCTCCCAGGGAAATGCAGACAGGGGATCCTGAATCTGAGCAGGAAAGGCTCACACAAATGCTCTGGCTTGGCAGACCCCAACCCATCTGAGCCTGTCTGTCTGGATGGCACATCCCGCGCAGTTTGTGACAGCCAGGTGGGCCAGAGGCAGCCCTAATGCAGCCTCCACAGGAGGCTGGCTCCCTTATGGGAGGTCTCTGCGGTGTGACATGACCTCCCAGGAGACATGGCAGGAAAGCTGGATGGGGGGGAAGGGAGTGTCAGCTGATGCTGGATCCCCTGGGCCTGTGAAACATCCCTCTGGAATCACCACTGCAGCAAGCAGGGGGATACGCCTGTCCTCATGACCAGGAAACAGCCCAGACTCCAGGCACAGTGGCTATGCTTTGGGACCCTTTCAGGGTAAACAAGAATGTGCTTCGGAGAAAGGCTTTGGTGACTGCGGAGACACTGGGGGGCAGGGGCAAGACTGGTCCCAGCTCACTCTCTTATCAGGCATCTGAACTGTCTGAGCCTTTCGTCCACAGAAAGGGAGAGAGGTGAGAGGTGGGTCCACCCTCAGGATCTGTGGGGTGGCCAAAGAGCAGGGCTTTTTCCCTTGAGTCCTGGGCCCCCTGGCAGTGGTCCAGTGAAGGCCAGACCCCCACTCAGAACCACATCTTTAAGGATACACAGTTAAATTACACAGAAGCACAGTCATCAAAAGGTAGGCCAAAGATGCTCATGGACAGACATCAGGCCAACAAAACTGCAGAAAGCAGGCAGACCAGGCTTTGGATCAGGTGTCTACACGTCTGGGAGGACGACGTGTCCTGGACACACGAATGCTGCTCAGAGACAGTAGGATTCACTCTGCCCCACATCCTGAGCCCAATGACTCAGGGCCTGAGGATACGGTGGGTGGCCTGTCTAGAACCTCACCCTTGCACTTCAAGGCACACATCTAGGTTCCAATTTGGGCTCCGCCACGTTCTTCTCCACCCAGCCTCAGTCTCTCTACCTACAAAACCAGAGAGTTAAGGTTTCTTCTAACCCTAAATCTTAGCCTGGGAGCCCCTTCCCACTACAAATTTACGACCGGGGGGCATTTCTGTGTTCACTCGTCTGTTGAATGTGATGTCTTTCTACACCAAAATGCACTTGGGTATGTGTGTGTCAAGGGGGGATTCCTTCCTCCACGTTTTTATGCCTGCATCACACATTCCAATCAAGAAAAATGACCGACTTCCACCCCTTTCTTCCTGTCTGGATGGAATGTATTCCTTTTACCCGTCCTTCTCTTTGCTCTCTTATAACCCTCAGAACAAAAATGACCCACGGTCAAGCGCTCTGCCTTCTTACTGAACTCTCTTGGGACCCTCTGAGGCTATGAAGGCCGGCCAGGAAGGAAGCAGCACATGCTAAGCGCCCGCTCTGTGCCCGCACGGCTTTAAATGCTGGGAATGCAAAGAAAGGCAGAATTTGAGCCCGCTTGCCCCACAGGTTACAGAGGATGCTCGAGGGGCTCTCTGACACGGATTCTGGTGGCGGCCCCTCTCCGTCTCCATGGTCGTGGACATCTAGCGGCTGCAGCGCCCAGAGGCTCCCGGGGCTGGAGTGAGCTCCCAGGCCTGTCCTGTGCCTGTTTTCTGGGTCAGCTTTCAAACGTCTTCCCTTTACTCCTAACATCTCTTTTTTTAGTCTTGCTGTTCTCTCTCCTGCTCTTGCACAGGGTTTCCTCTCACCGTCGGAAAGCCTGGTACCTCAGGTAGGGTTCGCTGCCCTCTCTTCTCAGCTAGGTTTTATCTTTTTGACTTTTTTTGTCAGAGTTGCTAATTCATTTTTGACTTTTGCTTCATTTCTTCTAGGCATTCACATAGTTTTAGTGGAGACTGTTTTTCCCTTTAAAGAATGCTTATGGTTCTCCAGAGCTTCTCCCCTTCTAGGCTGGATGTTGTTGGATTTTTCTACATCTAAAGTTATTTTTGAATTTCACCTTCCTTCTCCTTCCAACCTCAGTTCTGGAATTGTGTCTAGATTCTTTGTTTTTATAATTTCTTTTTTTAACATTTTATGTGATTTGTCAAGTTAGTAAACCCTGATTAAGCACCTACTATGCGCCAAGCACCAGAGCTACAGAGACAAGTAAAAGGTGCGTCTGTGACTGAGAAGCGAACAGTCCAGGGCAGGGCTGGGCACCAGCGAATGTTGAACTCAGGCCTTCCTGACTCCTAGGCTGGTCCTTTCTCCAGCAGTCCCTGCTCCCTCTGCCTAGAGTAGTTCAGTCATCAAATGACTGCGATCTTGTTTGTACCTTTTACTTGTTTGTTTTTTTCAAATTTTAAAATTAGTTAATTTTTAGTTTTCAACATTCATTCCATAAGATTTTGAGCTTTACATTTTCTCCCCTCACCCTCCACAAGACAGTGTGTAATGTGATATAGGCTCTATAAGTACATCCTTATTAAACAGATTTCCACATTAGTCATGTTGTAAAGAAGAATTAGAACCAATGGGAGAAACCATGAGAAGGAAGAAACAAACAGAAAAAGGAAACAAGAGCAAATCTGCTTCCATCTGCTCTCAGATGCTGTGGTCCTTTTGCTAGACACGGACGGTGTTTTCCCTCACAAGTCTTCTGGAGCTGTCTCAGGTCTTTGCATCACTGACAAGAGCTGAGTCCTTCACAGCTGATGACTGTTACAATGTTGCTGTAACTGTGTACCATGTTCTCCTGGTTCTGCTTACTTCACTCTGCATCAGTTCATCTAAGTCTTTTCAATTTCTCTGAAGTCCGCCTGCTCCTCATTTCTTACAGCACAACAGTGTTCTATTCCATTCATACATCCACAACCTGTTCAGCCATTCCCCAATTAATGGGCATCCCCTCAATTTCCAATTCTTGGCCACCACAAAAAGAGCAGCTATAAGTACTCTTGTTCATGTGGTCCTTTTCCCTTTTTTATGATCTCTTTGGGAGACAAACCTAGAAGTGGTATTGCTGGGTCAAAGGGTAGGCACAGTTCTATAACCCGGTGGGCAATAGTTCCAAATTGCAATCCTGAAGGGTTGGATCAGCTTACAACTCCACCAACAATGCATTAGTGTTCCAACTTTCCCACGTCTTCTCCAACATGTATCATTTTCCTGTACTGTCACATTAGTCAATCTGGCCAATGAGATGCAGTACCTCAGAGTTGTTTTGATTTGCATTTCTCTAATCAGTAGTGATTTAGAGCATCTTTTCAAATGACTATAGATGGCTCTGATTTCTTTGTCTGAAAACTGCCTGTTCATAGCCCTTGACCATTTGTCACTTGGGGAATGACTTGTACTCTTATAAATTTGACGCAGTTCTACCTATTTTTAGAAATGGGGCCTTTATCAGAGACATTGGCTGTAAAAGTTCCTTCCCAGCCTGTATCACATTCTGGCCATGCTACATCTGGGTTCAGGGATTGGCCCCAGTTGGTCTCACCCTCGGTCACCTCTTTGAGGCCCTCTATGGCTTCTAGAGGAAGAGTGCAAGGGTCCTTGGGGCCTATGGTCCTCTGGACCACCGTGTACCAGGGCTGCTTCTGGTGGATTCCAAGGGCCCCAGTGTAGGTGTCTGACCATCCTGAGGGTTTCCTGAGGTGCTGCTCATGCTGCCAGAAGACACAAAGCCTCAGAGGATAAGCATGTCTGGCCCATCTCTGGTCCAGGCCTAAACTTACATGGAGGGATCTGGATTAGATGTCTAGCGCCTTCCAAAGAATGTAAGTGCCCTGAGGCCAGGAGATGGCTGGAGGCTGCTCTAGTACTGAGCACAGCGTCCAGCACATGACCCAACACAGTGCCCATGCTAACCAGCAGAGTGGAAGTCAACTCTCACCATAGGGTTCTGTGGGTGAGCATCTTGATCAGGAACAAAGGGGAGAGTGTAGAACAGGAAGGTCGAGCCAAAGAGCTGGTGAAAATGGTTCAAATTAGAGAGAGACACACACACACACAGATTTGGAGGGTGATCAGCTGTTTTAGCTGTGCCTGACTCTCTGTGACTCCACTGGGGGTTTTCTTGGCAGAGATACTGGGGTAGTTTGTCACTTCCTTCTCCAGCCCAGTTTACATATGAGGAAACTGAGGCGAACAGGGCTAAGTGACTTACCCAGGGTCATACAGCCAGCAAGTGTCTGAGGCCAGATTTGAACTTCCTGCTCTATCTACTGCACCACCTAGCTGCCACACACACACATGAAAATTCACAGAAGCCAAATCTTAGCTAATCAAGGGCAGGTTATATTCCATGTGAAATGACAGCCTTCCCAGAAGGCAGGGAGGTCCTCAAGGCTGAGTTACTGGGTGCTTAAAGCCCACCCTGACCTCCTGGTCTCACCTCCCACCTTCCAAGGAAGCCCTGGCCTTGTGTGGAGCTGCCCTTCCCCACCTGCCCCAATGACATCTTCCTTCAGGACACGGCCAGAGTGACCACTGTACTGACCTCCACAGACAAGGACCTCCCCCGCTTTTCTGAACACAAAAAGCAACTGCTCCTTTAGAGGCTTCATGACGCACATGCTCGCACTGTGATTTAGCTGCTTCATCGCTGGGGGTAGGAAAGGTCATTTTTCTTAGCTATCAGGAGGAGCTGACAGATCCCAGGAGGTAGGACTTGAAGGGGGCTGGGGTGGGGGGGTGGCCCAGAACTAGGAGGGTGGTAGCCGTGTGGATGTGTGCACCAGCAGTCAGCCCCGTGAAAGACAAAGGCCCTGCCACCCTCCATGGAAGCACTGACCTAGACAGCTAATTGTGTGACTGTCCCAGGACCAGGGCATTCAGCCTCTCTGTCTCCCCCTCCTCTTCCATCTCTCACCCTTACGTCCTGGGATGGACAGGCCACTTGGACAATGAGTTTTGTCTCCAGATAGAGACAAGCTGTTTTGCTTTGCATTCTGTGAGTGTGGACCACATCACGGGGACAGACAATGGGGAGACAAGTGAGACCAGCGGGATCGCCCTCCCTCTCTCAGTGAGACTAGAAAATGTTACGGGGACACACCTGCACCCCCCACCCTGGCTAAATGGTGTCACTCATTGTTCTACAAACAGACTCAAACAGAAGATGTGAGTATGCCTGTGCGTGCGTGTGTGTATGCATGTGCGTGTACCTGTGTGTGCGTGTGTGTGCATATGCGTGTGTGTGCACGCATGTGCCTGTGTGTTGAAAATAATCTATCTGCAGTGAGAAAGCTGGGCACGCTCACTGAAGAAAGCAGGGGAGGGGACAGGATGGGAGACTGACACAGACAGGGGGGAGGGAGAGAAGAAGGGGAGGGGAAGAGAGGGAAGGAAAGAGGGAAGAGAGGAGAGGGGGGAGACAGAGAGAGAGGGAGAGGGAGAGAGGAGAGAGACAGTGAGACTGAGAAAGAGAGAGGGAGAGGGGAGAGAGGGAGAGGGAGAGGGAAGAAAGGGAGAGGGAGAGGGAGAGAGAGGAGACAGTGAGTGAAAGAAAGAGAGAGGGAAAGGGGGGAGAGGGAGAGAGAGAGGGAGCGAGGGAAAGGGAGAGAGGGAGAGAGGAGAGAGACAGGGAGAGAGTGAGGAGAGACACACAGAAAGAGTGAGACAGAGAGAGAAAAAGAAAGAGAGAGAGAAAGAAGAAAGAAAGAGAGGGGAGACAGAGAGAGTGAGAAGGGGAGACAGAGAGAGAGGAGAGACAGAGACAGAGAGAAGGAGAGGGGGAGAGAGAGACAGAGACAGAGAGAGGAGAGACAGTGAGAGAGTGAGGAGAGACACAGAGAGACAGAGAGAGAAAGAAGAAAGAAAGAGAGGGGGAGAGAGACATAGAGAGACAGTGAGAGGGGGGAGAGAGAGGGAGAAAGAGAGACAGAGAGAGACAGAGAGAGAGAGGAGAGAGGGAAGGGAGAGGAGAGGGAAGGGAAAGAAGAAGGGGGAGGGGGAGATAGAGGGAAGGAAAGAGGGAAGAGAGGAGAGGGAGGGAGACAGAGAGAGGGAGAGAGATAGTGAGAGAGGGAGAGAGGGAGATGGGAGAGAGAGAGAAAGAGAGAGAGAGGGAGAGGGAGAGAGAGAGAGAGGGAGAGGAGAGAGACAGTGAGAGAGTGAGGAGAGAGACAGACAGAGAAAGAAACAGAGAGAGAAAAAAGAAAGAGAGGGGGACAGAGAGGGGGTAGAGAGAGACACAGAGAAAAAGAAACACAGAGAAAGAAAGAAAGAGAGGGGGAGGGAGAGAGAGACAGAGACAGACAGTGAGAGGGGGGAGAGACAGAGAGAGACAGAGAGAGAAACACAGAGAGGGAGAGACAGAGACAGAGGGTGGAGGGGGGGAAGAGAGAGATGGAGAGTGAGAGAGGGAGAGGGAGAGAGAGACAGAGAGACAGAGAGAGAGACACACACAGAGACACTGAGAGGGAAAGAGAGAGCAAGAGAGAGCAAGAGACAGAGACAGAGGGACAGAGAGAGAGACGGGGGAGAGAGATGGGGGAGAGAGATGGAGAGAGAGAGAGGGAGAGGGAGAGAGGGGGAGAGAGGGAGAGAGAGAGGGAGAGAAAGGGAAGGAGGGAGAGAGGGAGAGAGGGAAAGCAAGAGATGCGGAGGGAAGGAGAGAAAGTGCCTGTGCGCTAAGCAAAGACAGGAATACAAATGCTGCTTAAAAAAAAGCCTGTGTCACCAAGCCGTGACTGGCTCTCACCTGCCCTGTCCTCTCCCCACCCCACTACCCCCTTTCAAGCCTGGGCCAAGGCCAGAGTCTCTACCTTCCCTCCTCTCCTCTGGCCCTGCCCCTCCTCAGGTGCAGGCCTTGGGCACCTCATTCTGGGCCCACTGCAATGCCTGCTGGTGGCTCTGCCTGCCTCAGTCTCCCCACACTGCTATGCATCTCCTACTCAGCTGTCCATGAATCTTTCGATAAGCCCAGTGGCCCCTTCCTGTCTATCAGCTCCAGGATCAAATTGAAAGGCCCTCCTAACATGGTTTCCAGTCTCTCCCTTCCTATATGTCCTTTGTGATCAGTGACCACTATCTCCAGGCTGATCCTTGCCCATAACACACCATCTCCCGACTGTGAACACTTTCCCCAGCTGTAGCCCTCCACCCGGCACTCCTTCCTCTTCTCTTTCTCCTGGCTTCAGCTAAGGCCATGTCCCATCCTCTTCCTCCTCCTTAGCCTTCCCCAACTGACCCCGACTCTATATCTTATTTATCCAGAGCTGTTTGCACGTTTCAACCGCAGGAAGCCAAAGCCCCTGGCCAGCCACTCTCCTTCATACCATCTGTTTGCCCCAGTCTTCCCAACAGGTGAACACGAGACGCAAGGGAGCCTGCCCTGAACTCTGGGCCTCTAGAGCCGTCTCTTCAGAATGGCGAGCAGCAATGGCCAGGAGGACAGCCAAGCATCCCACGACGACAGAAGAGAGGGAGTCCGACCAAATTCCCCCATGACACGCACAAGGGAGAGCAACAACAGAGAAGGAACACTAAGACCAAGCTGTCTTACGAATGTTAACATAAACATTTTAAATAAAGTCCTAGCAAGGAAATGACAGTCATACATTACAAAGACCACAGCCTGTGACCGAGCTGGATTTACAGCAGGAATGTAGGCTTGATTCGACGCAGGGAAAACTCTAAGCCTAACTGACTGTGTCAATTTTTTAAAAATCATAAGAATCTAGCAATAGGTTCAAAAACTCTTTTGACAAAATCCAACACTCATTCCTATTAAAAATACCAGAAAACAAAGGACTGTATGGAGCTTAAAGTGATAAGCAGTCTATAAAACCAAGAACCGGCATTTCTGCAGAGGGGATAAACGTGAAGCCTTCCCAGTCGGCTCAGGGGTAAAGCAAAGGTGGTCTTGTTCATGACCATTCGTGTCCATCATTATTAACCAATACCATGCTAGAAATGTGGTGACAGCGACGAGACAAGGAAGGAAGCTAAACGGATGAAATGATCCCTCTCTGCAGACGATACAATGATGGTTTCTCGGAGGGCCCTCGAGAGCTCAAACTGACTGAAACAATGAACAGCTTCGGTAAAGCTGCCAGACATGGATGATCCAGCAGGACAGACAACGAGTCACTGAGGAGGGCACAAGACACTGAGGGGTATCCCTGCCAGGACATGGCCCAGGGCTGCCCACTCCAGACAGAGAAGTGGCGCCTCCCAGAGAAGGCTAACATCACATTTTGCCGGCTTTGGTTTGGTTTGGTTTCTCCTAGAACACAGCTAATGTAGACCTTTGCTCTGCACATCTTTATATCTATCATGAGCTTTGTATTTCTTACCTTCTCAATTGGGGTGGGGAGAGGGGATTGAAGGAAAGAATCTAGAGCCACAAATAATACGAAAATGAATTTTTAAAAAGAACAGAGAACAGCAGTGGCTTGGAAGCCGGTCTTGATCTGGCAAGGTGACAGGTGGATGCTAGTCCGGCCACAGTGCAAGGGGGGTGAGGGAAGAATGTTCATGGGAAATCTTAAGACGATGCCGGCTCCCAGAGGTAGCCAGAGACCAGAAAGCCCCAGGGGGAAGAAAAAGTAGCAATGGGTAGGAATAGGTTGGAAGTCTGTCAGAAAAACCTAGCTTTTGTCCTCATAAGGAGCGCTGGCTGCCCAGGGCTGTACACAACCTGAATGACCCTGCTGGGCTGCTCTGGGGCCTCTTCTGGGCCTCTGGCCTCCTGGCATCGCTGCCCATCTTCCCATGCTCCTAAAGGGGGTCCTGGTGGGACCAATGAAAGGCTGCTTTGGGCCCTAGCTCCTCCTCCAGGATCCCCAGGGCCAACAGTGGCCCTTTGTTTACTGTTGTCAAAGACCTGACTCATTTCCAGGCATCCTCACTGCTTGTAAGGCTCGCTTCCAAAGGGCATGGCTCAGTTCTGTCCCAGGAGAGAGAGAACTCGGAAGAGAAAGCCCATGTTTCCTCTCCCTTTTAAGGACTGGATCAAATGCAGGCCCTGTCCTGCTCCACCCCACCCATTATGACCCAAGCCAGAGGGAGGATGACTTGGCAGGAAGATGGTAAAAGATGGAAAGAGGAGGGGCAGCAGACCTCTGGGGAGGAGGGCCCTGACACAGGATGCCTAAGGGCATTAAGGAGGACCTGGGTTCAGATCTGCTCTCAGACTCCAAGGAGCTGCGTCTGCCTTCCGCACTAGGAGTCTGACCAGAGAGTAATGCGCAGGAGAGGGACTGTTATGGGGCTGAGCCACAGGCCGGCCTCAGTGCCCTCCCAAGAGGAAAAGCCAAAGGAGATCGCTGCCCAGGACAGACAGGGACCATGTCTCGGACCCTTTCTCACACAGGGAGTAGAGAAAGGAGGAAAGGAGGAGAGGAGGAGAGGTGGGATCAGAACCCCTCCTGCTACAGTGCAAGAGGGAAAAGGGGCAGATTTGGAGTCTAAGGCTGAGAGTTCAAGCCCCAGCTTGACCACCAATTTGTGTGACCTTGGGCAAGCCACTCACCTCCAGAGACCTCAGTTTGCCCATCTGTAAAATGGAGGACCCTCCTGATTCTGGACCTACAGTCCCAGGATGAGAGTCCTGTGGGGAACACACCTTTTACAAAAGCTCCATGACTAGGAGTCAGGAGGCAGCATGGACTTGAGCTCCAGCTCTGCCATTTAGGAGCTGGGCCCACCCTTCATCCCTGACTCTCCAGACTTTGCTAGACTGCATTCTCTTTTATGAATTCGGTAGTTCCAGGCCATCGGGGCCACTTGCCAGCCCTCGTCCGTCATATCTGATCTCCCACTTCCGTACCTCTGTCTGTCTGGCCCACCTGAGAGCTGCCTTCAAAAGTCAGCATATCTGCTCTGTCTTACACAAAGCCTTCCCTGACCCTAGGACAGGCAGACACACAGAGAGGGTAGGGCAGGCACAGACAGACAGACAGACAGACAAGTCAGTAGAGCAAGGTGTCCGCACCGTACTATTTAACAACTTAAAAACATTTTTGAGTGCTCTGGGCATCTCCCCTGAGCTGTGACTAGAGGAGAGACTAACCAGGATTTAGTTAGTCAGAGACTGTCTGGAGTCAAGAAGACCTGAGTTCATATCTGGCATCAGACAGTGACTAGTTGTGGGTACGCAGGGCGAGTGACCACCCCGTCTGCTTCCCATTCCTCTGAACAGTGCTGACCTGCCAGGGCAGCTGTGAGGATCCAGTGAGGGCCTATCTGGAAAGCGCCGATGTCGGTTGACTTGTATTAACTCTTGGGCCTTTATATATGGTCCTGAATGATGAGCAAGCCCCACTCCGACCCCTGGCTTTTTCTTGCCAGCCCTTCTGCGTCCCTCCTCCGTTCAGCCCCAGAAAATGCAGGTCAAAGTCCTCCACAGCTCCATCTTTGTCCCAGGGCTCCCCAGACCCTCTCAGGTCCCCTCTTCCCCATCCCTGCTCATCTATATGTCTCTCTGGATCACAGCACATAATACACATTTACCAAGGACTCGGCCATTCATTTGTTTGTGCCAAGGAGATGGGGGGCAGATCCCATCCAGGAGACAAACAGAACTGAGCGGCCCTGGCTGGGAAGCTTGGATCTCATGAAGGAGGGGGCCCTGGAACTCCCTCTGGAGGGATGGTGGAGATGGGAGGCAGGCAGGGACCAGAGCAGAGGCCCCAGCCAGAGGGGCCAGGCTCCTCCTGTACATACTGGTCTGGGCACAGACTCAGAATAAGGACAGCCCAGGACACCTCTGCTGCTGGCTTGGCGTGTTCTCACCTGGCCAGCCACCTAGGCTGAACAGGAGTGGAGAGAGGAAAAAGGAGCCGGGGGAGACCAGGAGAGAGTCCGTGGAATGACCTTTCCCCCCTTCAAACTTCAAGGCTTTGAGGCAGAGGGCAGTCTGAGCCACAGTCTGGATCCATGTGCTCCTTCTGCAGGGGAGGGACACTGAAGACACCAGAGGGGAAGACACACGTCCAAGGTCACACAGTCAAGGAATCTGAGGCCTGAGACTCCTGCGGTCACAACAAAAGGCACGTCCTCCATGGCAGGCACCGGCTGTGGCTCCACCTGACAGTCTCCCAATACCTATATGTCCTGTGGGCTGGGTCCAGAGCCCGCCAGCCACCTCAGATCCCTTTTCTTCTGAGAGAAGAATCAGAAGGAGCCAGAGACCATTACAGAGGCCAAGGTGATGGGTAAGTGGACAGGAAGCAATGGACCTGCTGGGCCCGTCATTCCAGATTCAGGAGACCCCTGGTTTTGCAGAAGGAAATCAGTGTGAACCTAGAAGAATATCAGTGAGGGCAAAGGGTGCGCAATGAAGTAACACTACACTGACTGCGAAAAACGGGACCATGAGACATGGGCTCCAGTAATCCACACGGCCACGAAGCTGATGTATGCGAATGGTCACAACAGACAGGCCGCCATGGGGCAAGGGCAGGCGCAGGCTATGAGTCCTCTACAAGATCTGCTGTGAGGACAGTGTCATCCTCAGTGCCTCCTGTGAGCGTGCTCAGACAGCCCTGCCAAGGAGCCCTCCTGGGTCTGGGCTGGCCACTATGGACAGGTAGAAGAGCCACAGCAGCCCCACCTCCAAGGCCATGGCTCCCATTCTAAGGGGGCAGAGCACAGAGCCCCAAAAAGGGCTCCTGGCAGGCCTGAGACTTTAGCCGAGTCTGCAGAAGCCAGGCAGGGGGGTCAGTGAGTGAGGTTGCCGTGCCTGGACTGCAGGACCATATTCCTGAGTGGCCTTGGGCAGGCAGCAGGATGGGCACAAAGAGCAGTCTGGCCAGACAAGCGAGGCTCAGAAGAGAGGGGATGGCTGAGCAGGCGCACAGGGCATCTGAGGAAGGAGGGACAGACCAGGTGTGAGCAAAGGCACTGATCAAGAAAAAATCCTGGAACTTATTAATATCCAAAAAAGACCAAAACCATCCACCTCAGCAGGGCACATCCATCCATCTCCCAAGCCCCATCGATGCTTCCAGAAGCCCCTAGAGCCCGCCTTGGTGAACGCCCCCTGGGGAAGCGCGCAGAACTTCCTAGACGCCAGCAAAAGGGGAGAGAGGAGACCGCTGGGCTGCTTTGTCTGCACCAGAGGCAGCAGCACGGGCGGCCACCTGGCTCCCATCCGCACAGCACACCAAGAAATTCAGATTTCACAAAAGAATTCACCTTGCTTCACAGGCCTCTTCACAGGCCTTCATGCAACACAGCGGTGGCCGTCCACGGGGAGATGCGGGCTACTGCCAGAAGGGACCCACATGGAAGACGAGGGCCCCAAAGGCTGCTGCCGGTGGGTGATGCTGTGACGACCGTTCGGACTAAGCTGGCCTAACCATTCACAGAGGAAAGACCAAGTGGCTGAATAACGGCTATCGTCCAGCTCAGGACACCATCAGAGAGAACACAGACCACGCTCCAGGCTGACGACGTCCAGCAAACGCAAGTCGAGGCTGCTTCAGCGAGAAAAACTCCAGAACCAAACCAGGACAACAAGCAGCATGTCCTTCTGGCCAGTCTGCCTCTAGGGTGCTGCGACCGGGAGACAGAGAGCAGCAGCTGGCCCAGCTGCTCTGGGCGGGGAACAGGCTGCTCACAGTCAGAAAGGCAGACCGGCCACGAGAGAAGGGAAAGGGGCGCCTTAGGGCAGACAGCAGCGGTGGCAGAGGCACACGCTCCATCACAGCATGGTCCCTCCACCCTGGGAGATCCCTGTGTGGTTTGAGGACCGACTGTCTGTCACAGAGGCGGCAGTGAGAGCCCATGGTGACCACCGCTGGGTCTGCAGTTGAGAGGAGTCAGTAGTGGGGCCGTGGGGGGCTTCCTCAGACTCAGGGTAAGCTGCAGGTTCTGTAGTGCAGCTGCCTCTAGGGAGGCCCTACCGCTGAGAGGTGACCAGGGCGGTGATGGACTTCTGGGGGGTTATGGGTCACCTAAGGACCGGCTGGGGACATCTGGGCCACTCATCCACAAGCCCCTGTGAGGCTGGAAGAGCTTCTCCTGTGTCACCCCAGACAGAGGGGAGGACCCATGGCAGAGAAGCAGATGTCAGGCCCATCGACGGGTCTCTCCCAGCACAGAAGGGAGGACCCCGAGAGGCAGCAGCTGCACTTCTGCCCAGAGCAGGCACCACACTGACCATGTTCCTGTGGCCCTCTCTGAGATGCCTGCCTTTGGGGCTGGAGGGGGGGGGGGACTAACCCCAGGGTGGAGGAACAGAAGAATAGGTCAGGGGGAACCAAGCCAAAGAAGAGTCCCCACCTATGGCTTGTGCCCAAACAGCCACCTCCTAGCACTTCTTGGAGGCACAGTCTAGGATCAAGCTCAAGAAAAATCCGAGGACTGTGGTCCATACTCCACATCCCAGGGAGAGACAGCATCAGCTCCTTTGCACATGCGTGCACACGCACACCACACTCCCCCACACACATCACACACACCACACACCCCACATTCACGATCACAAGAAAGCACACAGAACTGTGCACACATGCATCTTCACAGTAATACACACTACACTTGCACCTCACGCGTGCCAGCCAGCACACATGCACACACAGACACACACTCCCAGAAGCAAGGTCCTGTCAGCAACAGCTCTGAGCCAAGTGTGAGCAGGCTTGCACCAGTCCCTGAGCCCCAGGGTGGCCCTCTGGTCAGCATCATTAGCCCTGGGCCACCAACCCCTAACCTAACCACCTCCCCCAGGCAGGGCAGAAGCAGCCAGCCACAAGGCAGATGCCACAGTGGGGGCCCACCCTCTGCCCAGGGGACAGTGCCAGTGGGCTGAGTCACCTGAGGAATCGAGTCTCCCCCAAGGTGCAGGAAATGACAAACTCTTGGGCTGTCCCGGGGCTTCCTTCACAAGAGGGGGAAACGTCCACCCTCCACGAGAAAGGGGAGATCCGGAGGAGGGGCAACGCTGCACCCACATGCCCACTCTGCTCCCTTTTCCATCAAGGGTCCTAGCTGGGCAGACTCCAGGAGCTGCTCCGAGCAACCATGGGGTGAGGGTCTCTGGGCTACAGGACACACTTCCCAGGTGGCGCAGGATGGCTCCAGTCTGGTCTGGGGGACTCTGCTAAGCCTAGGAGCTACCTAGGGGAGCAGGAGCCTCTCAGGAAGAGGCTCCAAGGGAAGAGCACCGTCTTCGGACCTCTCTGCTTTACTTCGGCTTGTGAGGGACACTCAGGGCCCCGGGGGACTCTCCTGATGGCCGGGCCCCAATTAGTTTCCCAATCAGAATCGGTCCTGGACACTCAGAGGCTCCAGAAGCCACGAGCTCAAAGGGGCCAGAGCCTGAGGCTTCACTGTGTAGCCCCCAGCCCAAATGCAGCCTCTCCTTAGCGTCCTGACTTCCCTTCAGGAGCTCTCTCTAGGACCCAGGAACAAGGGAAGGGGTACCTTGAGCTCAGAGGCACCACCTCCGCCCGGGGCCATGCAAGCGCACGTGCACACGCAGCAGCGCACGCTCACAATGTACACACTTACACAGTACACACATTACACACTACACGCTGCACACACTTTCACACACACACATAGCACATACACTCTGTACACACACAGTACGGTCACACACTGCACACAGCGCACACACAGCGCACACTCAGCACACACATTACACACACACACACACACACTGTACGCCAGGGGCACGGGGCACACACACTGCTGCCAGTCAGGATTTTGGACAGCACAAGCGTGCCGGCTGCCCGGGCTCTTCGGCCACAAAGAGAACACGGCCCCAGTGCTGCTGACTTTCCCTGCCAAAGGCTCCTGAGGCTGCCCCCACCTCCCCGGCCCGGGAAGGAGGCGCGATCGTTACCTGAGCACTTTGCCCACCGCCTGCAGGACCATCTTGCAGCTCAGGCCAGTTTTGGGGGGCGGGCTGAGCCCGCCTCTGTCTCCCGGGAGGTTACAATGGTCTCCAACCATGGTCTAGCCAAAGCGCAGAATGGGCGAGGGCGCAGGGCAGAGCGCAGGCCAGGGGCTCCTTCCCTTCTGGGCTGTCTGAAAACAAGTCGGACAACATTCACCGAGTGCCCGGTGCGCCCCAGCCTGCCTGCCCACCTCCCGCCGGCTCAGCCAATGACGAGGCAGCCAAGGAGAGGCCAAGCCCCGCCCCTCAAGACAAACAGCTGCGGGAAGCTCGGGTGCGCAGCACAAGGGTGCAGTGTGCGGCCACCTACCTGGGAGGGGCACGCCCCGCTCCACTGGGGGGGGGTGGGGAATCAATGGTGCCCCTGCCCCCAAGCCCATCACGCAGCCCCTGGGCACACAGAGCAGACTGAGCTGCCCGCCCGGCGTGAAGTGAGCGAGATGGCCCCTGGCAGGCATACCAGGGGTGCCACAGAAATGCAGGCGTTACTCTGGGTTCTTATTAGCGGCCCCTCCTCATCAGCCATCACTCCTTCATGCCCTACCTCCTCCTCCTCCCCTCCTAGAAGAGTAGGGCTCCAGGGATCCCACCCCACCACACCCCATCCACCCCTCCATCTACACTCCCTGGCTGCTGCCTGCCTGCCCTGGACTTCCAGAAGCTCCAGGAGTCAGGACGAGACCTCCTGGGGGCCCTCTGCCCGCAGCCAGCTCCCCATTTCCAGCTAACACACTCCATGGGGCGTCTCTGTGGACTAGATGGGGAGCAAGCTCCCTGAGGGCAAGGGCTGTCTTTGGCCTCTTGTTTTGTATATTCAGCGCCTGGCATACAGGAGGCGCTTACTAGATGTTTATTAACCAACTGACTGGAGCTGCGGATCCCTGCTAGCTCCAGCCCTCTCTTCCCTCCTTCTCAGGCGGTGGCAGGGGCGGCTCCAAGCAGCGCCTCCCCTTGCCTTCTTAACTCCTCCCAACCAGGCTTCCACCCTCCAATCCTAGTGCCTTTCCCACCCGCCTCCTTCTGGCCACCTCTAAATCTGCTGCCACGCTCCTTGTGGTTCCCCACCAAGCTGGCCATTCCTCACTGCCTTCTGACCCGGGTGTCCCCCCAGGCTCTGCCCTGGCTGCTCGACCCTTCTCCCTCAGCCCTAAGCTCTCTCCTGACTTTCAGGCTCACATTTCCTTCATATTCAACTGAAATTCAACATGTCCAAAGCAAAACTTACTATCTTTGCCCCATATTTTCTCCTCTTCCTAATTTCCCTATCACTGTCAAAGGCAGGGCTAGCGCCCCAGTCCATGGGTCCACAACCCAGGGGATACCCTCTACTCCTCACCCCCTCTTCATTCCCATTATCCAGTCTCAAGTCTTGTCATTTCTGCCTTTGGGATGTCTCTCCTCTACCCCCCCCCCCTAACCTGCCATGCCCCAGCAGAGCACAGACCATGGCAACAGCAGCTGGTGGCCTGCCTGGGTCTCCAAGTGCAGCATAGCCCACCTCACAAAGCCTAGTCGGGAAATCCAATAGGGCCCCATTACCTCCAGGATCAAACACAAAATCCTGTTCCTTCCCTTCTCCCAGGGCACTCTTGGATCCAGTGACAGCTGCCTCCTCCCACAAGATGCCAACCTTGGGCACTCTACCTGGCTGTCCTCCATGCCCAGAATACCCTGCTTTCTGGCTTCCCTCTCCTGATCCCCCCTTAATGGGGGGATGGCCCCCCTTGGGGTGCACAGCCCCTCGGCAGCCTCGCCAAGAGGGGCACAAACGTACACACACACGCCACAAATGGAGCCGACCACACCGAAACTGCTCAGTCTGCCTTTGGTCACAGCCCCACGGGGGGCTTCTCAGCAGAGGTACTGGAAGGCTTCACCTCTTCCCTTTTCTGCTCATTTTACAGATCAGGAAACTGAGGCAAACAGGGCAAAGTGACACACTCAGGGTCACCCTGTCAGCACACTTCTGAGGCTGGATTTGAACACAGGTTCTCCAACTCCAGACCGGGCACGATCCACTGTATCACCAATACTGAAGCAGCTGTCAGAGCATTCAAAAACTCCGTCTGTGGACGGCTGGTTCTGAGCCCCTGCACGAGATGGAAGGAGGGAAGTGATGAAGGAGGGAAGTGATGTTTTTCAGTCGATTAACAAGCTTTAGAACAGATCTGACTATGGGCCCTGCTACACAGCAGAGAAATGGGAGCCCAAGGCCAAGTCCTGGCCTGGAGGCGCGATCCAGGGAAGGGCCTCATTCATGGGAGGGGGGTGGGGGGGGGCT
>CM053601.1:194248706-194259963 GCA_028646575.1 Pseudocheirus occidentalis | reverse complement strand
TTCCTGGACTCCTCCCACCCACCCAGGACAGGGAGCTCCCTCCCTGAGCCTGCTGCCCACCGGAGAGGCAGAGCAGGAATGGCCCTGGCCTCAGTGTCCAGAGGCTCACCTCCCTCTCCGCCTCCCCAAGGCGGGCTGTGACTGGCGCAGACGGCAGGAGGGATGCTCTGTAGCCTTCATGAACTCTGTCCTCAGCCCACACGCACAGGTGCCCGCCCATGCTTCTCCACTGTCTCCTAAGCAAATGCTGCTCAGAGAGAGAGTTGCCACCACCAACCAGAGGCGAGTTCCTGGTCCTGAGGTGCCAGGCTGCAGAGGCAAAGCCCCAGGGCCTGCACCAGGCACAGCCCGCTGCCCTGGGCCAGCTCCCAGGTAGCCTAGGCCCTGGTAAGCACCCTGGGGCTCCTCTCTCTGAGGCCTCCTTTGGCATCACTTTCACAGGGCCCACAAGGGCGGTGGGGAAGGGAGGGGGCCTGACAACAGCAGAAGCAAAGAGAAAAAAAGGCTAATGGGGCTGGACCTCTCAGAGGGCACAGGCTACGACTGTGAGAGGTACTGGGGTGAGAAGACAAGATGGCTGAGATACTCTGGGACTCTTGCTGATGATGAAAAAAGGCAATGGGGAGGGGCGATGTGCCGCCCTCTGTGAGACCGCAGGAGCCAAGACTGGCCGACAGAAGCACTAACGCGGTCCGACCAGGCCCAGGACTGCGGGCACCACTGCTGGCTTAGCGCCGGGCTTCTGGGCCGAGAACATCATTAGAACCCCACTGAGGGTCTGGTCAGCACCGGGCCTGGCACACAGCTGCCTGATGGTGCCATCTGCCCGGGCCAAGGGAGGTGATGGTCACTGGGCACTTCCCAGCAGGCCCCCACATTTTAAAAGAACGGGGACATGCAGATTGGCTGGTCGCAGCAGCGTCGGCACAAAGAATTAGATATGTTTCTCCCTCCACACCCCAACAGAAAGGTATCAGCGGCACCTGACCAAGCAAACAAAGCAGCCTTGAGAGTGCCAAAGCCTGCCCTGGAAGCTCTCTGCCCATCTACCCCAGCCCCCCACTTCCCATGGTCACCAGATGCCAGCTACTCCACCGAATGCGGTCTGCCCCAAGAGAGGAGAGGCTCCTGGAGGGCAGGGCCTTCATTTGCTCCCTGGCCTTTTGGGGATCACAGGTAGCCAGCTCTCAGCCCAACTCCCCAGGATTCGTGGAAAGGGAACATTCTCAATCAGCAAGACCAGCTCCTGCCACCAAGCTGAAAGGCTGTCCAGATCCTAGCACAGGGCTGACCAGCCAGGACTGAAGGTCAGCAGGCTAAAACATGCCTGTCCCCAAGTCGAGGCTGCCAAGCGAACAGCCCTAACTCTTGGCTCAATCCCACAGGCTCACTCGACACTCTCTGACCTCACATGCAAGCATGTACACACACACACACACACACACACACACACACAAACAGCTTTTGTTTTCACAGGCTTAGGTCAATACTGCCCAGCAAACACAGGTTACACACCTCCAGGTTCATGGACTTGGAGAGGGCCGCTCTGTGTGCAGAGGGAGGTGCCTGAACCAGCCTTCTTGATTGGAGGAGGCCGGTGCTGGAAGAGGGAGTGGTCCTAGCACACTGAGCTTCTGGACACAGGATGCTATTGAGGAGGCCGAGTCCATTTCCCCCGGGGCTGTGGTATCTCAGCACGATCCAGGCAGAGCAAAGGCAGGCAGTGACTGCAGAGCACCGCCTCGTCTCTAGGCAGATGTCCCTCACGCTGCCTGACACTCACTGACTGGCCAGTGCCAGGGCTACCCCTGAAACCCCTCGGGACCACAATATGCTCCTCACAACACACAGCCCTGCCTAAAGGAGCAAGATGTGGTCAGAAAGGGATGCCACGTCTTGATTTCCACGCCATTCGGCCTTAGGAGCGTGTCGGGCCCCGCTGCCCAGGTCCCCCGGGCGGGGCACCAAAGGACCACAGAGTCAGAGCCCATGGGGTGGCTGGGATCGGCCAGGCCAGTCACAGTGCGCTAACCACCATCCCACCACAAAAGCTGCTTGCTCGGACAAGTCTTCTGCTTTAGGGACCACAAGAAGGAGAAATAAAGGCTTTGCCTTCTATCTCCTGAGAGCTAAGGTGGAAAGTCACCAAAGTTCCTTCATTAAATTCTTTGAATTGAGGTCACTTGGGCTTAAGAACCCACTTAAATCATAATTTCTTTGAAACTGATTTTTGAATTTAATGTGCAGAAGTCATAGGAAGTAAGGGAGTCCAAAGAGAAGGGAGGACAGGAGCCTGGAAGGTTCCCATACAGGGGAGGGGACGGCTGCACTCGAGGTGACATTCCAGGGACGCAGACAGGAGCTACCAAGTGACTGTGTCACAGTGCAGAGCCAGGGAAACGTCCCTCTGATCTCCACCCCACCCACCCCATCTGTTCTACAGCTAAACAAGAAGCAAAAGTAACCCAGGACACTGGAGAGTCGTTCACAAAGACCTCTGAAGGGGGATCCCTGAAGTGGCTGGAATCTCCAGGACAGCCTCCGTGGAGGCCCTTCCCCCGCCCCTGCCCCCACAAGCGCCTCCTCTCCAGCCTCCCTGCCTCCAGCCTCTACAGCCCCATCCAGCTTACGCAGGACTGAAGCATGGCTACCGGTTCTGCCACCAAAGCCACTTCATCTGCCAGGCATCTGCGTTCTCAAACTGCATTACCCTGCCCGCCCTCATCCTGATTACAAGCCAGCCACCCAACCACGATGGCCAACCACAAAGGGCATCCATTTTCATTCACCGAAGCAATGAAATGGGATGGAGAGAAGTCACTTCCTACAATAAGAAATAACAGGAAGGGCTGAAAAGGGCAGATGGGGGAGGGGGGAAGGTACTGACTGCTTCGGGGCGGGGGAGGAATTACCCTGGAATAAAACTTTTCAAATTTAATGCTCCCCTCTGAGACCCACCCAATCAGCCCTCACCAGTGCCTACCACGCACAAGACAACAGTAATACAAAAGAAACCAAACTAAACCCAAATAAAACCCAGCCCTTGCGCACCAGGAGAAGACCAGGACGGAGGGAGACCTCGGCGCATACACAAGCCAAAGGCTGAGATGGGCACCAGAGAATGCAAACAAACAGCCCCCGCCATCCACCGGAATCGTAAGATGGCACAGAAACATGGAGCAGGCTCCCCTCATTGAGAGAAAACCAGGCAGAGAGTCCTGCTGACCGCCCTGAGGAGCGGGGGCCGGGTCTGGAAGGTGCCCATGCAACGCGGCTGATAGAGGCCAGAAGCCCTCGGCACCTAGTGGGAGTGCGGGCAGGGAGGCCCGGCAATCTGCCAGGTTATGATCCCTTGTCATCAACAGAGCTGGAGAGGCCAAGGCCTCCCAAGCGGTGGAGGCCCGAACCACGAGGAGAATGCCTGGGAGGATCTGGGCAAGCAACCGCAACTTCTAAAAACATAACCTCTAACAGAGGCTGATGCCAGACGGAGAGAGGCTGCAGATGCCAAACTGACTGGGGGGGTCAGGGAGGTCTGTTTTACCTGAGAGCTCACGAGGAGTCAGCGATGATTGTGACGATAGGATGCAGAGCAGCCGGCCTTGGGCTTGAGGTGCACTTGCCCCGCTTAAGAGACAGAAATTAAAGAGAGAGAAATGGAAAAATAATGAGGAAAATACAAAGAAACGCAGACTCATCATCTTCCCAGAGATGAGCACAAGTCAAACCTCAAGTCAACTCTAACCAAAGCAAGAAATGGAAAAATGAGCGCATGACAAAAAGGACCCTGCAAAAAGCATAAAATCAATGACTGGGAAATATATGCAAGCAAAGCCTCAAAGAAAAGTGCAGGCTGGCGAGATAAGTCCAACAAGAATTCCCAAAAGAAGTATGTTTGCTTGCTTGTTTTTAAAGAGATTTTTTGAAAGGAAGAAATATTATTTTAAAAAATCAAGTAAAAGTAGTAGAGGGAAAATCGAGATAAAAAAGAGAAATGCAAGAAAACTGTAAAAAGAGAACTAGCAGTGCGTTAAAAGAAGCACAAAAACACTGAACTGAACAACTCCTTTAAGATTAGAAGTGGAGGCTAACGACTCCATAAGAAATCAAGAAACAATTAAACAAGGATAAAATACTAGAGGAGAAAGAAAGAAAATGTGAATTATCTTATCAGAAAAAACTGACCTGGAAAATACACTGAGAAGAGATAATTTAGGAATTATGCGACTCTCTGAAATCCAAGGTCAAAAAATGAGCCTAGACATCATTTTTTTTTTAATTATGAAAGAGAATTGCTTGTATATCGTGGAACTAGAGGGGAAAGTAGAAAGTGAAGAAATTCTACCAATCACATCCTGAAAGACGCATCAAAGAAAACCCCAGGAGTATTATGACAAAGAGTCCTTAGGTCATGAAGAAAATACTGTAAGCCCCAGAAAGGAAGAATTCAAATAGGATGGGACCCCAGTCAGGGCCACATAAGACTCAGCAGTCACCACTACCAAGAAGTAGAGGGCTTGGTGTACAATACTCTGAAAGGCAAAGGAGCTAGGATTACAATGAAGAAATAACGTACCTGGCAAACCCGAGTATAATACTTCGGGGATCGGGGGGCAGGGAGAATGGATATTTAATGAAACGGAGAGAGGACTTTCAAGCATTCCAGAAGTAAATAAAAATCAGAGTTGAACAGAAAATCTTATATTCAAACACAAGACACAAGAGTACATTAAAAAGTAAACATGAAAGAAAATCATAAGGGACTTATTAATAAGGTCAAACTGTTTATCTTCCTAACCGGGAAAACGATCCACGTAACCCTGAAGAACTTTATCATCCCCAGGGCAGGACTCTTCTTAAATACAGGCATGTGTGGGAGCCTATTATGTTGAGATAATTTAATTTAAAAAAAAAATGGAAGGGGGAGAAAAAGGGGTGCAATGGGAGAAGGGGGGAAGGGAAAGGGAGAGAAAAAAATGAGGGACATTATTTCGCAGAACAGATACATGCAAGGAAGTTTTTAAATTGGAGGTGAAAAAAAAATCAAGTCTAAATGGGTGCGTGATCTGGGTATAAAGGCTGGTACCAGAAGCAATCTGGGAGACCAAGGCAGAGCTGACCCGTCAGATCTATGGAGCAGGGAAAACTTCATGGCCAAACAAGAGCTAGAGGGTATTACAAGATGCAAAACGCATCATTTTGATTACATTAAATTGAAAAGCTTCTGTACTAACAAAGCCAATGGTACCACAATTAAAAGGGAAGTGGGAAACTGGGAAAGAATTTTTACAACCAGTGTCTCTGATAAAGGCTTCATTTGTCAAATCTACAAGAATATAAGCCACTCCCCGACGGATAAATGGTCAAAGGAGATGAACAGGCAGTTTTCAGAAAATGAAATTAAAGATTTCTATAAGCATATGAAATCACTAATGATTCGAGAAATGCAAATCAAAACAACTCTGAGGTACCACATCTCACCGGCCAGGCTCATCAAGATGACAAAACAGCAAAATCATCAATGCTGGCGAGGATGTGGAAAAATGGAACACTGATGCATTGTTGGTGGAGCTGCAAACTGATCCAGCCACTCTGGAGAGCCATCTGGAACTATGCCCAAAGTGCTATAAACAAGTGCATGCCCTTTGACCCAGCAATGCCACTTCTGGGGTTGCATCCCAAAGAGATCAGAGACGTGGGAAGAGGCCCCGTATGCACAAAAATATTTATCGCAGCTCTTTTTGTGGTGGCAAAGAAAGGGAAAACAAGGGGAACGGCTGAACAAGCCATTGTTAAGTACATGAATGTGATGGAACACTACCAGGCTATAAGAAATGAGGGGCAGGTGGACTTCAGAAAAACCTGGAGATTTATATAAACTGATGCTGAGCGAGAAGAGCAGAACCAGGAGAACGTTGTACCCGATCACAGACACAACCTACATGTGACGACCGACCTCATAGACTGTGCTCCTCCCAGCAACACGAGGTCGCAGGACAACCCCCAAAGACTCATGATGGAAGGAGACGGGGAACCACGCGGAGTCTGAGCGCACACTGACACAAACGATTCGCTGTGCTGCTTTGTCCTGTTTTGTTGTGTTTCCTCCTTCCCACGATCGCTCCATCGGTTACAACCTGAATAGCGATCAATGGTTAGATGTTTGTAGAGCCTGTATCCAAGGACACGCCGCCATGAGGGAGGGGCAGAAAACCTGGAACTCAAGGGACTGTGGAACTGAATGTTGTGAACTAAAAGTAAATAAACTAATTTAATAAAAATAAAATGAAATAAAATGGAGGTGAAGAGGCGGCTGGATGGCACTATGGATAGTGCAATGGCCCTAGAGTCGGGAGGATCCGAGTTCAAATATGAATCAGATACTTACTAGCTGTATGACCTTAGGCAAGTCATTTAACCTAGATTGTCTCCCTCTCCCCAGAAAAATTTTAAATGGAGAGGAATCTTGGGGGAGGAAGACAATGCTTTGACCTCACTCTCATCTGAAAGGTTGGTCAAAGGAAGAAAGAAAACAATGCCCCCGCCCTACAGAATTGGGTACAGAAATTCACTTTACCTAGCAAGAAAATGAGGAGGGCAGACTAGGAGAGGGAGCAGGGGGTGGGAGTGGGGGGGGGCGGGATAAGAGGCTGAATGGATGTGGATGAAGGGGGGCACGAGTCAGAAGCAACCGACTTCTGAGAAAGGGAAAGGAGGTTTTTAAAGGATGAATACAGAGTGTGGAATAGCGGGAAGCCTATAGTCACCCGTCCTGTAACCACGCGTGTGACACTGGCACATACATGAACGATATCATTCTCAGAAGAGGGAAGGGGAAGGAGGGAGAAAAATGTGGAACTCAAAATCCTGTAAAAATAAATGCGAAAAGTTTTCTTGACATATAATAAGGAAAAAAATAAAATACTATTTAAATTGAAAAAAAAACACCATGAATGTGAGTGGGATGAATTCACCCATAAAACACAAGTAGATAACAGAAAGGACTGGACAACAGAATCCAACAATATGTTGTTTATGAGAGATACATTTAAAACAGAAAGGCATGCATAGAGTTAAAATAAGGGACTGGACAGGGGCGGCTAGGTGGAGCAGTGAATAGAGCGCCAGCCCTGGACTCAGGAAGACCCGAGTTCAAATCCAGTCTCAGACACGTAACACAAAACCTAGCCGTGTGACCTTGGGCAAGTCACTTAACCCCCACTGCCCTCCAAAAAAGCAAACAAAAAACAAACAAACAAACAAAAAAAGGACTGGATCATAATCTATTACACTTCAGCTGAAGTAAAAAAGGTAGGGGGTAGGTACGATTTTGGATAAAGCAAAAGCAAAAGTCGATCTAATTAAAAGTGATAATCGGGAAGTGACATTTTCCTTAAAGATCTATAGTCAATGAAGTAATATCAGTACTAAACATACATTTACCAAATGACACAGCATCAAAATCCTTGAAGGAAAAGTTAAATGAGTTACAAGAGGAAATACATAACAAAATCATAGTAGTAGGTGACTTCAATTTATTTCTCTTAGACCTAGATACACCCAATCTTACAATGAACAAGAAAGAAGTAAAGGAGATAAAAAGTGTTCTAGAAAAGTTAGGTGTGAAGACTTCAGGGAAATACTGAATGAGAACAGAAAGGCATGCAGCATTCTTCTCAGCTGAACGTGGAACCTTCACAAAAAGCGATCATGTATTAGAACAACCGCTTACAGACAGGCAGAGCCAATGTAATAAAAATGACAAGGCTGCCTAAAATGGTTGGCTTATTTGGTGCCATACCAACCCAAAGAATTATTTTATATAGCTTGAAAAAATAACCACAAGATTCATCCAGAAGAATAAAAGGTCACAACTACCGTGGGAATCAAGGGAAAAAAAAAACATGGAGAAAGATGACTTCGCAGCAGCAGGTGTCGAGCCGCACTAGGAAGTGATGGTCATCCCAACAGTCTGGGGGAGCAGCGCCCAGCGGCACAGACGAGGCACCCGACACAAAGTGGTGAATCCCCATAGCCATCAAGGGCTTGACAAACCCAAAGATCCAGGATTTGGGGAAAAGAAATCACTATCTGACAAAAGTTATTTAGAAAAAACTGGGAAGCAGTTTGGCAGAAACCAGGTACAGACCAACATCTCAGCCACACACTGAGATGAGCCCAAAATGGGCACATGGCTTAGATATGAAGGACAATTTCACAAATTAGAGGAGAAATGACCAGGAAGACTGTGGATGGGAAAGAAGTTCATGACCTAACACAAGAGAGAATGCTTGATTTTCATGACATAAAACTTAAAAAGTTTTACAAAAACAAAACCAATGTAGATAAAACTGTAAGAAAAGCAGGAAGCTGGGGGGGGGGGAGGAATTTTACAACAAGGCCTCGTTTCTCAAGCACAGAGGGAAGTGAGCCGCATTTATAAAAGTCATAGCTGTTCCCCCATTGATGGGCGGTCAGAGGGTTTGAACAGGAAGCTTTTGGAAGAAGAAATTAAAGCGACCCACAGTCACACCAACAACTGCTCTGAATCATCAGCGGTTAGAGAAGCGCGCATTCAATCCGCTCCGAGGTCCCACCTCGCCTCCATCAGACTAACTTGACAGAAAAGAAAAATATGAATTGCTGAAAGGGATATGGCATCGTAGAGCTGGGGACTGCGCCGGTCGCTCCGGAGAATAATCTGGGGTGACGCCTAATGGGCTGTGAAACGGGCCCGACCCTTTGACCAGGTCTGCATCCCGAAGAGATCGAAGGAAGGGGAAGGATCCATCACACAAAAATGTTTCCAGCAGCTCTTTGTGGTGCCCAAGCACTGGAAACTGAGGGGATGCTCATCATGGGGACACGGCCGGGCTGCAGCACATGAATGTAATGGAACAACACAACTGTGCTATAAGAAAGAATTGGGGGGGAGGGGCTCAGAAAAGCCTGGGAAGCTTGGCATGAACTGATATAGAACCAAGAATCCTCACAGTAACAGCAAAACTGCTGTCCAGAGTGAATGGCGCGGCTACACCAGCCCCGGGACCCGCCACAATTCCCAAGGGCTCCCGACACAACATCCCGGACTGAAAACAGACGGCTCCAGAGGCGAATGAAACCATGTTTTTTCCTGGTTCTCTTACTGTCTTTTTCAGATCACGCGAATGCAGAAATGCATTTTGCATGACTTCCCACGTACAACGGGTGCTGTGTTTCTCGCTTTCTTAGTGGGGGAGAGAACCCAGAACTAACATAAAACGAGTGCCACATGGGCAGTCTCGCCCTCTCCTCCAGGTACCCAAGAGATTCAGGGCAAGCCCCAAGCCCAACAAGAAGCCTCTGAGACGGCTCAGAATCTAAACACGCTTCAAAGAGCCAGGGGCCAAGTTTCCTTTATGGCTGCATTGGAACTGTAGGACAAGGCTGTCGTCCTCAAACGGGGCACCGTGAAGACAAATGTTTCCTACAGTTCTTAGAGCTGGCAACACAACCCGTGTGTCCAGGCCCTGCGCCCGCCGGCTAAGTCCACACGCTTCACCGACTGCTGTATGACTGCCCATCCTCACCAGGTCACCAGGCTCTGAGGGACAAACCTGAGTCAAACCACCATCACAACTGCGTCCCCATGTCCCCCGCCTCCTCACAGAAGCTGAGACGGGGGAACCAGCAGGCCCCAGGCACCATGAGCCAGCCCAGGCGTGGCCCACAGAGCACACCTGACAAAGGCGTTTTCTTCATTCTACATGCCACATACAGTATACACACAGAACACGCATGCATGATGCATGACACGTGTGTGTGACAGAGATGGGGACAGAGAGAGAGGGAATCTGACTTCTTCAGGGAGACATCGGGAGAGGCTCCTCGCACAAGGACTCAGAGGTGACGGCACGAGGGGCCGAGGAGAGCGGCCGGGCGGGGGACGTGCCCAAGGGTGCAGTGGGGACGCCGCAAGGTGCTGGGCTGCTGAGGGCTTGTAAAGGCCGGACCGGTCCTTCAGAAAATAGCTCTGGAGGCCGAACAGAGGCTGGGTGGGGGACCCCCAGCAGCTACCATGTAGTCCAGAGCCGAGACAACAAGGGCCCGTGCCTGGCAACGGAGAGAAGCCAACCAGGCCGACGCCGCACAGGGGAAATGGATGGGCCGGATGGAGGGAGGCTTAGGGGCAGGGAGGAGGCGGAGGGGGCAGAGGTGACGGTCCTGAGCTAGGTCGGGACGTGCTGAAATGAAGACATGGGCTGGGGAGCCAGTCTGAGACATCTGCTGGAGGCCAACTTAAGAGAGGCCAAAGTGGCCGGTGAGGAGACAGGGAAACGTGGGGAGAAACTGCCAGGGGGACCACTCCTGGGCCACGCCCTGCCCCCACAATCACCCAGACACACCTGGACACCCAGACACACCCAGACACACACAAATACACAGACACACCCAGAAACACCCAGACACACACCTAGACAAGACACACCCAGACACACCCAAATACACACAGACACACCTGGACACACAAATACAGACCCACCTGAACATACGCAGACAAGACACACCCAGACACATACAAATACAGAGACACAACCAGACACACAAATACAGACCCACCTGAACACATGCAGACAAGACACACCCAGACACATACAAAAACACAGACACACCTGGACACACCCAGACACACATACCCAGACACCCAGACACATCCGGACACACACAAATACACAGACACACAAACACACCCAGACACACTCATACTCTCTCTGTGTCCCCCTTCTCCCTTCTCTGCCTCCCCTAACTGCTAATCTTGGAGCACCAATCTCTAAAATGGGGAGAATGCTGACTTTGGCATGACTGGGTATGGAGCTGAGTGGCACGGTCTAGGAAGCTGACGGCAGCAAAGCCGTTATTCCAAAGTGAAGAAATACAGGACGTTTTTCCTCTCCTTGTTTGGAGAACAGGAAGTGAACAAGAGGTAGGCCTTGCCCTTCCTTATTTCCAGTTCCTCAGCTGCTTCTAGAAAACCTTTGCGTCTGACCTGACCACTGCACCACACCACCACAGGTGCCCAAGCACTACAGACAGCACCCACACACAGAAACGCACACCTCCTGACACACCACACACACACACACACACACAGATACACACACCTCGACACACCACACACATACACACACACAGATACGCACACCTCCCCACACACCACATACACACACACACAGAAATATGCACACCTCCCCCCCACAGATATACACACCTCCACACA
>CM053601.1:194217950-194248206 GCA_028646575.1 Pseudocheirus occidentalis | reverse complement strand
AGGGTTGATGGAGGGGAAGGTAGTTAGAAGCACGCCCTTCTGTAAAGGGATGGGGACAAAATAGAGAATAGAACAAGTGGGGGGGGGAGATAGGATGGAGGGAAATATAGTCAGTCTTTCACAATATGTCCACTATAGAAATGTTTTATGTCACTACACATGTACGACCTATATGGAATTGCTTACCTTCCCAGTAAGGGTGGGAGATGAGGGAGGAACGGAAAGAATCTGGAATTATAAGTTTTAAAATAAAATGCTTTTTAAAAAATATTATTATTATTTAAAATTTACATGAAACTGGGAATAAAGATATAGGCACTAGGGAATCCATCTTACCCTACCAAAAAGTCAGAGAGTGGTATGGGGGAGGGTCTAGGAGAGAGCAGATTCGGGGAGGGGGTATTCAATGGGATCGCTGTTTTGATGTAGTGGGTAGGGGAAGGATGGGGGGAAAATTTGTAACTCAAAATCTCATGGAAATGAATGATGCAAACTAAAAATAAACACAAAAGTTAATTTTAAAAAAATATCAGAAGCAGGACGAGTTCAGATTTTTTGTGGCTGCCTCCCGCACAACGCTGCAAACCCCTGTCCACAGCTCTTGAGCTCCGTCTATGAGATCTGGTCCCTCAAGCCTATTCATCACTCCCACTTCATATCATGAATGATGTTTTTTCCGTCACACCTATACGGTCTGATGATTTTTCCCAACTTGTCTGAATTTTGAAATGAGAACCTCGTGAGCTGAGCCACAGTCAGAGGCAAGCCTTGTCTGAGCCGACCACACACAGCTTCCTCCACCTTCGGCTCAGAGTTTATAATCGATGTAATCAAATGGTAATCAAATGTACTGTACTTCTGTACTGACCATCAGCTGACGTCCGTCTGTAGAGTTGTCTTCTGGGTTGCTGTGAATTACCTTGACAAAACTATCCCAGTCTCTGCCCTGCATAATCCCATCTCCGGGGTCAAACTTGTCTCTTACTGGAATATGTCAATCCCCCAGGATGGCTGTGAGATCTTTATTTGGTGTTATTTCAGGAAGATGTTGTAGGTCTCCATAGACCTTCATAGAACTTTGGCCTCCTTGGCATCCGTGGCTGGGGCACAGACTTGTACCACTGTGATGCTCAACAGTTTGCCTTGAATCTGAACTGATACCATCCAGTCAGCAGTATCTGGAGTTCAAATCCTGCTGCAGACCCTTACTTTTCTTCAACTACAAAATGGATAGAATAGCTAGCTCCTCACAGTCCTCTTCTCTTGTACAGAGCAGATGAGAAAATGTGTGTAAAATGCTTGGACAACCTGACAGTACTCAGAAGTGCTGGTGATAAGGGTCATTAATACGAATTTTGGCAGTTCTTTTGGCCTAAGTGAGGAACAGTGTTCCTTTGCTGTGGTAACTCCTGCAGAGAGGTTCACCTCTCTTTGCAAGGACAGAAAAGAAAAGGCCCAGGGTGTGGAGGCAGAGGAGGTGGGCTCACCCCATGTGACCAGGCCTGGGTTTCCTCATCTGTAAAATGTAAGGTACAGCCTGAAGAAGCCCTAGGCCGTGCAGGAGCCCCCACAAGGGTCTCTGCCTGAAGCCCCCCAGGCCTGGTTTGAGCTCATCCTCAGTTCAAGCCCATTCTTAGCTTTCTGCAACTTTTACCACTTCTAGTTCTCTCTAAGCATGGGCCCAGGACACTGTGCAGAGTAGCTATTTAATAAATACTGAACACAAATATTTCCAACTTAAAAGGAAATACACAAATGGCTGTGGAAATCTTGGGGCTAAATCCAGGAATAAAACACCATTATACATATGAAAAGTTTTTGAAAAATAGAGCTCCTGGTCCTCATAGCTTCTTTTCATCCTTGACTCAGTTGGGAAAATTACAAGAGCTCAAGAATAACCCACAGATTATTTGGGGGTTTGTTTGACTGGTTGGTTGGGCTTGGTGGTTTGGTTTTAAAGGAAAACAGCAAAAAGGAAACTCTGAATTGAGGACAAGTACAACTGGGGTTCCAGCACCAGAACCCCAATTTAGGGGATTCCTCAAGAAATAAGCAACACTGGATTAGAAAGAAACACTAGGTCAGCATAGAAATGGAATGAAGATCTGGCTAACACAGTCCAACATAGCACATTCCACTCTGATTGAAGATTCTTCTCCTTTTTAATTAAAGGTCCCAGAAGTGAGAGAACTATGTTTTCACTCAACTCATTCTCTTACCACTAAATCTGACTTCCTCCTACCTTCCCTATTATTGTAGAGGGCAATACCTTCCTTCCATGTGGATTTCACCTTTACAGCATCTCTTGTCCATTTCACCTCCCCCCTCTGTACCATCTCATCCATTTCACTTCTGCAACATCTCTTGTGGATTTCACCTCTGCAGTATCTCTGGTCCTTTCATCTCTTATCTACTTCACTTCTAAGTATCTCTCCTACATTTCACCTCTGAAGCATCTCTTGTCCATTTCACCTCCCCCCCCCCCTCCCCATCTCATCCATTTCACTTCTGCAACATCTCTTGTGGATTTCACCTCTGCAGTATCTCTGGCCACCCAGGTCTGGACACAAGCAGAGAACTCAGAATTCAGAATTCAGAGGATTCCTGGGGCTGTGGTGGCAGAAGGAAAGCTCAGGCCAAGCTGCCCACACCCAAGGGCAGCTTCATCTCAACAACGCACCTCCCAAGTGCCTGGCATACCACACGTACTTAGTAAATGCTCTGCTCGCTGAAAGAAAGAGGATATGACCCTTGAGAGGCCACATTTCATTCACAACCAAAGAGGGCCAGAGAGCTGATAAGATCTATGCAGAGGAAGAAGTGTAGGAAGCAGAGCGAGAAATGGTGGGAAGCATTCACAAGCAATGATGTACAGGGCTGAGAATGCACAGAGAAATGGGTGCTTGGGCAGCAAGTGGCTAGCCAGGCCCAGGATGAGGAGCATCAGCTGTGCTCAGAACAACAGCAATCACTGGACAGGCCTTCACTTACTTTCATCTTTCAGAAGGCAAAGGACACAAAGAGTGAATGACCCTCCTGAACAAGATTCCTTGGGGGAAAGATTAGAAAGAGTGGAGGGAAGCAACTACTGTCTGAAGAGTCTGTGATCCAGTCTGGCATGTTCCATGCTTCTGGGGAAAGCAGATTTCAAGGAGAAAGGAGAGAGGGGTCCCAAGGCTTAAAACTCCACAAGAAAAAATCAAACAAGGAGGGAGGGATAGGAAGTCCTTACTAACAAAGTTCCAAACACGCAGAGAAACCACTCTGGGGAGGAGAAAAATGGGGTTGGTGTGGCCACACAGGGCGTGTTTTGGAGGGTCTGAGGAGGCGGGAATGGGCGGTCCTTGCTCAGTCTCCTGGCCATCGTGCAGCGGACAAGCTCACCAAGCCCTGGTGACCAGGCTCACATCCACTGGGGTAGTCTGCATAGCAGAGAGACTGCCACAGGGTCTGAAGGGCCAACAACCAGTCAGTGGGTCAATAATCATTTACTGAGCACCTACTATGCCCCAGTCATGTGGCCAGTGCAAGGGACACAAAGAAAGGTTGAGGTAGCCACTGCCTCCAGGGGCTCTGGCAGCCTGGGGGCAGAGGGCCAAGAGAAGGGGGAAGGGTCTAGGCAAGAGATGACAGGGTCTCAGAGAACTGAAGGAGGGGCAGACAAGGGAATATGGTGGATGAGGAAGATCTTCAGAGGGGTTTCGACTGCCCAAACTCTACATTGGACACACATGGGGCAAGCTGGGAGGGTGGTGCTTTCACCCCCTGGGAGATGTCCACAAAGGCCTACTGGCTCTGTCTGGGCCTCCCAGGCTCCCCCAGCGGTCTGTTCCTCCCCCTCCACTCTCCTCCTGGGGGGGGGGGGTGTCAGTACAGGCCCTGCCACACCATCTGTGAGGCTATGTCCACACATGTTTGCTTGTATGTGGACATGCATGTGAGGGAGGTGGGGGGTGAAGGAGAAGGAGGACCGCTTTCAAGCTTCCACAAAAGAGGTGATGGCATTTCTAAGGGGCCAGCAATGAGCGATAAGAGACGAAGACGGGAAAAGCTGGGGCTTGGAAGGCAGCAGCCCCCCATCTTCTTCCGCTCGCGGAGCAATGTCTTCCTGGAGGAGGGCAGAGATCACCCCCCCCCCCAGTCCGGAGGTACAGGGAAGAGAGGGGTTGAGGAAAAGGCAGGTGGAAGAGGAAACCTTGCTCCACCCCCCACAACCACCGGAACCCTGGAGGGACTGGGTCCTGGAAGTCATCCCCTGTAAAGAAAGGCTGCTGAGGCCCAAGGGCAGAGGACTGGTCCGGCTCCTCTAGGCCACTGTCTGGCCTTGGAGGCCGACGTTCAGAATGACCCACGGACAGACCGAGGTCCAGCGGCCGGAGCCCAGCTCTCAGTACTGAAGAAGCCCCATGACAGTAGGGGGCTGTGTGACCAACAGGTGGGTCCCAATCTGCTGAGGAATACGGGGGTGGGGGGAGCCCACTGGGGACTGGGGTCAAAGGCCAGACAACAACCCCTAGAACTGCCTCCTGGAGCCCTGAAAGGGTTAAAAAGAGAGCTCAGTCTCATGGCCACAAACAAGGTACAAACCCGTCCCACTGATGATCACACCCACACACACAGGACCGTGTGGGCCAGATCCCAGACTCAGAATGAGCTGATGGGCTCAGCGTTCTGGGACCCTGCACTAAGCACTGGCTGGTGGTCAGTCACAAGGCAAAGCCAGCCAGCAGGCAGGAAGTGCCGGGAGCTAGGAGCGTGCATGCCGATGGCCACTGCGGGTGACCACACCGCTGGGTCAGTGGGCACAGCCAGGTGTGCCAAGCTGAGCCAGGGTCCCAAGCACTCCAGCCTCTTTCCTCTTTCCCCCTGGGGCCATCCCCATAGATAGCCCCAAGGGTGGGGAATTTCCTGAGTTGGGAATGTGCACCTTGGCAAGTATGGACCAGAGCCAAGCCCTGCAAGGACCTGCCAGGGCAGGAAGCAGAGGTTGGGCCTGGGGGCCATCCAGGGCCGCCCCTGGGGGCCATTCCACTCTACAGCCCAGATCGGGCCAGGATCCTAGAACCTGAGGCATGCTGGGGCCCAACCCTGGCCTGGGGGTTTACGAGGCCAGAATCACACCCTAGAAATGTGGACGGTACTTTGTTGCAGACTCTAGAACATCCTGCCACCAGCAGCCAGCACCACTTGCCCCACTGAAACTCAGCTGTCCCCACAGCAGAGGGCAGGGGGCTTTCAGTCTTGAAGGTACTGGGTTGCCTTGCTCCCCATCAAGGTGTCCTCCACCTAGAGCCTGAGCCACAGCACAGAAAGGGGCTCCTAACCTTGGTGAGCCCCCATTGAGGGTAGGGGCTGGCCAGATTGCTCCATATCCCCCCACACTTAGCACAGTCACCCCTTCATGGGTCTTCATTCCAGAGGGTAAGGGAGTATCAGTCCTCCACGGGTCTCTTAGGCCTAGGCCTAGCCTTGTGCTCAGAAGGCTCAATGAGTGCTGGTCAATCGACTGACTAGAGTCTGCTTAGACCCATGTTACATTCAGGAAAAAGGGAGCTGGATGGGTGGGAAGGGAGTAGCAAAAGCAACCACAAGGACTGACCCCTGGTATGAACTCCCAGAGGAGTCAGACACTGGCAGGCCCAGGGCATCAGCCAGGCTGTGGGGAGGAAGCCAAGGACTGGGGCGGGGGGGAGGGGGGAAAGGAGGGTGCCACGCTTCCCTACTCTCTCCAAAGCAGCCCCTCCTTTGGCACCACAGCAGCCACCAGAGTTGAAGCCCTGTAGTCAGACTCCATCAGGTACAGGAGGGCAAATTACTGGCCCAAGGTCATACAACCAATCCACAAGCTTTGATCAAGCACTATCCACCAAGGAGAGGAGGGGCACAAAGATAAGAACAAAGCCCCTACACCTCCTTTAAATAACCTCCAAGCAGGTAGGAGATCACCAAGATCCTGAGCGGCAAGGATAGGATTCTGGACAGGTAGCCCAGTGTGGATGGAGCAAAGGCCTGGTGGCTGGAGATGGAACATGGGGCTAAGGGCAGAGAGGTGGCTCCTTCTCCCTGGGGGCTCTGCCTCTGGGCCCCCAACACCGTCCCGCCCCGCTGCGGGCCTGCCACACCGGCCACACCAGAAACACCCAGGACAGCTGCCCACTTAGCGCCCACTCCCTGCAGATGCTCCCTGAGAAAAAGACAAGTACCTTTATCAGGCATGATGAAGACCCAGGTCAGCCCCTACCCAAAGAGCACGAATTCTGGGTGATCCCCATTACACAGGGGCCACCTGGGGCACAGGGACTGACAAGTGCCTTTCTTCCTCTCCACCCCCCCCATGAGGACAGCTCAGCAGCAGAGGCGCTAAGGAGGCCAGAGGAAGAGGCCCACTTCTGGGGGGAGATGGGGGGCCTCAAAACCACCTCTCAAGCCCCAGGGAAGGTTGCCCAGAGTCTCCAGGCCAGGCTTTCCTATGCCCTCCCCCCACCCCCACCACCCTGGGGGCTGGGCCCCTCCCTTCCTCTGCAGGGTCTTTGTGGCTGCCCCTCCCAAGGATGCCCCAGCAGGGAAGGCTGGATTGGGGGGGGGGGTCCTCTGAGGTCATCGAGCTCAAAAGGAAAGGGAAAGAGGGGCTGTCCCCTGTACAGGGGAACTGCATGACACGAGACTCCTGGAAAGCCAGGGGCCGGAGGGGGCTCCTGAGGCCTGGGAGTGCAGAGGGCAGGGGCACGCACACACTGGCACGCGCACACGTTGCCTGGTGCTCCATCTTTCCGGGCCTCCCTCCATGGGTGACCTGTCCTCTCTCCACATAGCCAGGTGGCTCTGGCCACGAGCTCACAGGGGCGAGGAGCTGGGAGGCCTGTGGGTGCACAATATTCTACACTTTCCAATGTTTTCAGCCCACAGTGCAATAGGGGATGGGGGGAGAGGACAAGGGGGAACCTGGGTGATGAGACCAAAAGACTCCAGAAAAGTGGATTCCTAAGAGAATGCGCCTCACTGTCTCTGCTGCTCGCGGCCTCTACTCACAGGCACTGTGAGGGACAGGGGACAGAGGGAAGGGACAGAGTCCACGTACTCGCTGACACCCTGGACAAGTCACGTGGCCTGCAGAGAAGACCACCGGCACACCTCCCTCCCCAGGCTGCTGCGGTCATTGTTGGGACCCTAAGGGGGGCACCGGGAGCCTCTGGAGTGTGGTAATACAAGCGACCAAGGGATGAGGGCTGGCCTGGTGCAAGTGGCCCGGAAGAAGAGCCAGGAACCAGGTGAGCATCCAAGCACCAAGCCCACGTTCCCCCTAAGGTGAGAGGGAAGGGCCAGTGGATGGGCCGTGGGGGCTTCGGATGGGCTGTGGGGGCCTCGGATGGGCTGTGGGGGCTGCGGATGGGCCATAGGGCCGTGAGGATCGGCTTCTCTCCTTTTTCACCAGAAGGAGAATCAAGAGAGAGGGGAACCAAATCCTTATGAAGCAGAACCGTAAAGTAAAGAACGTCTAAAAGACCTTTGCTGGAGGCAGGTTCTGGCCTTCTCTGGGGCACAGTCCCCTCCTGTCCCCACCTGTCCCCACCGGCCTGCACTTGGCTGGGGGCCAGGGGGCACTTCTCTCCGCTTAGGTCTCTGCCCCACTTCTGCTGACTCAGCCCACCCCAGGGCCATCCTTGCCGAGCTCCCTCAAATGACCGAGGCCTTTTCTAGGGCATCCCCAGCTCCGACTTGTGGCGCCTGAGACACAGCTCAACTTCCAGTTGAGATGGGCCACAGCCATCCTGGGTTTGAACATCAAAGCCGTTTCCACCACATTTTACCTTTGTCTGACTGACCGTGGACCATCCCAGCCTCTCAGGGAGCTGAGGAGCCGGCCCAGGCCTGCAGCTCCGTGGGCATCTTCCAGGGCCACTGGTCTCACACTCCAATGCCAAGATTCTGCCTCTCACAAACATCCCTCTGCACCCAAACATTCAAGGACAAGGGGCACTGTCTTTGCCCCTTCACCCGCTTCACAGACCAGACAGCCAGCACAGAAGGGGAGGGCCGTTCCTCTGATGTCAGTATCCTTTTCTGCAAAGGCTCCATCCTCAGAAAGCCCAAGCAGAGGCCCTCACACAGGGGTGCCCAGGCACCCGAGGGCCAGAGCCCACCCCTGGTTCACCACCCTCCTGGCCAAGAGGGGCAGCCCCGGCTCTGGGAATCCTGAGACAGGAAAAAGGACCCAACAGCTGCACAAGCCCAGTCCAGTTGCTGAAGGGAGCCCCGGAACAAACATCCCCCAAGAAGAGAAGGGCCAAGCGTGAGACCACGGCAGCAGAGAGAAAGCAAGGAGAGTTCCCGTCTGTTCAGAAACACACTCCCCGAGTCTCGGTGAAGGTGTCCCTCACCCTGCCATCTCCAGGCCGCTGGGCATCTGGGCTCGAGGCAAGCAAGGAGGAAACAGACAGAGGGCACCAAGGGTGAGCCCGGCCTACTCCGGCTGGCTCAAGGCAGGGTGGAGGGCAGAAGGGCCACTGCTCCAGTCCCTACATAGCCCAGGGCCAGGGGGTTCCTCTGGGGCATTCCCTTCCACAACAGCTGATCCAGTTCCATGAAGGGGGGGACCTCCTTCAGCTCCTGGTCCTGGCCCAGGACATGGTGGGGTCCCCAGAAGCCTGTGATGCTCCAGACTGAGGGGGCAGGCGCAAGCACCCAAAAGGGTTGTGTGGACTGGGCTGTGTCCAAGCCAGTGTGCACAAGTCCAGCAGAAAGCAAAGTGTCCTTCAGGCCGAGAGGATTCCAGAAGAGGCTGATGCCCACCCAGGACCAGCATTCTCACCAGGGTCTCCACAGTGTAGGAAATTCCCCTGGCCATCATGACCAGTGACATGGCCATCACTCTTGGGTCTGCTATCTGGAGCTGGCAGAGAGCATCACATCTGAGCACCCGCCGGGAAGTGGGCAATCAATGAGCAAGCATTTCTTAAGTGCCAGGCACAGCGCTGACCAGCAAACGACAGGCCCTGCCCTCAAGGAGCTTAAGATCTAACAGGGAGATGCAGAGCAGACTAACATGAAGGAAGCAAGCTAAAAGCAGAACAGGAAATAATTATTACAAGCGAGAAAGCACCGGACTGAGTAGGGGCTCGGGCAGGCTCAGGGCGTGCTCCCCCTCTCCTAGCCTCTCTCTAGAGCCCCAAGCTGAAGCACATCTAAAAACCAGGCTCACTTCACCAAGCCCACCCTGAAAGAGGGGGCAGCAGGGAAGACCTACTCAGGCCGGGCGGCGCCGATGCCCACTCCAAGCTCACTGTCCAAGCCAGCAGCTACCAGGGGAAAGCTCTCTCATCTCCTGTCCGTCACCTGATATTTCTTCCCAATGTGGCCACTGCCTAAAAACCTCCCCTAACACTATCATCTATCGATCCGCAGGCATCAATGAAGCCCCTCAAAGAGGAGTTTACACTGAATCAAGGCGGAGAACATAGGCAAAAGGAGACGAAAGACTGTGTAGTAGTGAGTGGGAGGGAGAACCATCAGAAAAGGCTTCATGGGGGCGGCAGGGGAGGGGGGGGGGGGCGCAGTGAACAGAGCACTGGCCCTGGAGTCAGGAGGACCTGAGTTCAAATCAAGCCTCAGACACTTGACACAAAAACTAGCCGTGTGACTTTGGGCAAGTCACTTAACCCCAATTGACCTCCAAAAAGCAAAAAAACAAGAACAAAAAAACAGGCTTCATGTAGAAGGTGGTATAAGGGATGAGTGGCTAAAAGAAATAAGGGATTCTTTTTCAATAAACTGATCATTCATTTATTTTAGCATACTTTTAAAAAATGGTTTTAGGTTCCAAATTCTCTCCCTCCCTCCAGCCCCTCTCCACCCGTTGAGAAGACAAGAAATAGGATGCCCATTATACACAGGATGTTCCCATGTCAGCCATGCAACAGTGACCAAAAAAAGCAAGAAAAATAAACACAGAAAAGTCTGCTTCCGTTCTTCCTCTGGGGATGGAGAGCACAGGGCACTGTGCCCGTGACTCTTCTGGAGCTGTCCCAGGTCTCTACACTGCGGAGAAGAGCTGAGTCTACAGCAGCAGATCCTCCTACAGCCACTGCTGTTACTAGATACAATGTTGCCCTGGTTCTACTCACTTCGCTCTGCATCAGTTCACAGAAATCTTTCCTGGTTTTTCTGAAACCATCCTGCAGTCTTTTACCACAATCACCACACAATTTGTTTAGCCATTCCCCAATGGATGGGCATCTCCTCCATTTCCAATTCTTGGTCACCACACACAGGGCTACTCGTACAAATGGGATCTGCCCCATGACCGCCCCCACCCCCCCTTTCTGAAATCTCTCTGTAACACAGAGCAGGTCACGGCCTTGCTGCTTCCAAGGGAACGCAGTTCCACACAGCTTCTTCCTGAATCCGCAGGCTGCTCCAGCCCAGCCTCCAGACCCTCCTTCAAAGGATGCCTTTTGACTAGCTCTGGTTGCTCTTCCGGTTTCCCAAGCCAATCACTGGGGCCTCAGCTCTAGCCGCCACATCAAGGCAAATGTCATGTCTCTGTCCCATCCCTGCTCTTTCCTTTACTGGACCCCAGCCTGAGGATGAGGTCCAAAGCCTGACCCTTATCCAAAGAGCCTTTCATAGTGGGTCCCCCCCCAACCTGCCTCAGTTAAGCCCTGGGGTGGAAGTGCTTGGAGGTGAAGGTGGACAAACCTTGGCTTTGGGAAAGTGCCTTTGCAGAAGTGCCAGTTGCCCTTCAGAACAATGCTTGTGGCTAAGGAGCAGCTGGAAATGGCACAGTTAAGCCTCCTCTCTTGGCCTTGGGGTCCTTGGGGGTGGAACCTGGGGTGTTTCAGAGCCTTCTCTTGGCTCCTGGGGACCCCAAAGGCATCCCAAAAGGAGAGCATCCCTGCAAGGGCCTGTGTTCCCCTTCATAAACAAGTCCTACCTAAGTTTCCAATAAAGGTTGAATTTCTAAGATATCTAAGGAATGGATGCAAATTTATGAAATTAGGGGCCATCCCCTATGGACAGCAGTCAGACCACAGACAGGCAGTTCTTAGAAGAAGCAATCTAAGCTCTCCAAAGCCATATTAAGAGAATGGTCCAAACTACTAATAATTAAAGAAATGCACATTAAAGCCTGAGGACCACCCCACGCCTGTCAGGTTGGTAAAGTTGGCAAATGTGGGAGGGCTGGAGGCCAATGGGCACGGGGCTGTGCGGTGGCTAGACATGGGGAATGGACAGCTGTTCTGGAAAAGCTCTTTGTGATGGTGCCGCCCAAGTCATTCACAGACCCCTGAGCTCAGAGGACCGGTGTGGACGGTGGATGCCAGCACTTCTACCAGCCCTTTGCAGACAAAGAAGAGAAAGTGACAGGGGAGCCGGTTAGAGGCGGCCTCACCTCACAAGCCAGGAAGCTCCGCTGAGGCCCAGCCCTTGACAAAGGCCAGAGGCCACCTCGGTCTGACGCCTATGCCCAAAAAGCTTCCTTTTCTCCTTCCCAATGGGGCCCCAAGTTAACTAAAAAAGCAAATCCGTTCAGCTAAGGCACAGCATGGCGGAGATGGGAAGAAGCCCCTGGCACCTGCCTTTGGTCAGGGCCTGGGCAACAACATAAGGGATGAAGAGAAGGCGGGACCTCGGCTCCTGCCCTCAGGGACCTCATAGTCTAGTAAAGGAAGAGAGAAGTGAGCACAATAAAGTGCATCAGAGGCCCTAAGCCAGGCATTAAGCACTGATTCCGCTCCTCCTGTCGGAGTCACAGTCAGACAGGGCTGCTGAGGCCTGCTTCCTCACAGCCTTGCCCCCTTATCCAATGGGCAGCAGTTCCCAGTCTCAAACATTCAGTCCACTGCTTTGGCATCCTGGATATCAGACCCTGCTCAGGAACACGCTGCATTCCTGCCTTGGGCACTGAGGCAGGTAGGGGGCCTTGGCCAGCCCATGGCTCCTCTACTCCGCCCCCATTTCCCTGGGGTCATGCCTACATCCTGGATCTGGTGGGTGAGTCACAGTGAGGGATGGAGGAGGAAGTCTAGGGCAGGACCGGGGAGGATGGTGGGCGGGGCCCTGGGTCAGGCATTGGAAGTCTGGAATGGGCATTCAGATGTGGGACACATTGGGAAGGCAGTTTCTGACAGATGTCCTGAGAGGGGTGGGGGATGGGCCAGTGATACTATAAGGGAAGGGTCCTACTGCTGGGAGCAGAGCACAGGGGGTAGAGTCTCATGCTCCTGGAGAATTGGGCTGTATTTCATCCTATGGGGAAATGGGGAGACATGGAGAGAAATAAGGGGCTCAGCAGAGCAAAGGCCAGGGGAAAGGGGAGGAGAGAAGCCCAGAGGAGAGGGGGCAGCCCCAGAGGGCAGTGGTGAGCCTGCCACGGGCCCCAGTGTAAAGATGGGAGAGAAGGGTGTGTCTACCTCGCCTCCAAGAGCCGTGCCCCTGCCCACCTGCCTCTGTTCCAGGCAGCATGGCTCCAAAGGCCCGATGTGACTAGGGATAACCTTCCCTTCCCCAGGCGGACCACGCATTATTCCTTCAACCAGCCCCCAGACCCCTGGCCCTTTCTACCCTCCCTCCTGGGGACACTCCCCAGCTCCCCTTTGTTCTTTCTGTCTGATGAGAGCAGAGGATGGAGACTCTGGGAAATATCTCCTCTTCCAGGGCAGCCCCAAGTCACCTGGGTTCACGTCTTGCCTGTGGTCCATTAGCCTGATGTGGCACCAGGCAGGTCCAAAGTCCATTTCCCTAAGACATAATGTTGCTAATACCCTTCAATGGAAGGAGCTTCCACACTGGGAGCTCCTCACGTGGACAGAATCCCAGGTCCTGACAAGCCGGCGCCCTGCAGAGCCTTCGTGCCCCCTCTGAAGGTCAGTTATCTTTCTCCTGATGATGGTCATCGTCACCGCCTCCACCCCCACCATCCCCAGCGCCCCCATCACTGCCCCCATCACCGCCAATGCCTCCTGAGAGGGCGCCCAGGGGGTCACCCCTGCCCCACTATTCCTCTTTGACACGGAAGGTCCTTCCCATCCATCCACCAAAGGACAAAAGGCCTGCTTTTTGTCCTACTACCAGGGGCCTGAGCTCCCCTTCTGCAGGCCCCCTGAGTGACCCCAGGAGCAGCTGGAGAAGAGGCCAGTGAACCTTTGTCCCTTCCCAGAAGAACGGAGGAGATGACCAGCAGGCATGGGCACGTCGGCTACAAACCTACCGTGTTTCCAGATGTTCTGATGCATTAACAGGCCTTGCTGATCAATCATCTTTTCTCTTTGTCTTCTACAAATATTCTTTGTTATTGGGGGAGGGGATGGATTCAGGGGAAAATATGAGGCATCATCACAAATGGATCCAGAAAACCATGGGTCGGGTCCAGAGCTATCAGGGACAGGTTCATCTCAGGCCCAGAAGGACTTACGGATGTAGGGAGCTCAGCCTTTGCAGAGCGAGCCCCAGCGAGCTGGTTCTAGCCCTGGGGTTGTGTCTCCTGAGGAGGCTTAGGGGACCCGGCATCAGTCTGTCCGGGTCTTTTGGGGGATCCCAGCGATGTTACAGCAGGACTAGGCTGCGTGACCGGCCCCACGGGCCAAGCCCAGACTCCTCACAGCTATTTCTGGCTGCCACGACCCAATTCTCAATCGGCACGAGCCCCTCCACTTCCAGCACCCAGGACGAGGGATCGGCCACTCATCCTGCGCCTCCCCCACGCAGAGGCATCTGGATGCTGCCCAGAGGGTCCTGGAGACCTTGGGGCGACAAGCTCCCAGGCCGGTGGCTCCCGCCTGCCTTCCCCCTGCCCCATCTTTCTCCATGGTCATTTCTACTGATGACCGCAGACGTGAAGATCTGTGTGAAGGAAGGGGCCAAGGTCTCAGATCCCATCAGGCAGAGAGAGGGGTGGCTTCTGGGAACTTGTGTCACTGCCCAGTCAGCCAAGGATTCCCAGGCCAGCCGCGTGTCAGCCTTCGAGGCCTTGGTTTCCCCATCTGTAAAGTGAGAAATCTGTACCAAAAGATCACTGACCGCCTGCCCCGCTCTAAAGGACATGTTTTCAGTGAGTGCTTAATAAATGTCTACTGACGCCACGCAGGACAAGCCCAGGGTTCTCCATCAAGACCCCCATCTTTGGTGAAGTTCCTGGGGTATGTGACACTGAGAAGAAAAGGTCAAGTCTTTCTGCACTGCCCCCCCAAATAAGACACTTTCATTGTCCCCATGTGACTGCTGACATCTGTGCAGCTGCCAGTGTGAAACAGACCCTTCGCTAATTGCTAACTGCTAACGGACCCATTGCTAACTGCTTCATTACAATTTACAGGATGTGACACAGTCCTGCGCACCCCTAGATCCAAAAGGAGGTAAAGTCGGGTCAGCTGCCAGAAATGGATGGCCATGGATAGGTATGGTCAACCTAGAGCAGCTCTCCCTGCTCTCCCTGGGTCCAATCTGACCCCTCAGTCCAGAGAACCCTGAGGGCAGGGGCTGGTCAGGGCTTGGGCTCTGTACCCCCAACAGTGGGCACGATGCCTTCATACCCAAAGGGGTCTGTCTGGTCATCGCCCCCTGCCTCGCACCCTCCACAAGGGAGTCAGCCCACTCCTCGCCCACAAGTCTCAGAGAAGGCTAATGTGGAGCACCCCCAGATCAACTCTCCACCCTCTCCAGTCACCGGGGGCCGTGAGGGAACACGGCAGATGGACAACAGACTCAGAGGGAGGAAGACCTGGGTTTGAATCCTAACTCAGACACATGCCAGCTCCGTGACCCTGGGAGAATCCTTTCAGCCTCAGTCTGCTCCTCTGTGAAACGGGTGATGACAGCACCTGCCTCCCAGGGTTACGGTGAAGATGCTCTGCAAAGCTCTCCGTGAGCCCCAGAGCACCTGCAGGGCGGCGGCTGCCACAGCTGCCACCACTGCTTATCACTCTTGTCCCCTGCGGTGCTTGTCCATCATGACTGCGGTTGTCTTGTGATGCTCTGCCATCCCTGCTACCGAGTCTTTGTTCTTGTTCTTGTTGTCTCTTTGCTGCCGCCCCACCCTCCCCCTCGCCCACAAGATGGCTGGACATGCCATCTCCCCCTGACCCGCCATTCAACCAATGCTACATTTCTGCTGAACTACTCACTGGCAAGGCAGGTGGAACCTTCCCAGAGGGGCTGGGACCGGAGCTCACCGCTCACTCTGCGGCTGGGGGTAGGCTGAGGCCGATGGCCAAGGGCTCCCCCCTCTTCTGCACATGTCTCAGGAGAAGTCTCAATGCTGCTAGAGCTCCCGCCAGCCCTGACTTTCTCACACTGCCTCCCAGGACAGCCTATTTCTTGCTGTCCCCAGAACGCCCTCCCCTTGCGCATCGCACCTCAGGAGTCACCTTCTGGATGAAGACTGGCTGACCGCCCCCACAGTCGGCACTTTCTCCTTCCCGTGTCCACGCTCTAGTTTCCCCTGCTCCTGCAAGGTCGGGGGAAGGTCTCCTTCTGTCTCGGTCTCCCCTGCACATGGACTGCATGAGTCCCAACACCTGAGCCCCCAGACTCGCACTCTCCTGCCTGCGTGGGTGCGATGGCTCTGTGAACATCCACCTGGCAGCCACAGCCTGGACTGGCAGATCGGGTGATAAAGCTCTGCATTGATATTCTGTCCTCTTTAGGGCATCACCCCAAAGGCACCCTGGCCCCTCCCTCTCTGCCCAGCCTGAGGATAGGATGGAGGGCTGGGATCAGCTCGCCTTAACCGAGAAGGTACCTGAGAAGAGCCAGAGCCTCCTGCCAGGACCTTCCTCATTCTACAGAGAGATTAGGACATGGGAAGGAGGTCATACACACAGAAAGCAACGGTCTGCCCCCTCGCCTCTCGGGCACAAATTCGTGGCTGGACGGACCCCACAGAAGTGAGAGAGGTATGTGTTGGGGCTTCCCTTGAGGATCAGGGGCAGCAGAGGCAGAAGGGAGAGCGCCCAAAGCCTCATCTGCAATCGAGGAGGCCATCAGGCACCTACTACGTGCCAGCCCAAGACTGAGCCTCCCGACCCTCAAGGAGCTTCCAACAACAGGCAGCTCCCAAGGAGCAGGGTGAAAGAAAGGCGGGACAGGCAGGGCTGATGGGGCCACAGAGGGCAGGAAGCAGAAACATCCAGCGAGGCTACGATAGCAGCTGGGCGCAGGCCATGCAGAGGTCAGAGGAAACCACGAAAATCGGTCAGGTAGGGAAGTCACACAGTCAGACCTGGCTTTGGAGACTGATGAGGAGGGGGCCGGGGAACGCCCTAGGTCAGGCCCACTCCCTGGTGGTTGTGTGAACCAGAGGGCCTCCCAGCCAGAGAAGCTGTGCAGGTACCAGGGGCAGTTGAGCTCAGTTGGAGGGAAGGGGACAAGGGCGCCCCACTTGCCTCACTGGACCCACAAGATGGGAAGGCTCCCTCCTGCAGCTGCCACCTCCACCTGCCTTTCTCCTGGTCTCCATCCCAGGGTATCCAGGGCTTGGCTCAGAGAGCTCCCCAACATCCGCGCTGACAACCAGGGGCCCTGAATGCTGGGGTCAGGAGATGCTGCCCCTAAGTCTTAGGTCCTCAGAAGAACGATTTCTGGCAGTTCTCTTATCTCTTCGAGGGCAGATCCCCCCAGTAGCTGAGGGCCAAGCACAGGCCAAGCACAGCTGGTTAACTGACTGAAGGATGGTGAGGGAAGGCACTGGATTCAAAGCCCGGGGCCCCCGCAGCCACGGCTGGGCCCTTCCCCTCGGCTCCTCCTACACACTGTATTTTTGGCCTTCTTGGCCTAGCTTGTGTTGAGGGGCAGAGCAGCCACCTGTCCATCACTATCACAGGTCTGATGGAAGATCCCCAGGAATCCATGAATGGTCTCTATAACTGCTTGTGGGAACAAGAATGGGGAGACCTTGGGTCACCCACAAGGCCATGGTCCCCTCAGCTCAGCTGTGCCCCAAGAAACTTGTGTCTCGGACGCCCCTGACCTGAATCCCTGTCCCACCTTGACAACAAGTCAAGGCCTTGTTACCAGTCTGTCCCTCTCTGAAACCTGAATTTCTCATGTAAAAGGTCCAGATCTACGTGAGAAGGTGGCCCTTCTGCTAGCTTCCACTTGGGGTCTGGCTCCCTCACATCTACCATGCCTCAGCACAAGGGTAAAAAGAGCTAGGACCGGTTTGGCTTCCCACCAGGGGGCAGTAGGAAGACAAAAGACCGGCCTGGCAGAAGGACTGGTGAGCCAGGCCAAGGCCGTCACAGGGCAGTGCCCCAGGGGAAACCAGTGAGCATCTCTATCCTTCGGGATGAGGCAGAGTGTGAAGCCAAGGCAGGCTTCACTGGGGAGCCCACAAGGGAGCACCCACTGCCTGCATCCACCTCCGGGGCTGGCCCCCACTCTGTAACTCTGACTGGGCTCGAAAAGCATCTGTCAGCGAAAGACAAGTGCCTGTGGCCCCCCCGAGGCCAGATCCTCCTCCAGCCTCCACTGCAACAACACAGGCGGCTCATGGAACAAAGCTATGGCTTCTCGAGGTTGCTCACTAAATATAGAGGCCCTGCCAGAGGCAGCTAGGGGCCCATGGGGAGAGCCAGGCTGGGTCCACAGACAGGAAGACCCAAGATTAGGCGGGTCATGTCACTGCTGTCTGTCTCGGGTTCCCTGTCTGTGAAATGGATTGAATGCCAGCACCTCCCTCCCGGGGCTGATGTGAGTAGCAAATGAGACCATCTTTGTAACATGCTCAGCACAGTGCCTGGCACACAGTGGGCATTCTATAAATTCTAGTTTCCCTCTTCCAAGGTTGCTGTCGGGTAAGAGAAGTACATGTCCAGTGCCTTAGGGTCCAAAGAAGACGGCACACAGCCAGCTCCAGGGGAGCCCCAGAAGCTCAGAGACAGAGGCAAGGTCAGGGCACTAAGGAAGACCCCTGGGCAGCTTCTCTGGGCCCAGATGGAAACCACAGGGACAAGTGGATAAAGGACCCAGATACTGTCCTAAAAGGAGACAAAGCAATGGCTTTACCAAAGTCCTGAGGCTTTGGGGCCTGAAGGCCACCTCTGCTGCCCTGTCACTTCACAGTGCCAAGACCCGTTTCCCTGGCCTATGACTGGAGCAGTGTGTGACCAGAGCCACAGGGCCAGAGCCTCCCTTCCTCCTCCAGCCACCTCCCACCCACATAGATGGGAGCTACCGTTCAAGAAGACACCGAAAGAACACACCAAGGGACACTCCCAATAAGATGCCTAAAGTGGAAGATGTGTGTGAATACAAAGCAGGCCAGCACCACACGGCGTCACCCCCTCACCAGGCCTCAACAGGTCTGGGCTTCCTGTAGGTCCCTCCCTTTCCTGAGAAGCAGCAGGAGGAGCAGAAGATAAGGCTGCCTCACCTTCTTCAGCACAGAGGCACTCAGGCAGTCAGAGAACAGATCCAAGAACGGGAGAGACCACAGGAGGAAAAGGGGGTTAGGGAATACCACAGCGTGTCCTTTTCCTGAGTGGCCACAAATGGCAAGGCTGCATTTTAGAAAGGGCTCAGCGCCAGATGCTTTGGCTTTTTCCCCTCAGCACCAAGAGCAATGCCTTAAATGTGGCAGGCAAAGCCCAATCAACCACATTTATTAAACATCTACTGTGTGTCTTGTTTGTGGAAAAGCTAGGAGGCCAGGATTGCTGGATTGTGGGGTAGGAGGAAATGGTAGGAAGGTGCCAGATATAAAGGGCTCTGAATGCCCAAGACCATTTTATATCTGACACCGGAGATGAAGGAGCCACTGGAGGTCAGACTAGAAGTTCACATGGTCAGACCTGAACTTTAGGAAAACCACTTTGATGGCTGAGTGGAAGATGGACTGGAGTAGGAAGAGACTGAGACAGGCAGACTCTACAATTACTGCAACACTCCATGCATGAGGTGACAAGAGTCTGCACCAAGTGGGAGGACATGTCAGAGGAGAGAATGGGGTACTGGAGAGGTGAGAGATGCTGCAGAGGTGAAACTGATGAGAGATGCTGCAGAGGGGGAAATGTACAAGATGCTGCAGGACTGGAAACTGACCAGAGTTGGTGCAGAGGGGAAACAGACCAGAGATGCCCCAGAGGTGACACTGATGAGAGATGTTGCACAGGAGAAATTGACAGGCCTTGACAGCTGTTTGGATGGGGGAGGGAAATGAGGAATCCAGAAGGGCTCCTAGGTTGTAGGAGTGGCAGGGACTGGGAGAACAGTAATAGGAAATGGAAGGGGGAGGGTTTAGGGAGAAAGAGGGTCGGTTTAAGGTGTCTGCTGGGCATCCAGCTGGAGATGAAGGACGACAAGCAGATAGGGGAGTCCCAGCACAGACAGGCAGCTGTCCCCCTGGGCCCCTTTACTAGCGGCCCGGTTCTGGGAAAGTCACAGATAACACCCTCGCCCCCTTTAAGGTCAAGCCCAAGTCCATGAACACCAAACGCCAGTCTCACTGCTTCTGTCCCATCTCTGCGCCATCTCGGGAGGGGCCGGGCCGCCTAGGCTGGGACCCCTCCCAACCCTCCCCCAGGTGCCCCTCCGCGGGCACCGAGGAAGGGGCTGCACCCCCCGCCCCGTGCCGGACTCAGCCCTGGCCCCCTCGGGGCTCCGGCCAGGGAACTACAATAGGGCGAAACTCTCTTCAGGCTCGGGCAGCCTACCCCAGGGCGAGCCGGGTACGGCACCAGGGAAGAGCGCAAGGGCTCGGAGTCGGGAGAGTCCCCGGGAAGCCCCGGGCACGTGCTGACGCCGCGCCCCACGCCCCCCAGCCCGGGCACGGGCCGCCGGGGGGGGCAGCACTCCGAGATCTGTGCACCTCGCAACCCCGGCTCAACGGAGCCCCCGGCCCCTTCAGCCCTGACCTCGCTCGCGCGCTCCGGGGCCTTGAACGCCGAGAGCAGGGGCAGTGGAGACCTCCTCGGCGCCCGCGGGTCCCCATCTGCCTCTGCGCCGCACCCGCACTTACCCCATGAGCCAGTCCATGGCGGCCGGGCCTCGCTCTCCTCCGCCGCCTCGGCCTGCTCCGCCTCGACCTGCCTCAGTCTCCCTCCGGCGGCGGCGGCAGTGGCGGCGGCGACCGGAAGTAAACACGCTCACACTCCCGGGCTCGCGCGCGCACCCCCCCGCCGCCGCCCCGGCCCCGCCGGACGTTACGTCATGCGCCCACTGCGCCCCGCCCTGGCCTCCCCGGGTCTTCTGGGAAATGGAGTCCGTGCGGTGCTGCCGCGGCATGCAGCGCCACAGCGCCTTCTGCCGGCCGGAGGGACTGGAAGACGGCCGCAAGAGGGATGGAGAAAAGAGAGAGAGGGTGGGCGGGACCAGGGACGGATGGAGGGACGGATGGAGGGCCCCGCCTGGGGCGGGGGAGGGGGAGGGAAACCGAGTAACTGAGGCAGACCCAGGGGAAGAACGAATCTTAGAACTTTGCAGGGGGGAATGAGCTCAGCCGCATCCAGCTCAGACCCCCCTCCCCAGGGCACAGATGGGGAAACTGAGACCCAGGCAGGAGCCGGCTCCACGAGTACGGAGCGGCGCTCTCTGCAGCAGGCAGCGGGCTCCTCTCCAGGGCAGGGGCTGGCTTCTTGGAAGTCGCTTTGGGTCCCGGGGCCGGCACATCGGAGGGCCTCTATCATCCCACTTGGGCAGCAAAAGGGCGAGGCAGGAAGGAGAGCTGCCACACCCCGGCCTGGCTCTGTGGCGCTGCGGCAGACGTCTAAGGAGCCGGCACATTGGCAAAGCGCCCCAGTCAGCCCTCAGGGAAATTGAGTCACTGGGCGACTGGAGAAAGTACTTCAGTGTCCAGTCAAGGGGCCGGCCCCCGTCTGCCCCTGGGGAACCCTGAAGGAGGGTGCCGGCAGCAGCTCACCTTGAAGCAGCCACAAGTCCCTCACCGAGGTGCTGGGGGGCTCCTCCAAGGCAGACAGCCTCGGGGCTCTAGGCTAACGCCCATCCTCAAGTCTCGCTCAAAGTGAGGCCACCGGGGGAGCTGGAGGGGGTATTAAGGACATGGTCCATTTTACTGGTAGGAAAACTGAGTCTTAGAACACGTGCCTCATGGAGAAACAGCTCACAGCTGGTCAGAAGATAAAGTGAAGGGCCGGGCTGCGGCGGGCTGTGACCTTCCAGCTCTCCCCCTTGTTATCTGCAGCTTCGAAGAAACCTTTCTTCAAGCTGGGAACTTCCCTGCAGGCACTGCTAAAGCGGGCTGCTGCGCCTCACACTGAGAGGATCCTAACGGTTGGTCAACAAACCATGGGCATCTTATGGGCCAGGACAGGATATTGAGGGTAGCAGGACTGAAGTCGACCTAGGCCTGCTCTTCCGGATGGGAGCACTCAGGGACCAGATGCCCCCTGGTACTCCCTTCCCATCCCTTAGGCTGCCTTCTTCTCCCCCTAGGATGGGCTGGAGAGGGCCTCCAGGCCACCCCCACAATGTCCCCCCACCCCCAGGAAGGAGCCCTTTGGAGGGAGGCTGGAAAGCAGGAAGATGTGTCGCTGGACACACATTCAAAGCCCAGCCCAGGAAGCCCCGGAACAATGACTTTGTCCTTACAAGAAGCTGACCTTTGTGCCCAAAGCAGGCCTGGGGCCCTAGTACAGCTGGGCGGCACAAATGGGGCGGAACTCAGCTGACAGCCAGGCAGCCCAGGTGAAACCAGAGACCCAGCCTTGTTTCCTCTGCCCAGACCTCCCACTGGGAAAAAGGAAGGTGGAGGTGGGTAATGGAGAAGGGAGAAGGGCTGGCCAAAGACTAGACTGGACAGCAGCAGCCTTGGCCTCTGGCAGAGAAGATGACCATCTTTACCTGTGGGAGAAGAGCAGTGAGAGGTGATGGGGTGGGGGAGCTTGGAGCAGGAGACAGAGGGTCTGGGGGCCAAGCTGAGAAGGCCCACTCACTACCTGCCTGCCCTTTGGTCGACCCTCAGTTTCTCCCTCTTAAAATGAGATTAGCCTCAGTCTCCCCTATCATCCTAGTTCCTAGCTCTAAACCTATGACCCTCAGGCCATTAAACCCAGGGCAAGCCTCCTGACTGCCAGCCCAGGTTAAAATGTGAAAAGCCCCTAAGCCTCTCCTGATTCAGGCTTCGATCCTGCTCCTTCCAGGGCCAACTGGGGGATGGCAGTGGATGCAGTGGGAAGGCTGGGACTGATGAAGTCCTGACCCTCCTTCCCCCTTCCCTCCACCCCTCCCTCTCCTCCCCCTCCCCCTTTCCCCTTTCCTCCTTTCACCTTCCCTCTCCCCTCCTCCTTCTCCTCTTCCTCCTCCTCTCCCCCTCCTTCCCCTTCTCCTCTTCCCCTCCTCCCTCTCCTTCATCCCATTTCTGTAGGGGTAGGAGGTTTTACAGAGCACAGTCACAGAGCCACCCTGGGAGGGCGAGTCGACCCAGGGCTATTTCCCCAAGTCCACTTCGATGTAATATGTAGGGATCTGCCGAGGACAGCTGCTCACTCCTCCTCTTCTCAGAGTCCTAAAGGTAACCTTGAGGGGCTGAGTTTCTAATACTGTGGCTCATGAGCCCCCATCAGTGTGCCTTCTACTAACAATTGTTACTGTTGTTAATTACTTGTGTCTGAATGTGATCCCATTTGGAGTTTTCTTGGCAAAGATACTGGAGTGGTCTGCCATTTCTTTCTCCAGCTCATTTGACAGAGCAGGAAATTGAGGCAAATAAAGTGAAGTGACTTGGCCAGAGTCACATAGCTAGTAAGTTGTCTGAGGTCAAATTTGAATTCAGGTTCTCCTGACTCCAGGGCCGGTGCTCAATCCACTGCCCCTTAAAAAAAAATTAAGGGGCAGCTAGGTGGTACAGTGAATAGAGCACTAAGCAAGAGCAAGGCATTCCCCCTCCAAAGTTGGGGCTTGATCTTCCATGAATACAGAGAGTGGAGGGAAGGAAGGAAAGGCCATGAGCTCAGAGTGCACTAGGAGGGAGCCAAAGGGTTGAGGTCCAGCCCACTCCCCATTCCTAGCTCCCATAGAGCCCAGGAGCCAGCATCTCTGAAGCAGCTTTTCCTCTGGGGTGGTCACCTTTCTATCCTCCAAGTGTTTACTTTGGGGATAGGGGAAGGTGTCCACTCACCCTTGAGATGTCTCTGCTCTCAGTAGGAACACTGTGTTTTCTAGTCTGTAATGTGATAGGTGGGGAGCAATGAGAGGTGGGATGGTAAGGAGAGGGACAGAAACAGAGACAGAGAGAGATGTGAAGGAGGTAGGGGAAGAGAGAGGGAGATGCCCAGGTGTTAGCCCCACCCCCATTTTGCAGATGAGATGACTGACATCTGGAGAAAAGAAGGGATTTCCTGGGGCATGTCCTGAGTTAGTGTCAGAGCCAAGGCCTGGACTCAGGTCTCCTGACTGCCCCAGCCCAGGCTCCTTTCAGGGAGTCTTCCAGAAATCTTCTGTTAAACACTGTCATTATCCCTTGGGAAGCAGTTCCAGTTAATCAGGCCTTTATATGTTCACTGTGATGAGAGCTCAGCATCCTCCCCCCCCATATTAACACTGAACTTTAGCTTCCTTGTGGAATCCAGGACCTACACACATGAGAAATGTTTCCTCTGTGCCCAGGGCCCACGTGCCCCAACACCGCCCCCCATGTGCCAAGTTTCCTTAGTAAGCCAATCACATTATTCCCTTCTTGAATCCAATTAAGAGGAATCTGAACCTGCCAAAGAGATCTGTGGGTCTAGACCAGGGCTTCTTAACTCCTTTTCACATAAGAAATGTTTATATAGGTACATAAAGCAAACATTTGCTGATAGTAAGTCATAAAGAAATTGATTTTAAACGATTCTTTGGTGTATGTATCACTTACCACTCAGTAAAAACAAAAGCCAGTTTACATACCACTGAGATGGATGTGCTTGTTTACTTGACATAAAGAATTAATATTGGCAGAAGATTTGATGCTTCAGAATCTAGAGAATCTTCAATGTTTTACAGAGTTGATCAATATTTTGACTTTATAATCATCAATACTGAGAATACTGCTTCACATAAACACATGGCACAAAATGGCAGACGTACATTAAGGGACATTTCAGAAATGGTTGGGAATTCCGTCCTAATCCCAAACTAAAATTCATGAAATTATTTTTAAGGAAACCTGTGTCATTTGATAACTTGGCAAATTCTTCTTGAAGCTTAATGGCCAATGTCTGACATCTTGGATTTCAATTGTGTTTGGTTTATAAACCCAACTTAGTTTATTAGAAGCAAAATAGGAAGGGAAGTATTTCTGAAACCTCGTCTACTTCGGATGATCAATGATAACTCTTACAATTAAACCTTTGGGAAGGTTCTTTTCAATTATAAAATCATCCATAGCTATAAACATTTCTCCTTTTTAAAAAAAATTAGTATTCAATTTTTCCCCAGTTACATGTAAAAAACAATTTTCAGCACTCTTTTTTATTTTTAAATACGTCCAGGCCACTCTTCTGGTGCAGTAGAAGCTGAATGTGCTCTGAATGAATGAATGAATATGAGCGAATGAAGGAAGGAATTCGTGAGTGAAAGAATATGTGAGTGAATAAATAAAGATGATTGAGTGATTCTAAGAATGAATAAGTAGATGAGGAAATTTTGAATTTACTCCCAATTGGTGAGTGATAATAAATAAATGAGCTCCCAGGCAGGCACTAAGTCGAATGAGGCTATCCAGTCTCGGAGCTGGAAGGAGCTTGAGGTAGCCGCTCACCAGGGTCCTGAAGCTGGACCCGTGAATCGCTTGTCTGTTGTTGCTTTTAATTGTACAACTGCTTTTCAGTGTCATGGGTTCTCTTTTTATTTTATTTTGTTCACTTAAAAACTTCACTCTGAAAAGGGGCCCATGACACAAAAAAGGTTCAATCCCCTGCTCTAAAGCAAACTTCTCATCCAAGATATCATTGCAACATAGGGAAACAGGAGCTGCCTGTACTCAAGTCCCACTTCTTCGACATATTGTTGCAATGCTCCAGGACTCCATTTTGTCATCTGTTAAATACGGATGATACTCATGGTCCCCACTCCCTGAGGTTGTTCTTGCTTGAATTGCTACCTTCATTTTGCAGATGAGGAAACTTGAGTCTCACAATGGGCAGTTGACCCAAGTTAGTGCTGATAGGCTCATATCCCTTCCCTATCCAGTGTCCTTCGGACTTGGAGTAGCCTTGGAATATTACAGCCTTTCCACTTTAGCATCTATAAAGCTATCTTCTTGTTGGTGAATGTGGTGTGTGTGCGTGTGTGTGTGCGTGTGTGTGTGTATCCTGGTCTGGAAAGAACTTGCAAACAGCCTGAAGTATCCAGGCAGGCCAAAGCAATTGGTTCACCTCCCCACACTCCCTCATCCAGCTCCTACAACCAGAAAATGCCTGAACTTCAGAGGAAATAAATGGGAAGAATGCCAAGAGAGAAGGAAAGTCAGCTTTTCTCCTAGCCCTGAAGCCCACAGATCATGGGAGAAGAAATCAGGGAAGGCTTCTGGGTGGAAGGACATGAGACCAGAGCCTGAAGACTGGCCAGGGTTGGCAGGTGCAGAGGAAGGGGAGCCTATCAGCACTGCAGGGCCCTTGTCTCAGGTGGAGAGGTGAAGACCCAAGCCCCACCTGACTCTAGGAAATAAAGGGGAATATGCCCATTGATGCAGCTCCTGGGGCTTCTGTCCCTTGTGTTCATTCTATCCTCTAGGCACCAATGGTGAAAGTTTCAAGCTTTATCCCTGGACTTGGGAGGCAGAGTCCCCGTCATCCCAGGACCATCAGAAGGACTGAGGACTTTCATATGGAGCCACCTTGAGATTCAACTGGCAGTTTCCCTTACCCAATACCATCCATACTGTGGGCCCAGTTCCCCAGATTCCTCGTACAGAGGGAAAGGAAACAGGGGGGCGGAGGGAGAGGGGATGGAAAGACTCTCTGATTTCACAGCTGGAAGGGACTGGAACAGAAGTTCCTGGGCTGCTCTTGGTTTGAAGACACACAGAAGAGAGGCCTCCAAGGGCTGAGGACAGTAGGAAGGGTCCAACTGCAAAGGGTGTGGATTTGATATTCCATCCAGGAGATGATGGGCAGCCCCTGGGATTTATTGATTAAGAGAGTGACCTGGTCAGACCTACACCGTTAGAAATTTTTTTTGGTAGCTGAATGGAGGCTGACTGAGGCAAAAAGCCAAGTTAGAAAGCTCTTGAAAACACTCAGGAGAGAGTTCATGAGGACCCACACCAGGCATTGGCTATGTCAGTGCAGAAAAGGGGATGAGGGAGGAGGGGTGGGGAGGCAGGCACCAGGACGAGGAGCTTACAATATGATCTCTCACAACCACCCTGGGAGGTGACTGCTGCTATGATAACCATTTCAGAGCTGGGGAAGCTGAGGCAGACAGCAGGGAAGTGACTTGCCCAGGGTCACACAGCTAGGGAGTGTCTGAGGCCAGGTTTGAATTTGGGTTATCCTGATTCCACACCTGGTGCAGCTGCCCCAAAAGAACCTAAAAAGAAAAACCGTATTGATGAGATTAACTGTGTCAAGACAGCAGAGAAGTCAAGGAAGGTGAGAACTGAGAAAAGGTCATTTAATTTTGTCATGAAGAGACCAGCAGGGGTGGGGGACCTGTGGCTTCAAGGGCCACACTTGAAGACCTAGAGGGCCCCATGTGAGCTGTCCCATGGGCTCCCCACCACTGGACCAAGGTAACATGGAGAGAGTGGTTTCTGTAGCATGATGAGGTTGGAAGCCAAATCTCAGAGGGTGCAGACGAGAGCAAATGGGGGGACGAGGAAGCATCAAGTGTAGATGACTTTTCCACAAAGGTTAGACACAAAATGGGGAGTGGGAAGAGCTAGCAAAGATGGAAGAATCAAGAGGGTTTTCTTTAAAGGTGAAGGAAGACTTAGCCTGTTTGTAGATAAGAGGGAGGGCACCAGGAGACAGGGAGAGAGAAATGGGGGGGGGGGGAACAGGAGGGGCAGTCAGCAAGAGTGGGCAGGATGGGATTGGAGTTTTGTGCAGATGATTGCTTGCCCTGGCAAGGAGAAGGGCACCTCGCTCTTAGAGACTGGGTGGGGGCAGGTATGGGGAGAGCAGAGAGGTCACACATGTCCTCCACTGGATCATAAAGTGTCAAAGGTGACCTCTGTGACAGAGATTTGCAGAAGTCTCACGTGCTTCAGATACGAGCTTTGGGAGACATCTTCAAGAGAACCTTTGCTCCACTGAATCAAATGCTTTTTGGAAATGACCACTGCTGTGTGCTATGGGATCTGGTGACCTCTACCTGGAGTCCCCCAGGGTGGGCTTCCCCTGGGCCTAGAACTCAACCAGGGCAGCTGAGCTCAGGGTACTGTCCCATCTCCTCCTCACCTTGGGCTTCCCTTCCAAGTCAGCCCTCATGATTCTATCCTTCCCACTCCAAACAACAATCTCCTTGGCCAAGGAATTCGAGACAGTGCCTGGCATCAGCATGGGCTCTGCCTCCACCAGAACAGACCTCAGCCCCGTCTCTGCCTTTGTAAACAGGTTCTGTGCATTGCTACAGCAGAGAAGCTGACCCCCTCTCACTGTGACCAAGCTGGCAGAAAGCCTCTCTTAGCTGTTTTGTGTCATTCCTGACCAGGCTCGGGGCAGGGAAAGCCTATACAAGGTAGGTGTTGAGTGGCTGAGCACTACAGGCTGCTGTTGTGCCCACTCTGAGAGGGCTCCATCCCCTTGTGCCCAGAGAATTTGGGGTTGTTAACATTCTACTTTCCTTAGCTTTAGCAGCACCAGCGCTATTCTTTCAGGGCAGTGCCATGCTGGGCAGTCAACAGTCATTGGTCAGTGATCTCTCTGTACCACCACCATGACCTCCCTAGTTAACACCTTTTTCTTCCTCATAGGAATCGCCCTGGCCCAGAAGGGCAGCCGAGTGCTAAGAACCAGCCATGAGAAGAACCCAAAGTCCATCCCTAGAGTTGACTGATTGCGATGGGGAGGCGTTGCTGTCACTGGAAGCTGTACCTGCTAAGGGTGGTAGCAATGGAGGCAGGAGAAGATGGGGAACGAGGGGCATGGGCAGCAGCTAGGAAGGGCATCCTCAGGAGGGAACAGAATGAGAAATGGGGCAAGAGGAAGATAAGGGAGAAGTACAAGGTCAGCCTCAGAGAGAGTTTCAGTAGCACACTAGGGACAGGGGCCCTGGCCTCTGGATCCTTTGCCTGAAGGAGGAAACAGGCACCTGCGCTCCTGTACAGTCAGGCCTAAAAGGAACACATTACTAGGATGTTGTGCATGTGATGTGAGTGGAGCCCCAGAAACAGAGGTCAGGACTCAGATAAAGATTCTAATGTGCCTCGCCAGGTGTCTGAAGCCTGAAAAAGCTGGCACCCTGGGGAATACACTTTAAGAAACTTGTCTGAGATCCTGACTCCAACCAGCATTTTGCCCCCCAAACTTCAGATACTTAAAAAGACAAGTCTCTCATTAGATGATCAGCCATATTGATGGGGTGTTGGGGTGTCTATGTTTGTAACATCCAGTTGCAACTTCAGTTGTAAAGTTACACCTTCCCCGGCCATAAAACCATTAACTCTGCCCCTTCCTCGAGCAGCCTCCTGCCATAAACCCTGCTTGTTACAGTAACAAGCCATACTATGAATCCTTCACCCAACTCTCTATGAGCAATCAGAGAAATGTAAAGCTCCCTTGTTCTATGAATCTTTCTGTGCACTATCAGTAAGCTAACTCCTCACCAATTAGGTCCCAGTTAGTCTAGCTTCTAACATTCATCTTGTCATACATGACACTGATGGGGAACAGACTGGGCACCTCTCAGTCAGAAGTGATTGCTAGTTGACTTAGGTGACGTTTAAAGGCAAAAACCACACCTCTTGGTAGCCCCACTATGGGCTTTTTCCCAGTGAATTATGGGCAATGCGCCTGGGCAGTAGATATGAAAAGTGCATGTCCCTTTAAGCACTGACCACTTAATTCCTCTCTAATCCCTCCTTTAGTCACCTAGTTAGCATGATTGATACCTGATTTATATTGTTATGGCTATAGAATCTGTATTTCTAATTCCTGCACTTTTGCAGGCTTCCTAAGCCCTCCTGCCTGCTGAATAGCCTAACAATAAATTTTTACAATCCTGACTCATAAAATCATTAAATGGAGTTCATGGTTCTTTCCTGAACTATCTCCTGGTCTTTTTTTCCTCTCCCCCACATCTTCACACACACCTGAGGCTGGCCCTTGGGTGGACCCACAACAGTGCTGTCTACCAAACCCTGCCCGGCCACAGAGGCACCTGCTGGGCCCTTGGCAGTCCCACTCCAAACTCAATGGCCAGAGGCGGCCTAGGGGGGCCTTCTGTGTAGACATGGCTGAGCAGGAAGCAGGAGGATCCCAAAGGTACACACCAGGGGCTCTCACTGGGGCACTCTATCCCCCTTCTTCCCGCGCCAAGGCTTCATGTTGGAGCTAATCTGAGCACCAACAGGAAGCAGACATTGCTACATTTCAGGCCTAGGCAGTCTGCCCGAACCACTTCAGCCCTATGCTCCTCTGGGCACCTGGTACCTGGAGGAAGGACCTGCCTGGGAAAGTGAGCTTCCTACCAGGACATCCCTGGGGCCAGGCTTGGAGCGGGGCTAAAGCATGCCTGACTCTCACAGATCCCAGGGACTGAATCAGCCTCACACATGGCCACGTGGGCAAACAGCCTCCTACAGCTCAATTCCTGGAATGTTTGGCCAAGATCTAGGGAGGAGGTGGATGAACATGGGCCCATGTGCCAAAGCCCACAGCCAAAAGGACTGCCCTCTCCTAGGCAGGCCCCAGTCTTCACTCTTCTGTCTACGGTTCTCCCATCAGCCATCCTTTGGGGCCTGGCTTCTCTCTAATTCCCTAGGTTCCCCTGGCCTGCCCTGAGGGTGATTATGAAAGGACTGATTTTGGTGCACTGTCTTGGGGAGTTCTTTCCTCCCAGCACCCCTGTGAGGCAGAGACTACAAGGCTTATTACCCTACTGGACAGGTGAGGAAACTGAGTCTTGGAAAGGGGAAATGGGTCATGTGGCTAAACCATTGGGGAGCTAGGGTTGGCCCCTCAGCCTGGTGATCTTCCTCCCACTTCTGGGGCAGGCTCCACTCACTTTACACAAGCTAGTGTGAGAAGAGACCCCTGAGGAGGTGAAGTTAAGCAGGGCCTGTCCTATTTCTGTCAGGCTATACCTGGCATATCTCGAAGCCCAGACAGCTGCTGAGTTTCTGATCTCCCTGTAGGCCCCTGGGCTGGAGGGAGGGAGGGAG
>CM053601.1:194195654-194217450 GCA_028646575.1 Pseudocheirus occidentalis | reverse complement strand
CTTGCCTGCTTTTGTGGACATGAGCTTAAGAGCAGCAGGGGAATGAGTGTGGACTCAAGGCCTGGGGGCTGCATCACAGATTCACTTGTGTTGGGAGAGGAAACAGAGAATTGACTGCTGTAGGCTTCGGGGTCCCCAATCTGTCCAATGAACTGACCATCCTGTGGTTCTCCTGGGGGGCTTCTTTGTCTTTCTGCACATGCCTCCCCCTCCCCAGCTGGGTCCAGATGCTCAGGGCCCCTGAGAAGGTTTTCCCCTCCCACCTGCTGCCTCTGGCCCGGGCAGAAAAGGCTCTCTCCAAGCAGATGTGGAAGGCTGCCCAGCGGGGTTCCAGGAGCCTCGGGGCAGCCACTGGGGCACGTTAAGACCCACTTGAGAGGTTTGTGCCTCTTTCCCCTCAAGAGCCAGGATGCGCAGCCCCCGCCCTGGGAATGGGCACTGTCCCAGGGCTGCCAGCAGGTGGCACTGTGGAGCTAGCCTTCATTCTCTGGGCCTTGACCAGCTTTTTGGTGGGGGAAGGGGGGAAAGGAGGCATCAGACCTCACCCTCACGCTTTACTCTAGGGAGTTCCCTAGCTGTATGGCCTTGGGGAAGCGCCTCCTCCCTTTGGGCTTTCTCAGTTTCCTATTCTGTAAAATGAAGCAGCTAGCCACAGGGGCTAGTGGATCATACCAGGAGGCTGCCCACATGTTAGGGGCACCCCATGGCATCCCTCTCCACCTGTCAGCTGGGTTTCTGCTTCCAGTCTCTCCTACCCACCGGTGTTTTGGTCACACAGGACTGGAGCTAGAGGGAGACCATTGAGCCCAAATCAGAAATAAAGGAACTGACAAAGCGTAGGGGGAAGAAGGGCTGGATTGGATGGGTGCTGGTCTCACCCAGACCCAGTGACTCTCTACTCCCAACCCCCATCAGATGGGAGTCTGGTCAGTGTACATGCCTCCCCCTCTCGCAGTCACACTGAAGGAGATGGGACCCCAATTCCCAGCCTCCAGAATCCCAGGAGCCCCAGTTTAGGAGAAAGGACAGGGTTGGAGACTCCTTGGCTCAGGTGGGCTTGTCTTAGGAGTCTCCCCATGCCATCCCTGTGCCCTTGGGGGCTGAGCTTTGAAGATGAAAAACATGACGCTAGGGCAGGGACAGCCTGGCATGCTGCTTGGGCCTCAGCTTGGCATGGGTTCCATTCTTCCTGGCATGAGATCATCCTCTCCAGCACAGGATGCCCCACCCGCTGAGGGAGGAAGGACTTCCAGTCTAGGCCTCAGGATGCCAGCCTCCAGCACTGAGGCTAGGCAAGTGCCCTCCCTGACCTACCACATGCCTTTCCTGAGGTGGCAGGAGACAGCTCACACCTCCAAGAGCTCTGTGCGTCTGTCTGTAGTGTGTGTTGCAGAAAATGTCTAGGGAGTATGTGTATGAGTGTGGGGAGGGGTGTGGGGGGTGTGGTGTAGAATATATGTCTGGTGTATATGTGTGTTTGTGAGTGTGTGTGAGAGAGAGTTGTGTACGTGAGTGTGTGAGTGGGTTGTGTTGTGTCTGTTGTAGAAAATATGTCTGGGGTGTGAATGTGTGTGTGTGTGTGTGGTGTGTATGTTGTAGAAGATATGTCTGGTGTGCGTGTATATAAGTGTGTATGTGAGTGTGTGTGTGTGTGTGCAAATGCAGTGTGGTGTGTGCTGTAGAAGATATGTCTGGGGTGTGTGTGTATGTGAGTGTGGTGTATGTGTGGTGTGTATGTTGTAGAAGATGTGTATGGGGTGTGTGTATATGTGAGTGTGTATGAGTGTGGTGTGTGTGTGGTATGTATGTTGTAGAAGGTATATCTGGTGTGTGTATGTGTGTGTGTGTGAGTGAGTGAGTGAGTGTGTGTGTGTGCACATGAAATGTCTCTGAAATCCTCTCTGGGCTACTGGGTTTGGGGTCTCAGAGAGCACCCAAACGGGACCCCACACCCATCAAACACATTTGTCAGAGATGTCACATAATAAACAGCAGGGCCCACAGGAGCAAAGAGGGTCTTGTTAAGGACGAGGCAGACATGGATGTATTTGGAGACGGGAAAGAGGGAGAGGGTGGGCATGAAGGAAGGGGCAATCCCCTTGGAGAAGGCAACGAGGCTATGTGCAGAGGCGTGGGTCTGCCTTGTTGAGAAGAGCTGCCTCATCATTAGAGTCTGGATATAGCTATACAAAGATATAGCTACTGTGTACGAGGGACTGGACTCAGAGGAAGGAGGCTTCAGGCTCCATTACCAGACTTTACAACTGGGGAAACTGAGACCCAGCAAGGGGAAGGGACTTGCCCAAAGTCACATAGCTAGCAAGTGGCAGAGTTGGGATTTGACCCTGGTATCCAGTGCCTGCCAATCTGTGGCCTTCTGAGGAGTCCTGGGTCTCTCTCTAACTCTCCTACATACATATACCTGGCTATTCGTTCATCTGTCTGTCCATCCATCCATTCACCTGTCCATCCATCTGTCTGTCTGTCCATCCATTTGTCCATTCATCTGCTTGTCTGTCTGTCTATCTGTCTGTCTATCTGTCTGTCTGAACCCACCACTGCTCCTGCTTGGCTGGGCTGCTAGGGATGACTTAGAAGGACAGAGCTGGTAAGTTGGTACCTGAAAGCAGGGAGATGCTTCCCAGATCCCCTGATGGCCTTCAGAGTCCTGATTTGTGAGATGAAGAGCTCAGGGGGAGCCTTGGCTGAGGAGGGGAACGACCCAACTCCATCATTGTCTTCCTGTGGGACCGTTGGGAAGGGGTTCCAGTTCAAGGCCACGTTTAGCACCTACCAGGGACCAGAGAGCTTCCCTCTGTTTTTCCATCTGTAAGGTAGGGGAGTCAGACAAAGGCCTTCTAGCTCTGAATTGCTGCCAGTGTGGCTCTCTGCTCAGGCCTCCCTGTCCCACTGCCTGAGGGACCCTCAGCAGAAACTGAGGTCCCAGAGCCCCCAAAGAGGGCGTTGCTGTTGAGCTCAGAGGGAAGGCAAGGAAAGGCTGTGCACTGGGTGGACCAGAAGGCTGGAGGCCTCTGGAGAGGAAAGCTTACAAAGTTCAACTCTTGGAGGAGGAGGGAATCCTGGGGGACAGGGCATGGTCCCCAAATTGTCTCTCTATATAGCTGCCACCCCTCCTCTAGCCCCAGGCAGCCAGTCAGCTGCTTGGAGGGGAAGATGGAGGAGAGTCTTTGCCTTCCTCCACCCTGTCTCCAATCTCCCAATTCCTCCCGTGCCCTCCAGTCTTCTGACACTGAGTCTTCACACCTGAGCCTTCCCTGGTCAGATGATCCCCAGCAGGAGCAGGGGGAGCCTCTCTCCCCTCCATTGGTCACAGGGTTTCACTGCATGTTCGGCACATGGTAGGCAGGGGCGGACCCTGTTAGCGGGTGGGGGGAGGCCCCCGGGTTTGCACAAAGGGCCCTGTCAGGCACATTTTCTGGCCAATTGTCCCAGAATTCTGGGGGTCCTGGCTGAATCATAGCACCAGCAGTCTGGCTGATCCTCCCTTCACCTCTTGTCAAGGAGATACCCAGGGAGAAGTCATAGAGTGGACTTGAGAGGAGGCCTAGATGACGGGGAGGGGCCTAGGCCAGCCTAGGGTGGATACCTGGGCAGGCCATACCCTGGATGGGGATGGGGCCTGGGGAGCCTGGGATCTGCCCTCCAGTCCCAGGCACCCTTGGGCAACTCTTCTCCCTGGCCAGGGCCTCTGTTTCTTAAACATTCAAATGAACAGAGAGGTCAGACCTCTCTCCTCATCTTGACATCCCATAATCCTGGGAGGTCTATGGTCCTGAGTAGACAGAATGGTGTCATATATGGGCTCAGGCCAGACCACCCTTGAATCTCCCCCACCCAATTCCTATCACATCCCCCTTCACTTAGTTATTAACTAGAGGATGCAGGACAAGTCCTTCTCAGATCTTTCCCTCAGTTTCCCCATCAGTAAAAAGTGCCTCAAACAGGCTGACCCCCAAGGCACCTTTGAGCCCTGGGCTCTCCTGACCTCTGGCTTCCCTGTGCCCACAGATCCTTCACCCAGGACAAAAGTTGGGGTGATGGCCCCAGGGCCATGGGGGGAGATTACCCGCAAAGTGGGGGATGATGCCAGGCAGCCTGTGTGGGTGAGCCTGCTCTCAGAAGGTACCTACCTAGATGGCCTCTGCCCCTGCTAGGGCATCCCTATGGGGGCAATGCCACAGGCTCGGCCCTAAGCTCTCCCTCCCACTAATAAATGATGCCATTGCTGAATGTGGGGCCAGCCGATGCTGTTTGCCCGGGGACAGAGACATGCTACCTGTCTCTGAGCTGCCTTCTCTCACCTCAAGTCCCAGTCTCCACAAGAAGTCAGGGCTGGGGGGGGGGGGGCAGCTAGGTGGTGCTGTGAATAGATCACTGATCCTGGAGTCAGAAGGACCTGAGTTCAAATTCAACCTCAGACACTTGACACACTTGCTAGCTGTGTGACCTTGGGCAAGTCACTTAACCCCAATTGCCCTGCCTTTCCCCCTCCAAAAAGCCCCCACATAAAGGTCATTAAAAAAAGAAGTCACGGCTGAGCTCAGGCCTCAGGGCTGGTTCTCTCTGGTTCAGGAGAGCACCCTCAGCAATGGCCAGAGAGTTGCTCCAGGGTCCTGGAGCCCAGACTCCTGCAGGAAGCCTTTCACGAGCGTTCACAAGGGGACCCTAGGTCCAGGCACAGCAGCCTCAGTGTTACCACCTCAGACCAGGTAGCACCAGCTGATTGTTAGAGCACTCCTGCTCACTTGAGTCCAGATCTGTGGCCTGAAAACTGCAACCCATTACTCTTAGCTCTGTCCTATTTGACCATGAAGCTGAGCCCTTTACATACACCTAAAAATGCACCACGGTAGCAGCGGGTGAAAAGGGGTCCCTACGAGCCAGGCTGAGAGGCTAATGCTAAGCTATTATCCCCAAGAGCCCCTTTCCCTAGTCTCACAAGATATAGCTTCTGTTCGCCTTCACAGCAGTCCAGATGTGGTCTGACCATGGCAGATGATACCTCCCTAGTCCTGGACCCTTGGTCCCCTTAAGGGGGCCCCTCTTAGCTGTTACATCCCATGGGTGACATACTGAGCTTGAGGTCCACTTATATCTCTGGCTCTTTTTCAGATGAATTGCTGTCTAGCTATGTGTACCCATCATGTACTTTTAAAATTGAATCTTTGAGCCCAAGTGTAAGACTTGACATTTTCCCCATTAAGTCTCATTCCGGCCTATCATTAAGGGTGTCCACATGTCATCTCTACCTTTGCCAAGTCACTGATAAAACTGCAGGGCAGAGACAGCAGGCATGGGAGGAGGGGCTAGAGAAGATGTTTGCAGTGACTTCACCCAGTCACTGACTGGCCACAAAAGACCCTTGTGGTGCCTGCACAGGTGTCATCAGTAACAGAACACAAACACTAGGTGTTTCTTGACTGACTGACAGGGGCAGCCTCTGCCTAACATCCTCTGCTGGGTCTAGAAGGAAGCCTGAGATCTTTGCTGAGGTCAAGAGCTTTGCCAAGACCAAGGTTGGCCATGGCCAGAGGCTTGCAACATGTGTGAGGGGGGAAAGGAGCTTCCCTGTCAGTATCCCACACTGTGCCCAGCCCTACCTGAGTGAGGCAGATCTTGCCCTCAGGAAGCTCCCATTGGATGAGGCACAGAGACAGTCAGGCAAGGGGTCTCCAGCGGGGGGACCCAGGGCATGAGGCTGGGAGGGAGGCCACCAGGAGGAGGAGAGACCACCATGTGGCAGGAAGTGCAGCCAGAGAACCTCCTCTTCTCTGAGGTTCAGTTCTGCCACCTCCCCATGAAGCCATTCCTGCTTCCCCCTCCGCCACCCCCACCCTCAGTGACATGCTCTCGTAAGGACCTGCCTGTGGGGACTCCACAGCCTCCCCATAGAGTGCAAGCTGGAGGCTAGGGACCTTCCTTTCTGCCTATGTAGCCCCAGCACTAAGGCCAGCACTCAGTGCACAGTAGGTGATTCTCAAATGATTCTCGCTGATTGTGTAACATCTGCCTGGGAGTCTGTGTGTGCCCTTGTGATCTGTGAGCATGCCTGTGTATGTGACCCAAACCACCAAAGAAGAGGTGTGGCCTTTGCCAACTCTGAGGTGCTGCCAAGGCTATAAATAGATGTTCTCTGACTAAATGGAGCCCAGCTGGGTAGAAGCACTGCTCTCCCCCACACCCCTCCAAGCTGGCCTGGTCCTCTAGCACATCCCCTACACCCCCCCAAGCTGGCCTGGTCCTCTAGCACATCCCCGGCTTCAGCCCAGCCCAGCCCAGCCTAGCCCAGGGTTCAGCTCAACCCAGCCCAGCCCAATCCAATCCAGCCCAGCTCAGCCCAATTCAGCCCAGTCCAGTCTAGCTCAACCCAGCCCAGCCCAGTCCAGGGTTCAGCCCAGCCTAGCCCATCTCAGTCCAGCTCAATACAGCCCAACCCAACCCAGCCCAGCCCAGACCACATCACACCACATCACACCACACCACACCACACCACACCACACCACACCACACCACACCACACCACACCAGACCAGTTCAGCCCAGCCCAGGGTTCACCTCAGCCCAGCCCAGTCTAGCCCAGGGTTCAGCTCAACCCAGCCTAGGGTTGGGTTCAATTCAACCCAACCCACCCAACCCAGGGTCCAGCTCAGCCCAGCCCAGGATTCAACCCAACCCAGTTCAGCTCAGCCCAATTCAGCCCAGTCCAGACCAACCCAACCCAGCCTAGCTCAGCCCAATCCAGCCCTTCCCAGTCCAGGGTTCAGCCCAGACCAGTTCAGTTCACCTCAGCCCAGCCCAGCCCAGCGTTCAGCCCAGCTCAAACCAAATCAATTCAGCCCAGTTCAGTTCAGCCCAGCCCAGCCCAGCCCTGTCAAGCCCAGCCCAGGGTTCAGCTCAGCCTAGCCCAACACAGTCCAGGGTTTGGTTTAGTTCAGTTCAGTTCGGCTCGGCTCAGCTCAGCCCAGCCCAGAGTTCACCTGAGCCCAGCCCAGTCTAGCCCAGGGTTCAGCTCAACCCAGTCCAGGGTCCAATTCAACCCAATTCAACCCAACCCAGCCCAACCCAGCTCAGCCCAGTTCAGCCCAACCCAGCCCAGTCCAAGGTTCAGCCCAGCCCAGCCTACTCCTAGCCCAGCCCAGGCCATGGTCTCTGGGGCAGTGTTCATTGCCACAAGGCTCCCTCCTCCCCAGCCATTCCACAGCTGCTGGGGTTCAAAACCTGCCTTAGACCCTGACTCCCCCTGTGCCTAGGCGAGCCCCCCAGCTGGTGCTTTCACCTCTACCTTGTGAGAAGGTATTCCCCTTCAGCTCTTCCCTCCCCACTCTGACCCCATGGCTCTGCTGAAGCTGTTCTCTCCAGAATGAGCTCCTAGTGGCCACATGGAGTGGCCTTTTCTCCACCCTCATTTGATCCCTGTGGCCTGGGACACTGTGAATTTGTTGACACCTCAGGCTTTGGAGGATATTCTCTCTCCCAGCCCTCCTCCTCCCTCTCTGGCCACCTCTGTTCTGTGTCCTTGGCTGGGCTCTCCTCAGATCCCCCCCATGGGGCCCCTCAGGCTCTGTCCTGGGCCCTCTACCCTTCTCTTTCCTCACAATTTCTCTTGGGGAGTGAATTCAAGGATCAGCTTTCTATCACTGCCTGATGGCTACTGTCCAGGCCAGATAGCTTTTCTGCCCTCTAGACTCCCAGCTCCCACTTCCTACTGGACATCTCAAGTGGCATGTTAGCCTGTCTATGGCCCAATTTGTGATCTTCCCTCTCCAGCCCTCCTCACTCCTCCCTGACCTCCTCAGGACCCCACCTAGGGGCAGCATCCTTGACTCCACCCACGCGGGATCTGGAACCAAGGTCTCCCCAGTGTCTGTGTCTCCTCTGACGCAGCTCCCCCATTCCCCCACCTCAGGCCCTGGTCACCTGACACCCAGACCACTGTAATAGGGGCCCACTCTAGTCTGTCCTCCACTCAGCCACCAAACAGCCCTTAAACTCACTATCTCTGGGAGCAAACACAAAAGGTCTGGCATTCAGAGCCCTCCACAAGCAATTCCCTCCTGCCCCTCTAGGCCTCATGGGCCTGCACCCTTAGCCTGTGGCCTGACCTCCCTGTGGGCCATGACCTTGCTCTCTGGCTCTAGGCACTCTGGCTGGCCCCCAGGCCAGCCCACTCTCTTTGCCCTGGCTTCCCTTAAGCCCCCAATAAAATCCCTCCTTCAGGGAGCCTTCTGAACTCAGGGCCTTCCCCCATCACCTATTCCCTATCAATTCTATATACAACTTGATTGTACCTTGTGGCTCATATGCTGTCTCACCAACTGTGAACTTCTCCAGGGCAGAGTTTTTTTGTCTTTTTCCATGCCCAGAGCTTATCACTAGAGGTGCCTGCCTGCCTGAGAGGTGGGGGGTAGGGGTGGCCCAGGGGACCTCTGAGGCCCCTTCTTGGGGAGGAAAGCCAGGGCAGCACCTCTTTCCTCCTCCTTCCCAGGATCATAGATGACCAGCGCTGGAGAGTGAGAATTACCTTTTCCTTTACAAGTGGGGAAACTTGAGGTCAACATTACCCAGGTGGCAGAGCTAGTTCTTCTCTTTCTATCAAGAACTCTTTTGATGAAATCAGGTGTCCAAGGAAAAGGCCCCTCCTCACTGGAGGAGAGATGGCTTTGATTCCAGTCAGGAGTGTGTGGGGCAGTGGGGCCTTCCCACCCTAGCTCTCCAAGCTCATCTTCAATGGGCCATCAACCGTGATTCAGTCAGGTGAGCACAAAGGCAGGGGAAGGGATATGATAAGCTTTTAGTCCTGGGCACCCCCCAAGTGAAAGCTGGAGGACCCCCTCATGGGGGGGGTGTCACAGAAGTCTGGAGGGGCCACTAAGTGGGGTCCCTAGCCATGACTCAGAGCATCCTTATGACCAGCTGGTTCCTAGAGGGCCCCACTCTCCACCCCCCTGTAATGTTAATGGGATATAAAAATCTTCCTGACCATTAATAGGCCTCACATGGAGCAGATTATGAGGAGGCTTGTTTTTCAGGAAGTCCCACACCTCTTGTTACTTTGTAATTAGGCAGTGGATCACAAGGGTTGTGATGCCCTCTGACCCTAAAGAAGGGTATATATATATACTCTGAGGTCAGCATTGTGCTTTGGGTCTCACTCATTGGAAGAGTGTTCTTGTGATTTGACCAGATGAGATCCTGGGCAGCTGTTAAGGAGCACTGAGCTCCCCCTCCCCCTCCCTTTGAAACACCCAGATGTTGGAGCCTCTCTCTCTCTTGGTAACTGTGTATATATTACCTTGGTCAGACAGTTGGATCTGTCTGTTTTAATTTCTCAGTTAGAAAACCTGTCTGTTGGTCTTTATTTCTCTGCTTGTATTTTCTCTGAAGTTCAGGGAGCTGACTTTTCCCCCAAACTAGTGAACGTAATTAAAAAGATTGTGGAACCCTTGACCAGCTATCTTTTCCAGCAAAGCAGATCTCAGAGCCTGTGCCAGCAGCCGTTGTAGGGGTGCCAGTGTGGCTGACACTGCACCCTGCAGGCTACATGCTAACTTACTCTTCCAATGTCATAATATCTGTTTTATTGAATTTTTGTTTATTGTGTTAAATATTGGCCAAGTGCCTTTGAATCTGGCTCTGGCTGCCTGGAGCACTGCTGTTGGCCTTTCCAGATGGGCTTGGGCCTCTGCTCTGCCTTCCTCCCAGATTTGTCCTCCTTTCAGCCACTAGCCCCTCAAAATCCACATGCATTGAACCCCCTTCTCCCAAGGCCCCAGCTGACCCTCCAGAGGTCAATTCTCCTCCCCTTTCCCTCCCCAGCAGGAGGCCTTTGAAAGTACACTGCAGACCCCAACACAGGAGAGCCAATGAAGAGTTAGCAACCTCCACCAGACAAGAAACAAGGTAGCAGTGCTTATTGTGAAGGTATGGACCCTTTCACATGCTACACAGGCTGGGAAGCCCCTCCAAGGGGCCTAGAGAGGAAAAGGGACCTGTCCAAGGCTGCACAGTGAGTGTGGCTGCCCTGGCCTCAGCCCCTGCCTGCTCAGTACTAGACCAAACCTGGCTGGGGCCAGCTCTGAGCTTCCCCTGCTCCTCAATGTCCTCACCATGCACGTGATGGAGGTGTCTGGGATCTGGACAGCCCCCACCTGCTCGCTCTAAGGCCAGACCTCGAGGGGCCTGAAAAACAAGGCAGCCCCAGTGGCTGGTCTCTCACCCACGATGTCCTCTGTTCCTTAGGATCACATCATTTTTGAGCAAGTGGGAAGTCAGCTCAGAGCCCCTTTTTCTTTGACCCTGGGACCTCATTTCCCTGATAACAGGTCCAGGGCCTGCTCCCCCTGCCCCCACCATTGCCCAGATTGTCAGCACCTCAAGGACAGGGCCTAGGCCTGCTCCCCCTGCCCTGCCATTGCTCAGACTGGAGGCATCCCAGAGAGGGCCTGTAACTACTCTTCCTGTCTCCCCTCTGGGTCACACTGATTGCAGTGACAACAATCTTTCTGAACTGTATGTTCCCTGTGCCCCTCCTTAGCCACTGTGTGACACCCACAGATAGAAAAGTCAAGCTGAGGCCATGGGGAAACATCTAGAGGAGTCTTTATTACAACACATTTTTTTTCCAAATACAAAAGAAAGGAACAGAAGTAGGGGAGGAAAGGCCGGCTGCCGCCGGTCACTAATAAATAACGGGGGAGGGGGCAGCCGGGCCCCTTCCCATGAAGCTGTGACCTGAGGAGGGGAAAGGAGATGGCGTCTGCCCCTTGGCCGAAGAGTCAGGGCCAGGCTGGACTGACTATGGTGGGGAGGGCAGGGAACAGGGTCTCCAGAGGGGGAGCCTAGAAGAAGACTTGATGTGGCCTGGCTGGGGAGATGGCTCTGAGGAGGGCCCAGCCCAAAACAAACCAATCCAGAGCCATAGTCCCCTTCTCTCCCTGTCATTGGTCTTCTGGGGGGGGGGGCTGTTGCCTCTCACCCCTGGGTCCCATGGGAGCCAGGACAAGTCAGGGGGCCTTACACCTCGTTTCCCTCTGCTCTGGGATGTCCCTGCAAGCAGGACTGCCAGCTCAGCCCTCAGACTCAGTGGCCCCCTGAGATCGAGAAGAAGGGGCAGCTCCGGATCTCAAAGCACAGGTCTAAGAGAACATCCCAGGAGCCTGGTCACATGTCAGTGACTCCAGAGATGGGGGGAGAGAGGGAAGGAGCCTCCACCCCCCACCCTGTGAGCCCCACTCAGACATCACCCAGATCAGTGGGGGAGCTCACGCCAAGTCCAAGAAACTCAACTCAACAAAGAGCAGAAGGCAAATTGACATCATCATTAATAATAATAATTAATAATAATAATAATAAATACTTAATTCTCTAATCCGTGGATTGCAAATACAACCATGATAGCTTATCTTCTTATCTGGGAGCAAGAAAGATGGGGCAGGGGTGAAAGAAGGGCAGGACAGGGACAGTTACAGGGGAAAGGGGAAAGAAGGGAAGAGGCAGACAGCAAAGGAGAGGAGGGAGGGAGCTAGTGGGACAGAGGGAGGAGGGGAGCCAGGGGCAGAGAGGAAGAGCCTAAAGGAGGGAGGGGGGCAAGAGGAGGAGCCTAAAGAAGGGTGGCCAGGGGCAGAAAGAGGAGGAGCCTAAAGGGGGGAGGAGGCAGAGATGAGGAGCCCAAGGAGGGGGGAAGGAACACTGGGGTAAGCAGAAGAGACAGGGACCAGCCAAGGTCCCAAAGGCCAATACCTCTTCTGTTTCTCCTGTCTCCCCCACCCAGCCAGGCACTGGCCTGGGGAGGGGCTGCTGAAGGTTCCTGGACAAGCCCAGAAGGCCCCCCCTCCCCAACTCCCCTCCCAGGACACAGAGACACTCCCAGGCTGTTTTCGTCCCACATCACCAGGAAGCAGAGACCCCCAAGACCACTGTGTACTGGGTACACAGAGAACAAGAAATGGAGGTAAGGCTTGGAGGCAGCCAGGTGCTGGAAGCCTGAACCGAGGCACCTCCCTGCCAAGAGACATGGGAGGGAAGCAGAGTCGGGGGCCAGACCACAAGAATCAGCAGAAGGGCCTCCAAAGCCATTCCCCCCATGGTTAGAGGGCCCCCTTCTCAGGCCCTGCCCCCACAGCTGGAGAGAAGACTCCAATCCACTGGGAACTGAAGGGTCACACAGTGGGGGTGGGGGCTGTCCCATACACTCCAGTGGGCTGGGGTGGGGCTGAGGGGGTCTGAGAGGGGCACAGACTTTCTTCTAGCCAGAGGCTTTTGGGTGGGGGCAGAGGAAGTGGGGAGACAACATCCACATACATCTACTGGCCCAGGAGGGAGGAAAGAGGAATGGGTGAAACAGCCCAGAAGGGTGGAGGTTTGGGGGGGTCCAGCCAGTGCAACAAGGACCCCAAGTCAGTGGGAGACCAGCCATGATGGGTGTAGAACAGTCGCCCACCTAGCCCTACCCCCATGGTAACCCTGAGATCAGTCTTCCCTAAAGGCCTAGGCTGGCAGCAGGGGTGAGAGATGGGGGACAGACTAGAGGAGGCAGTCACCCCCGGCCCTGCCCTGTGTGTGTCTCCACACTCACATAACACACACACTCACTCAACACTCTTGCTCACACACACACTCTCCCCCCCCCCTGCACTCCCCATGGGCCCTGGTCTCTTCAGGGTTCATGCAGGAAGGACCCTGGGGGGCTCAGAAGTTACTCAATAGCCTGGCTCTGTCCCCCTGCTCAGGGACCTAGCGGGTTCATCACCTGGGCCCAGGGTTAATGCCCTGCTGAGGCACCTGTCCAAGGGGACAAAGCCCCAACTAAACCCCTTCCCATTCAATGCCCCCCAGAGGCAACTGCGGGCCCCTTGGGGCTCCAAAGACCTCACTCATCCTAGCCACAGGCCTTGTCTCTGCTACAGCACGACTGCAGAAAAGGAAGGAAGAGAAGGGGCCAAGAGGATTTGGGGGAGGGGGAAAAGGAGGGTTGGGTGGGGGAGGCGGGAGGTTCCGCGGCTCAGTTTGTGGCAAAGATTTTTTTTTTCCTTTTTCCTTTTTCTTATGTAAAAAGTGCATGAAAGCAGCCTCTGTTGGTGGGGGGGCGGAGCTGGGGGGGCGCTGGGCCCTGTGTGCCTTCTGCCCCCAGGGAGCTACCAAAGGGAGCCAGGGGCGGCCTCATATTGCTTAGAAACGTGTGTTTCGATTTAAATACCGTACAGTAAAAACAGAGCTTCGGGAGGCCCTGTGGGCAGCCAGTCATTGCCAGAATGAACAGCATCCATAAATAAAAAAGCCCATTACCAAGGACCAGGCCTGGAGCAGGTGGCTGCTGCAGAGGAGGGGCAGCACAGGCCCGGCTCTGGCTCCTTACTCCTCCGTGGGCGGGGTGCTCCGGGCACAGCCCGCCTGTCTCATAAATACCCCCCACGCCCATCCCCATGCCCACCCCCACCCCAGCTCCCCAGCCCCACTGCGGCCCTCCCCTGCCTGGAGCTGTCAGGACACCTCGATGATTTCCACACTTCCTGAGAAGCTGGCCTGCTTGCTGATGTTCCCGAGGTCCTCCCGCACCCGGCCCTCCGCCATGCCCTCCTCAAACTCCATCTGGCAACTCCTCCGCTTGAAGGACTTCTCTGGCCCAGGGTCCTCATGCCAACTGTGCCTGCCGTCCCGAGACTCTGCTCGGGGCTTGTCCCTCAGTCTCAGGTCCACACCGCCACTGCCCTGAAGGCTGGCCCGACCAAAGGAGGGTGCCGGAAAGAGGGCTGAGGGCACCCCGCTGCCCCCGGAACCCTCTGGGTTCAAGTACCAGGGCCCCTCGGAGGAGGGTGTCCCAGGGGAGTCCAGGGGCACAACCCAGCTTCCCGGGCCAGGGCCTGGCAGGCCGTGGACAGAGAGGCCCAGCCGGCTGTCCTCCCCTCTGCCAGACACAGGCCCTGACTTGGGGGCAGCGCCGAAGTTCAGGCTGAGGCCATGGCCCGGGGATGTGGCAGAATGCCTGTGTTTCCTCCTCAGCCGAGGCTTGACCTCGAGGGGTGGGTCGGCCCCGGGCCCTGGCCAGTCAGGGCTATCGGGGCTGGGAGATACTCCAGAGGGGCTGTCTAGCTTGCAGAGTTTGGGGGCTTCCCCAGGGTCGGGGGGGCCTGGGGCATCGGGTCGCCTGCTGGGTGCGTACGCTGACTTAATGTCGAGGGAGAAGGAACGTTTGAGGCGGTTGGCATCCTGGATGCGCTCGGAGGACAGGTGGAGCCCATGGAGGCCCTGCTGGAGGGCACTGGCACACAGGGGCTTGGCGGAGGATGTCAGGGGGCTGCCCTCCCCGCCAGGCTCTGAGGTAGATGATGGCGGCGGCAGAGGCTGGGCAGGAGGAGGCAAGGGCTCGGCCGGCACCAGGGCTGTGGGTTCTCCCTCAGCCTTCAGGGCCTTCAGCAGCTTCAGGCTGCGCTCATACTCCAGCAGCTGGCCCAGGAAGTTGAAATTGGGCGAGATAGATGGGCGCCGATCCTTCACGAACCTATGGAGGGTCATGTGGGATTGGCAAGGGCTTCCTCTGCCCCCCCACCCCAGGGAGGGAGGCTCTGCAGGGCCCCTGAGGGAGGAATGAGGAACCCTGACATCCCCCCAGGCTGGGGTCTGCATGGATGAGAGCTAGGGCTAGATGGAAGAGGCTTGAGAATCAGCTAAACCCCGTCCCTAAAGGGATGGAGAGACTGAGCCCAGATCTGAACCCAACTAGGGGTCTGGAGAGAGCAGACAGCCTGCCTTCCAGCCACAAGGAAGGCTAGTCCTCAGCATTAGGGTTAGGGCTGAGGCTCAAGCCAAGCCCTGAGGGGTCAGTTAGGCACCAGGTCTCAACCCCAGGAGGAATGGTGGCCCTGGGCTGCTGCCCACACTACCCCCCATCCCCTGCCCAGCCTGGGTCCACGCACAGAGCAGCAGGGTCACCTGTAGGCGTCGTCCGAGGACATGCCCATGGTCTTCATGATGTAAGCGATGGCAATGGTGGCTGAACGGGAGATACCAGCCAGGCAGTGCACAATCACCTGGCAGCTGGACAGCTTGGCCTTGTCTGGGAACACCAAGAGAGACAGTGGGCCTTAGGGGGCAGCAAGCACTTGCCGGACACCTGGGCCACCTCCCTTGCCCCACCCCCCCAGGCACCCTGCCTTCCTCTCTTGACCCTTCCGGGTGCCCCAGCTGCCTCCCTTGCCCCTCCCAGACCCCTCTTGGGCACCCTGGCCAGCCCACCTGCTTTCTGGGCCCTCCCCTGCACCCCTACCCCCTCACCTATGAACTCAATGGACTTGTCAAGCCAAGGCAGCAGCTTTTCGCAGTAACTGTCATTCACAGGAATACGCATGAAGTGACTCTCACAGATGAAGTCCGGCTTTGGGCAGGAGTTGCTCGCATTCAGAACGTAGCTTATCCCGTTCTGGGTCATGAGGTCCTGCATGGGGCAGAGTGAAGGCTCAGGGCCCCAGAGCCTTCCCAGGAAGGGCTGGGGAAGAGGGCTCTCAGAGTACCACAGCAACAGAGCATCAGGCCCCTTTGACTTAGAGTCGAAACCAAGGCTTGTCCAGTGTCACAGAGGAAGGCAGAAGGGGGTGGAGGGGTGGAGTCCCCGGCCGGCTGGAGGCCCCGGGGAGAGCGAGCTGAAGCAGCTGGCTCCAGCCCTTGAGCACACTGCCTTGGTGGTGGTCAGGGGGCTCATCAAACCCCTCCAGAAACCCTGCTGCCTTGCGGGGGCCAACACCATCCCTGGAACCCTGCTGGGGTGCAGAGGATGTGACTAGGCCTGGAAATGAGCCTCTCACACCTCCTGGCTGCACTCTCCGACTAAATCACTGCCTCAGGTCCTCATCTATGAAATGGGACAATAACCACAGCTCCCGGGGTTGTCATAAGAATCAAAGGAGATAATATGGCCACCACTCGGCAAACCTCCAAGAGACGCAGAGATTGCAGACACCGTTATTCAGGATGTTGGTGCTGCTGCTGGGCCCTGCCCCCCTCCCCACCCACCCTGGGAGGGACCCACACCCACCTGATTAAGGACATCTTTCTGGGAGCCCAGGTAGAGGTGAGGGAGGATTCGGGTCAGGGCCACACTGGCCACGGGCAGGCAGGGCTGGGAGAGGCTCACGGGCAGGCTGGCTCCTGCTTTCCCCTCGCAGAGGCCAGGGAAGCAGGAGGAGAAGGCAGCAAAGCCTCCTGTGGATGGGAGAGCCCTGTCGTTAGAGGGGTTGGATGACAGGAGATGCCCTTGCCCTGCACCAGGGATGTCCGCTACTCCTCCCCCCAGCTGACCCCAAACCTCCAGCTACTCTGGACAGGGCCTGTCCCAGGGCAGATTTATAGGGGCTCCTCCACCATTAGGGGGACCAACATGCTTCACAGTCACAGCAGGGGCAGGGCTGGCTACACTCTTGCCTGGCCTCCCCAGGCACTGGAGGAGGCTCAGCTCCCAGTTTCCCCCTTCTGCTCCCCACAGGCCCCGCCTATCTGGGGGCCTTTGCCAGGGCTGTGAGGGTCAGGTACCTAGGAGTGCCCCTAGGGAACCACATCCCCAGATGCAAACTGGCCCCCCAGAACAGGTTATCCTACTCCTGCCCCCAGGTGCAGCCCTGGGAGCCAGCTGAGGGCATACAGCCCAGGGCCCAAGGAAGGGCACGAATGCCACAACTAGGCCTGTGAACATGGGGGAGGGGGGCAGTCAGCATGTAAAGAGTATGTTCATGGGAATAGCCCCTCCAGCCGGGGGCTCTTCTCCCTATATGACCTCGGTCGGGTCCAGCCAACATTGAGAAGCCTCTGAGCTATTGAGGTCTGCGCCAGGTGCTTGAGATGGTCAGAAGAGACACTTATACACCTCGTTATGTGCGTGTCTCTGTCTCTGTATGTGTATGTGTGTGTGAGTGTGTCTGAGTATGTGAGTGTGTGTATGAGTATGTCTGTGTGTCAGAATGTGTTTCTGTATGTGTCTGTATTTGAGTATATGTGTATGTGTCTCTGCATGTGTGAGTTTGTGAGTGTATGTGTGTGTGTGTGTCTGTGTGAGTGTGTCTTTATGTCTGTGTCTGGACGTGGAATGAGTGGGGGGAGGGCCTGGAATGGGTGCGGTTTTCTGGAATGGGTGGGTGGGTCTGGAAAATAATGATTGAAGGCCTTGGTCTCTGACTCCAGAGCAGGGCTCCTTGGCCCCACAGGCCTCTTGGACAGCCATCTGTCTGGTGATGCCCAGCAGCCCTGTTCCTGAATCTAGTTTTTGGTGCACAAAGTAAAACCCAGAGGAAAGCAAAGATCTGGTGTGCACAAAGTGCCGATGTCCACCCTTGCTGGGCTGGCCAAGGCGCACAGGCGGCTGAGCTCTGGTCAGGGCACGGGAGGGAAGGCTGCTGTGCCCAAGCAGCACCAAAGCCTAGGAAGACTCAGGTGTGCAGACACAGGACTGGGAAGGCCAAAGACCTGCTACCAAGACAGCAGGGAAGCCGAGCCGCTGCCTCGGCTGACAGCCATGGCTGGAGAGGCCACCGATGGGGACCCCGAGGGATGCGCAGTGTGGACACAGCCCACGCATGAGTTTGCTTTGCGAGAGTACAGACACTCTATACATATAGTGCTAGAGTCTCCTTCCTTCTTTCTCTTTCTTTCTCTGGGGGGAATAAGACAGGAAATTGAGATGAGGGCATCAAAGTATTCTTTTTCATGGAACCCTGGATTGGTCAGTCAGGTTTCAGGCAGTGCATTTCAGCACCCGAGCAGAGCAGGCCTCACAAGAGAGGGGAAGGGCTGACCCAGGGCCGGACATAGACACAAGGGCTGACAGGGAGCTGCCGAGGTGGAATGAGATGTGCAGGGAGGGGAAAGGAAAGGCAAGGAGGGCCCTGAGGTGGCCAGCCTGGGTGACTGGAAGGATGGAGTGCCCCACACAGGGAAGGGGGCTGGCACAGCCAACACTAAGCTTCCCAAAGGGCAGGGAGGGGGCTGACATCACAGTCTGGGCTATAGCCAGAGGCAGGACACTGGGGAGAAAGAAGGAAGTAGAATCCTGATGGCCTCACCTTGGAGGGCAGAGATCCACCTCTGGGGGAAGCCAGGAAGGCAGTCCCTCACTCAGAACCTGCCAGGGTCCTGGCCCAAGGCTTGACCCCCAACAGGATTGGCAGGAGGGAGGATATGAGAGCTGTCTTCCAAGGATAGTCATGAGGAAGGGCTCCCTTGGGCTTAGCCTCAGTGGTCAAACTGGATGCAGTGGGCAGGAATTTCAAGAGAAGGCTTTGGACAAGAGACGGGCATCTCCCTCCCTGGTAGGAACCCCACTTGACAAGCATGGGGGATGGGGTCTCCATCAGGGATGGGGCAGATGGAGGTCTGGTCACAGTCTCCTGAAGGCCTGAGACCATCTTCCTGGGAGCTGATCCCTGACTGGTGCTTTGTGAGGGTGGCAGAGCTGCCAGGGCTTTAGGGCTCAGGATAATGGAGGCCCAGCTGCCCAGGCCAGAGTATAGATCTGATCCCACAATCCTCCTGGCCCCATGGGAAAGCTAGCAATAAGGGCAGCCTGACATTTGAAGCTCCATCATGTCCCAACAGCCCTTGCTCCCCACCCCACTGAACAGCTCTTTTTCCTGAGGCCTCCCCCAATGCTTTTCCACCTCCAGAGCTTTGCTCACAGGCCTGGAATGTCCCTAGGCCCTGACCATCCTGTCCTGTGGCTGTCCCAGCCACCTGGGAGCTGAACTTGTGGGCCCAGCTCCCCTGCCTTCTCCCCGGGGAAGCCTGCCTTGACCTCTCTGTGCCAGACTCACAAGTCTACCTTCAGACCTGGGCTGTCCCCAGGTTCTCCCGGCCTCTGCCCACTGACCTGCTGCTCTCCAAAGGCCAGGGAGGTCAGAGAAAGACAGAGAGAGAGAGAGAGAGAGAGAGTGTGTGTGTGTGTGTGTGTGTGTGTGTGTGTGTGTGTGTGTGTGTGTGACCACCACACATATCAGACACCCCATGGCCACTCCCCCCCCACATGCCTGGGGACAAGAGGACATGGTCTACGAGGGATGGGTCACACTGGCAACTGCCAGCCACTGACCACAGCAGGAAGTTATGCAGGTCAGAGCCCTGACCCACCCCTTTCCCTTTCCCCAGCCAGCCTCTGCCAGGGCCCCAGTGGCACCCCCAGCCAAGTCGCGTGCGCCTGTGTGTGCACATGTGTCTGTGCGTGCATGCATGTGTGTGTGGAATGTCTGTGCCTGTGCCCTGAAGTTGGAGTTGTCTTGGGGAAAGTCCAGACTGGGGGAAGGGCACTGAGAAGATTGCCTCAGAACTGGGGCAAAGCTTGGAAGTGTTCCCTGCCCAGCTTCCGAGAAGGCCCTGCCATCTTCTGCCCCCGAGGCTTCAGGCCCACATCACCCCTCCCCTGTGTGCAGCCTGCCCCACACCTACCTCCCTGTCACTCCCTCCGTTCCTTCTGCCTCCAAGGACCCTGGCCCACCTCTGGCACCAGGGGGCTTTGGGCGGGTGCCGGCATGGTCCCAGAGCATCCAGGCACTGAACCTTTCAGCAGCTACCTCCCACCTGGCTGCCGTGGGCAGAGCTAGACAGGAGTCTGCTTGGTCCCAGGACGGCTACCAGCACTGCACTAGACAGTGATAGTGATCTCAGGGCTGCTGGGGCAGTGGAGAGGAGAGAAGCCTGCGAGCTAATGGGTCAGGCATGCAGCCCCACATTCCTTACTCAGCACAAAGACATGCAGCAGGGCCTCCCATGGTCCTGGGACCCTTAGCCGGCTTAAAGGGACAGAACCTCCTTTGCTGCTGTCATTTCTAGAACCAGAGGCTCAGGGTTGACCCCTGGGTGCTATCCCCCATAATGGCTCTCCCTCTCACCTATGCCTTAAAGCTCTGAGGCTCCCAGTGCCCTTAGGTGGCTCAGTTCCCCTCAAAGGCCTCCACTTTGGAGTTCTCCTCCAAACCCGTTGGGAACAGATACTGCTGGACCACACTCCCTCCCTCCTCTTGCAGCCTAGGCAAATGCTGCTCCGCACCTTGAGGGCTCTCAGTGGGGGCTACCCTCCAGGGTCCCGCTCATTTGCATGTGGTCATTCTGCTGGTCTCCCCCAGGACACAACAATCCCATGCTGTGGCTGGCATCCTGTGGCAGGGTCGTGTTTGATTGTGACCCCATTGGTGTCTACTTAACAGAGACACTGGAGTAGTGGGCCATTTTCTTCTCCAACCCATTTGACAGATGGGAAAGCTGAGGCAGAGCGAAGGGACTTGCCTAGGGTCACCCAGTTAGTGAGTGTCTGAGGCCCCATTTGAACTCAGGAGGATGCGTCTTCCTGACTCTGGACTGGGTGCTCTGCACACTGTGGTGCCCCCTAACAGCCCCACCTGGCATATAGGGGTGCATAATAAATGCTGATTAAGGGGAAATGGACTCCTGCTCCAAGCCAATCAATCCCACAGCACCCTGTTGCCTCCTGTTCTCTGACTTTGGGCATTTATCCCGGCTTCCTTCAGGACTCGCGTCCAAGTGCACTTTCTTTGGGGGCCTCCCCTGCTGCTAGTGCCTTCCCTCTCCCCTCTCCATGGTGTGCCCCTCATTTCTAGCAGTGTCTCCCCTGTCTAATGGGGAGCCCCTGGAGGCCAGGACCCCTGCAGGGTTTGGCCTCACACCCAGTAGGTGCTTAATAAATGCCTGTCGATTGACTGGCTGGTCTCCAAGGGAGGGCATTGGCCCCCCAGTGGAGGTCTCCAGTAGAATGCCCAGGGCCCTAAGCGGGGCCCTGGGCTACTAGACATTTTTACCAAGGACTAGTTTGATGACCTAGGAAGTATCCCATCAAATGTGGACAGAGCTCCAAAGGTCAGGGATTCCAGAGGTCTCAGGATAGGTAAGCACCCATAGGCCCATGCCAGTGACATGTCTATCATGGGGTTGGACTCATGAGTCCAGACTTGGGGGTAGGGGGAGAGGTGGGGGAGGCACAGCAGGGTCCCTGTGGGTGGCAGAGGGCACAGCAACTCTAACCCTAACCCAGGAAGCTGTCCTTAAGTATCTGAGGGGGGGGGGGGTTGTCCTACAAAGGAGGCATTAGTTTTGTTCTGCTTGAGCACTGAAGAACCAGCCTGGGGGGGGGGGGGCCAATGGGGAGAAGGTGTAAAGAATACAAAGTGGCCAATTCTGGTTTTCTATGTCAGGAAACCACTTCCTAACCCCAAAGCTGTGCCACTGTGGAAGGAGCTGCCTCAGGAGCTGGTGGTCTCTCCTTCCTTCAAACTCTCCCAGCAATGGCTGGGTGCCCACCTGTAAGGGATCTAGGCCCTCCCAATCCTGGGAATCCACCCACTTTATGGTGAGACCAAGGCCTCCTCTTGGGCACTGTCCAGGGTATGAATGTTGATTTGCTATGTGTTTCCAGGGCAGATAAGGCTCCAGGCAGAAGTCCCTGGGGGCATGGATTATCTCCTGGGATCCTCGGAACCATCCCTCCCCTGGCTGAAGAGGTAAGGAGGGGGACAGACTGCTTGGGAGGATGGCCTAACTGGCCCTTCAGCAATACCCCATTGTTTCCTGAGCAGAATCTAGGGGTGAGCAGCAAAATTCCTCAGGGCAATTTCCAGCTTGATCAAGGACTTGGGTGGCCACAAAATTCCAGGCTCCCAGAGGTACCTGTACAAGAATTCCCTTATCCCAACAAACACGCACCTTTGCCTGAAGACCTCCAGTGATGCCTGATAACGGGGAGGGATGGAGGGATGGAAAGGCTTAGTAGCCTTTGGATGCCCACTGGGAG
>CM053601.1:194158263-194195154 GCA_028646575.1 Pseudocheirus occidentalis | reverse complement strand
CATTGTCTTTTCTACACATTCACCTACCAGCTCAAGATCCTTAGTGACCACTACAACATACTCTTCAGTTCCCCCACCAAGCACTGCTGTGGTCACAAGCACTACAGGCAGCTTGGCAGGGCCCACCTCAACAGCCTTGTCTACAGCGACCAAAACAGTCGAGGTGACAACAATTTCTACTTCCCGCCCAAAGCACACCACAATTAAGACGACTTCTCCTGCCATCTCTTCTTCCACACAAGCAACAGAGACAACACAAACACCATCTGAGACTCCCTCATTAGTCACCACAAGTCTGGTGACAGGTAGCAACCCAGCGACCACTTCAACCCCAGAGTCCACAATAATCACTCTCCTCTCCACACAATCACCTAAGAGCTCAAGAGTCATAGTGACCAGTACAACATCCTCTTCAGTTCTCCTGCCAACCACCACTGCAGTCACAAGCAGCACAGGCACCTCTGAAAAACCCCCATCCACACCCTTGTCTACAGTGACCAAAACAGTGGAGGTGCCAACAGCTTCTACTCCCACCTCAATGCATACCACAATCAAGACAAGTTTTCCTTCAATCCACACATCCACAGAAGCAACACAGACTACACCAAACCCATCTCAGACTCCCTCATTAATCACCACAAGTCTGGTTACAGGTAGCAGCACAGCGTCCACTGCAGCGTCAGAGTCCACAACAAACATTGTCTTTTCCACACATTCACCTACCAGCTCAAGATCCATAGTGACTACTACAACATCCTCTTCAGTTCCCCCACCAAGCACTGCTGCAGTCACAAGCACTACAGGCACCGCAGCAGGGACCACTTCAGTCCCCTTGGGTACAGTGACCAAGACAGTGGAGATGTCAACAGCCTCTACTCCCCATCCAAGGGAGACCACCCTCAAGACAAGTTCTCCCATCCTCCCTTCATCTACCCAGGCAATTCAGACAATACCAAGACAATCTCCAGTCCCAGATGTCTCGATACTAACAACACAACTGAGTACAACCTCATGGTCTCTGACAAATCCAGTTGTTTCTAATCGCCCCACATCAACAATTCCAACAATCTCATCAGACGTTCCTACTGTAGTCTCTACCTCCTGTCAGCCAAAGTGTGAGTGGACTGAATGGTTTGATATGGACTTCCCAGTTTCTGGCATCAATGGGGGAGACTTTGAAACATATGATAACATCAGGAAAGCAGGAGGAAATATTTGCCAAGAGCCCCCAAAACTTGAGTGCCGAGCAGAAAACTATCCTGAGGTAAGCATTGACCAGATTGGACAGGTTGTGGAATGCAATCTGGAATTTGGGCTAATCTGCAGAAATGAAGACCAAAAGGGGTCATTTAACATGTGCTTTAATTATAACATCCGTGTGCTGTGCTGTGATGACTACACCCACTGTCCTCCCACAGCAGCAGGGCCGACCACTCCATCAGCCTCCCCCTTTCCATCGACCTCCAAGGCAATTGAACCAACAAGGGCTCCATCAACAACCCAGAGCCCAATTCCAGACTTTACCAGGTCCACACCAACACTAGTGACATCTACCAAGGCAGCCACTTCCACTCCCCAAAGCTTTTCCGTGACTGGCCAGAACATTACCCACACTTCCTCAGGGTCTCAGGGCACTACTATGAAGTTTACTAGTTCCAAGTCCTCCACATTCCCACTCTCAACACAAACTATTCCAATCACCTTTGGCCAATCCACAACAGCCAGAACCTTTCCTTTGGAGTCAACCACAGCAAAGCCAAACACCCTCCCAACATTTGGGACTACTGAGATCACCAAGCTGCCAAAGACAGCTCCCAGATCTCTGAGCACATCATTTGAAAGCACCTTCACTAGGCAAACGACAGCTTTTAGCCCCAGTACTATGGGCACAACCATGACCACATTAGCCACAGAGTGCCAGCCTAGGTGTCTGTGGACAGACTGGTTTGATGAGAGCTACCCAATTCCTGGAAAAGATGGTGGAGACTTTGAGACTTATGACAACATCCGGGCTGCAGGGGAAACCATCTGTCAGAGGCCTCAGGAAATCCAGTGCCGAGCAGAGAACTACATCGATGTGCCCATCGACCAACTGGGACAAGTAGTTGAATGTAATGTGAGCACTGGTCTAGTCTGCAGGAACCGGGACCAGGCTGGACCCACAAAATACTGCTTGAACTATCGCATCAGGGTTCTCTGCTGTGATGACTACCACCACTGCACAGCTTCTACCTCCAGCTCCTCTACTTCTGTGCCTTCCCATTCCAGGACTCCACATGTGAGCACACCTACTTTGCAGACACCCACCATCTCTACCTTTTCCACTTCTGTATCCATTACATCACCAATACCTTCCACCTTCACAACATCATGCTTCTGCTTTGTGTCCGGAGACCTGTTTTCTCCTGGTAAGTGGAATTGTTATCATCCTCCTCAATGCAGGCAAGTTCTATCCATCTACTGGTCTATGTTTCTTTGGGATCTCTTTGCGTTATATGATTATTCTAATAGCTTTTGTGGAATTCCTGAGAAATTATCAAAGCAAAATACAGATAACTTCTCTACCTATTCACACAAAGAATGATGTTTATCCCCTCTTGGTTGTTTGTTTTCTCCCATTATGAAATATCCTTAGGCTCAAGGACGCACCCTAAATGTAAAAGGAAATCTCTTATAACTCTTCTTTTCCTTTTGACAGGCGACATTATCTACAACAAGACAGACAAAGCTGGGTGTAGTTTTTTTGCCATTTGCAACCAGCAATGTGAAATAGAAAGATTTCATGGGCCATGTCCAACTCCAACATCATCTGTGCCCTTATCAGCTCTCCCCCAAACCACTCCTCCTCCAGGCTGCCATGATGTATTTCCACCAAGACAGGTGATTGATACAATATCTAGCCCACTCCAAAATGGACCATATTTCTTCCCATGTGGAATAGGGTGGATGGATGGATGGATGGATGGATGGATGAATAGATGAAAGGATGGATGGATGAACTGAAGGGCAAATGAATGGAACAATCAATGGACAGATGGATGATTGTTTCACCGAATAGTTCTTCAGTTGTGTCCAACTCTTCATGATCTAATTTGGGATTTTATTGGTAAAGATGCTGGAGTAGTTTGTTTATAGATGAAGAAATTGAGTCAAAGAGTGATGAAGTGACTTGTTCGGGGTCACCCAGCTAGTCAGTGTCTGAGGCCAGATTTGAACTCATGAAGATGAGTCTTCCTGACTCCAAGCCCAGTGCTCTGTGCACTATGAGACCACCTCGCTGTCCCAATATAGAAAATAGATGGACAGAATAGGCAAATGCATGGACTAAATGGGTACAATGGATCCAGTTCTATGTGCCAATGATACTAAGCATTAATGTTTGCCTTGAGGTGCATGCATTCTAATTCTAAATCTGTGAATGGATAAGCAAATGGTCAGATAGATAGCAATGTGGATTGATAGATACATGGATAGATAAATCAAGCAGATGGGTAGGATGGATGGAGAAGTCAATCCATGTGTAGTTAGATGTATAGATGTCTATAAGGCAGAAAACAGGTAGATGGACGGATGGTTTGATGTATAAGAAGCAATGTTGCAAAGGGCATAGAACTGGGCTCGAGGTCAGGAAGAGCTGAGTTCAAATCTAGCCTCAAACATATACTAGCAGTATGACCCTGGGCAAGATGTTTAATGCCCTTAGCCTCAGTTCCCTCATCTGTATAACAGAGATAACAGTAGCACCTGTCTCACAGGGTTATTGTGAAGACCAAAGGAGGTACCACAGTCAAGGGCTTTGCAAACCTCAAAGCTGGCTATGATTATGACTAATAAAACAGCAGGTTGAGAGGTGGAGCAGCAGGTCAATGGATGGATTGGTGGTGGTTTCTGTTTCCTCACCCCTACTTTTCCCTCACCTCCTCTCAGTCTGTTTTCGAGCCTCTACTTCTAGGTGGAAATCACTCCCTCCAGGATCCCTTTAATACACCATCAGCTGCCCTTTCCTGCCTTCATCTTCCTGGGCCTCTCTGCCCTTTCTGAAACTGTTGCCCACTAGCCCCCCACATCTTTTCTCCACTGGCTTCAGAGGGATTGTGTCTTCATGTTTTCCCCTTACTTCTCTACTTCCTTCTTCTCTGTTTCTTTCACTAGCCTGTCCTGTTCCCATTTCCTTCACGAGGGGATTTCAAAGGGTCTGTCCCAGGCTCACTTCTATTGTCTTTCTACAGACCTCAGAACGTTGTCTGTAAAGTCTGCAGAGATGCCCAGAGGGTGAGGGACTAACTGCCCAGCATTCCTGGGCTTTCCTTTCACCTGTGGCACATTCTCCCACCTCCTCAGTCTGCAATGTTGGGTACCCCAAAGTAATTTCCCTGAGCATTTTCCTTCCTTACTGTGTATTCCATACTCCACTTGTCAGTGAAGTGAGTTGATGCCATCTGACAGTGGAGGCGATGGGCAAATAAATGACCTGAGAATGGTCTCAGGATGTGAGAGGTAAGCATAAGACAAAAGTCGCAAGGTAGATATCGCAGATGCTGAGTGAGGCAGGAGAGGGTCTCCCAAGGCACTTGGCTAGGGGAAGAGCCACCTACAAGATGCACTTGGGCAAAGCCCTGGGTCCAGCATAGCCCTGGGGGTGGGGAGATCCAAGAGCCCTGGAAGAAGGTTCTATTTGACTTCCCACCAAAGGTCCATAACTAGGCCTTGGGAACAAGCCCTGGAATGAGCCCCACCTCAAGCTCTTGGAGCCAACCCCAGAACAAACCAACATCTGGTCTTCATGTGTTCTTCCCAGCCTGGAGAGCAATGGACCAGTGATTGCCAAGACTGCATCTGTGACAGCAGTTCACTCACTGTACAATGTAGACCCGTACAGTGCCTGGAGCCCACACCACCCCTGCAGTGCCACAAGGAGGGTTTTGTCATTGTCTATGAGCCTCTGGCAGAGGATTCATGCTGCAAGGAGGCACACTGTGGTAAGCCCAACCAACCCATTCTGGGGCCCTCAGGGAAGCAGGACCACATAGAATGGAGATCTCTGCAAAAGCCCTGGGACAAGAGGATTGGTCTGGCTGGATATATTCCAGAGACCTGCATGATGGCTGAGTCACAAGCTCAGTGTTGGGGAGGGAAATGAAGGGGATGGAGTGCAACCCTGCCTTCTTAGAGCTGATGATTGGGGGATCCAGGGGGAGACGGTGTGGTCTGCACCATCGTAGGAATGCAGCATTAGGCCTCCAAGAAGTCCAAGAAGGGGAAGCCACTTATAAAAATGGCAGCTTATACTTGTCTGAATCCTTCCAACAACCATGGGAAAGAGAGAGCGCTGCTCCATGGGTGATAGCCCTAGGGTCGGGTAGGGGAAAGGGGAGGTACTGGCTTCTGCACGGACACCTGGGGAAGAGTAAAGTCTACAGAGATGCCCAGAGGGCGAGGGACTAACTGCCCAGCATTCCTGGGCTTTCCTTTCACCTGTGGCACATTCTCCCACCTTCTCAGTCTGCAACCAGTCCAGCTGCCCTCAAGATAGACCAAGCTGTAAACCACAAGAAGAGCTGTTCAGCATCCTGCCTCTAGACAGCTGCTGTCCTGTCTTTGGGTGCAGTGAGTGCTGAGCTTTGGGGCCCCTTGGGACTCCTGGTACTGGACTGTCCTGTCCAGAATACTGCGCCACTTATGTTGGGAGGAACCCAATCCTTTACCACCCTTCCCTGTCCTAGCTGAATGGGCATCATTGGGAGGGGGGTGTCTTTAAAACATGTTAAAAGCTCCCTTTCCTGTCTTCACGTTTCATGTTCTTGTGCCTTTCAGAAGAGAGAATGTGTGAGCACCACGGCTCCACTTATGGGGTGAGTGAATCTTTCCCATCAGGATTCGCACCAGCGCTTGGATCACAACAGGGCCACATTCCTCAGGGATGCCCATTTGTAGTGAGAGACACACCCCCACCCAAATGCACACAGGGAAGAAGCCTGTTGGGAGGTTATCCTCTGGACAGGCACATCGTTAAGAGATCAAAAGAAGAGAGACAGACACAATCAGCAAACATTTACTAAGCCCCCACTGTGTTCCAGGGAAATCTGGGAGAGATGCAAAAGGGACAGTCCCTGTCTTCAAAGAGGCTACAATCTAAGCGGGAGGCAGACAGTATGCAAATAAATATGTAGATAGCAAGCTCTGTATAGAACAAATAGGAAACAATGACAGGAGGGAAGGCACTGAGATTAGGGAGGATGGTGAAGACTCCCTGTAGAAGGTGGACTTTTAATTGGGATTTAGGAGGCAGAGGGGAGGAGAGAGAGCATTCTAGGCATGGGGAAAACCCAGAGACAGACAGGGATAGAAGGAAGAGAAGAAAGAGGAATGAAGACAGATGAAGAGGAAGAGAGTAAGGGAAGAAGCAAGGGAAGGAGAGGGGGATGGAGGGAGGGGGGACAGAGAGGAGGGAGGGGGGAAGGGAGAAGGGAGAGGAAGTGAGGGGAGGGAGGGAGAGAGAGGGAGAGAGAGAGAGAAAGAGAGAGAGAGAGAGAGAGAGAGAGAGAGGGAGCGAGAGCACACACAGGTGAAAGGCTGTCCATATAAGGAGGCCCTCTCTGGTCTTGTCCCAAACTCACTGGCTGTGTAACTTTGGCCTCCTCTTGAAGCCTTTCTTTTCCATCTGTATAATGGGCATCCTGCCTCAATGGCACTGATGCCTCCCCTCACCCTAGGTGGTGCTCCCTGGGTGAGGTGAAAAAAAAAGTCTAAGTCACTCATACCCCTGGAAAAACAAGAGTGAAGACTCCAGGGACTCTTTAGAGAAAGGTCCCCCCACATGCAGTTATGTTACCCAGTAGTTGCAGAGAACTTTGACCCTAAAAGGTCCCCTCCTCTCATCCAGGTGCTCTGCTGAGGATGTCAGCACCTGTGTGAACATGAGTGTGTGATAGTACAGAATCTGCGCTTCTGTGGCTGTGCACATCTGTGTGTGTGTGTGTGTGTGTGTGTGTGCCCGTGGTCCTGGGGCTGCTGCCATCCCACTCAGGTGTGTTTGGGAGCTTGGGAAGCTTCTTGCTGCTCGCCCTATGAAGCTGCCTTTTCTCTAGGCTGGGAATGATGTTCAGCTCCAACAGGTTTGTCGTGGTTCTCAGCTGATCCCCTGCTTCATCTGGGGGAAGGTGTCTCAATTCCTTCCCCCTTCCCTAGCCGCGCAGGGACTCTGGGGGAGGGGCAGGGCAGGAAAGATGGTCTTTATTCCCTTGACTCTGTCCCCTCTTCCTCTCAGATTGGGTCAACTGTGCCATTGGACCAGCCCTGCCACACCTGTACCTGTCGCATTGAGGTGAACCCGGAGACCAACAGCACGGTGTGGTGTGAGGCTAAGAATTGCTCTGTCACCTGTGCCCCGGTGAGAGCCCAGTCCGTGCCCTGCTCAGCCAGGATTGGGAGTTATGATGTATGGGAGTGAATGCTATCCCTGTTATGGACAAGCCCTGACCCAGGCACATCCCTTCCCCCTCTGAGCCTTAGCCTCCTCACATGTAAAAGCAATCATGGCCTGAGAGACTCTCCAAGCTTTCTTCCAGCTCAGATGATTCTATAAAGCTGGGAGTTCACAGTCCACATAGGAAGTTAAGACTCAGGAGGAAACATGGGTGGCCCAGCAGGAACCTGTGGGTGCCAGGCTGTAAAGATGGCCTGCCCTAGGACATGGGGGAACAGAGACTCCCATTGGGACTGGGATGACCAAGGGAAGGGGGTCAGGCTTGGATCGGGAGAGACTCCCTGAGCAAAGGTACAGAGCATCAAGGAGCCCAGGGCCTGGAGGGCAGCCAGACAGGAGGACTGAGAGAGGAGGTGGGACAGGGGAAGGGGGGGCCTCAAAGGCCAGGCTAAGAAGTTTTCACTTTATGCTGTCGATGGTGTGGACCCACTGAAAGATGTTGAGTAGAGAAGTGGGAATGTAGTCAGAGAGGCCCCTTCTGCACCTTGAATAGACAGTGGGGGAGTTTGGGTTGGAGGGCAAGGGATGGGAGGGGGCAGTGAGTGAAGAGACACCTGCCATGGTCCAGGCAGGGGAGAGGTAAGGAGGACCATTCCCTGGATGAGCAGTCATGGGGTAGGAGAGAAAGGGCTACTGGGAGTACTCACTCCCTTTTTTCTCTCTCTCTCACTGTAGGACCAGGAATACAAAATTCTACCAGGGCAGTGCTGTGGACAGTGTGTGCCAACAACCTGCCTCACCCCAGATGGAAAGCAGATTAAGGTGAGAGGCCCTGGAGGGCTTGATTGGGGAGATCAGAGCCAGGGCCAGGCAGGCTCCTTGCTCCCTGCCCATTAATTCCCAGGCTTCTAAGTGGAGCAGGGAGCACCTTGGGAAGCTGGATGGCATGTGGGCACTGACTTTCAGGGACAGCCTCAGTAAGCTCTCTAGGTCCCAGAGCCTCCTCTGGGGCAGATGCTTCAGCTTTGCTCAGAGACTGGCAGACCTGAGCATCTGGCTCCCTTCCCCCTGGCATTTCAGTTCAATGAGACCTGGGTCAACACCAGCGCAGACAACTGTACAGAGTACCTCTGTAAGAAAGTGGACGGACAACCCATCCTGACTCCAAGACCAGCTGAGTGCCCAGACATGTCATTGTGCAAGGTATCAGCTCCCCTGCCCCCGACCAGCTCGTGGCATGGGTTGGACATCTAGGGTACAGCACAGGTTCCAGAGAGCTCACTCTCATTCAGACCTAAAGCTCGAACACAGACCTGATGGGCATCTCATCATCTGAGCTCTCTCGGGATGGACTCAGTCTCATCAGGAGCCCTCCCAGCTGAGACGCTTCCTCATTTCACTGAAGACTAATAAAGGAGACTGGAGATAGAAAGTAGGTTCTTGAGGGTCAGACTAAGGTGTCTGTTAGCAAAAGGGAGCATCCCCAGGCCATGAGAATAGAGCCGTGTTTGAGGATTCCTCCAGCTGGACTGTCAAGAGCAAGGCTCCCATCCTTACCCCCAGGGCTGCCCCTTCTGCTCCCTCGCTGCAGCCCAGCAGGACCAGGAGCTTGGCTCTGATGTGCCATTTGCATAGATGTGGGCACCACCTCCAAAGGGGGTAGATGACCTTGGCAAACCCAAGCCCATTTAAATTGTCCAATGAGGCCTCCAGGGGGTTCCACAGGGCACAAAGAGCTGGCCTGGAGGCAGAAAGACCTGAGTTCAAATCTAGCTTCAGACATTTACTAGTGAGTCACTTTCTGTCTGCCTCAGTTTCCTCAAATGTAAAGTGGGCCTAATAGTATCTCCCTCCCAGGGTTGTTGCGAGGATCAGACATATTTATTATTTGTGAAGTGCTGGACATAGCGCTCAGCCTGTGGTAGGCGCTACATTGATGGTGACTGTGATGAATAGGAGAAGAACCAGGGACAGGAGGAAGCCTGATGTGGATCCGCCTCCAGGGTCCCCCCGGGCTCCAGTCCCAAGGAACTTGGACACTTGCCTCCTGAGGGATGGGACATCCTATAATCAGAGACTATTTCCTCCTTGGTGGAAAGAAGGGATTGGAGTCCACACCCTGGGAGGATGGCAAGAAGTGGGTCCAGAGCCAGCATTCTGGGGGCTCTGGGGGCTCCCTGGCCCGTGGACTCTGGCATACCACACCCAGGCTGCTGGGCTTATAATGGACCCATAAGACCCCTAAAGTCTTCTCCTGTCCATGCTTTGCCTGCAGGGAGTCCTCAGGAAAGTTGGCTGCTGCTATAAATGTGAGGAGGCTGAGGGTAAGTCAAGGCAGGGAATCTGTGAGTATGTCTGGGATCCTGTGCCCCTTCCACACCCACTGACCTCAGCAGACCCAGGAACAGAATCTCTGGACTGGCCCCTGTCACTAAGGCCCCTTCGGGCCCTGGGGTGCCACAGACAGCCCCTGCTTCCTCCTTTTGCTAAGAATAGTCTCAAGTGGCTTCTTCAGTCACTGAGGTATCCTTGCATGTTCCCAGTCCCAGATCTCTCTGCACAGGTGGCTGTGCTCACTTACTAATGATCAACTCTAGAAAACCAGGATCTCCTCCTTCCCCCCCACCCAGCTTCTCTCTCCACCTGGCTCCTGCCCCTACCTGTGGGTGGAGGGATGGGATGGCAGACCTAGGGAAAAGGACAGGACATTGGAACAGGGCAGAATTTCCCTCTTCCTCTTTCTAGAAGACTGTCAGGTTCGGTCCAATAAAACGCTTCTCCAGTATGAGGACTGCGTGTCGGAGACAGTCAATCTCACCTTCTGTGCAGGGACCTGTAATTCCATGGCCATGTGAGTGAGGACCCAGCCCCACTCTGGTTCTTTCCCACCTATCCACTTCCTCTTTTGATGCCCAACTGCCCCCAATTCCTGGGCACACTCAGTCCAGAATTCTTCCTGGAAGTGTCTAGCCTTCAGGAAATGTCTATGCTGGGCAAGAGCCTCACTCCTTGAGGGGCAGCTCTAGCCATAGGTGAAAGTGGAACCCTCCTGTACAGCTCCATCCCTATGCCCCTGAGCCACAGTGACTCAAGCGGCTGCCATTAGAACAGATTAGATGAGTTAACATTCTCAATAGGCGTGTAACCTTATGGCACTAAATAAATGCTGGTTGTGGCCATCATCATCATCACAATCTTCTGCCAAAGGTTGTAGTTCAAGGCGAGCATTATCTTGGGAAGCAGGACCCCCTAAGTCTTTGGCAACTACTCGCCCAACAGCACAAGTGAGTTTTTCAGATTCAGCACTCCCCTAAAGAGTTCACCACTGGAGGGGGGCAGTCAGGCACTATTGTGTAAGGAGTGAAGCCCAAAAAGGGAGATGGGGCTCCAAATTTTGCCACTCCCTCAGAGAATGTCCAGTTGCAGCCTAAACATAGGGTCAGAACTGGGTGGGCATCACTCATGAGGCAGAGATCCCACATATAAACAGCCTCCCAAAAGTTCTCCAGAGTTCTTGTGTGCCCCCCATAACCACTGCCATGCCAGGGACATCAGGCTGATGCCCCACTGTCTGTGCAGATCAAGGTGGACTCAGGGATCAGTGAGAGAAAAGGATGAGCAGGTTGTGCCCGGCTCCAAGGGTCACTCAAAAGTTGACATGAAGAGCAGGCTTGTGCCTGCTTGTAGGCTGCCTGCTGTCTGCAGTGGGCACAGTAAGTGCACCCTAATCATGTTCTCATAAAGGCCTCATATAGACACAGCAGCTCCCACCCTTGAGTGCTTCCAGTCTGACCAGAGGTAAAGCCAGGATGGCCTATGAGGGATGGTAGGTGCTGTGGGAAACACACCAAGAGGAAGAACTGGGTGAGTGTGGAGGAAGAATCCTGTGCAGGCTCAGTGGAGGTAAGTCAAACAGAAGGTGGAGAGTTCTGACAGTCAGCAGAGAGGGAGGCCAGGAGGGAATTTCAGCCAAATACGATGTTCCAGGAATACAGGAAGCACCTAGAACCGATGAGGAAAACCCCATGTACAGTAAGATGAAGGTCTGGAGATCCCAGAGGACTATAATCAACATTGTCCTACAGAAAGCTGCCCAAGGGGCACACCAAAGCTTTCCTCTATTTATTTGTAGTTATACCTTCTTCCTAGAAATCCAAGGTTAATTCCCTTTTGGGGTGAGGGGAGTCTTCTGGCAGAAGTTGGGTGAGCACAAGACAGATCTCTGGCAGAGAGGTCAGGCCTGGGTTGGTCTTGATGCCACTTCTCAGAGTCTGGCACTCCTGCCCTGCCCAGTCTGTGAGTGGCTACGGGCAAGTCCTTCCCCTCATCCCAAATGAGGGGGTTGGACTACATGGTCCCCACAAACCCTGCTATTCTCTCACGCTCCCCAGCTCTTCATGGGTATCAGGCGGTATCAGGGTATAAGAATGGCTTCATCCACAGGTATTCTCTGGAGGCTAATGAGATGCAGAGGAATTGTAATTGCTGCCAGGAGACTCTGGTACACCAGGAAGAGGTGAAGATGAGGTGCCCTGATGGCACAGAGATTTGGCGCAACTACACATATGTGGATGCCTGCAGCTGTGTGTCTGGATGCCTGCCCTCTGATACCGAGGTCTTCCTCCAGTAGATAATCCTGGCAGCTCCAGGAGATAACCCTCCAGCCTGCTTCTCAGTATCTTGGGAGGAGTCCTCTCCATGCTGGAGGGGGATGGAGGGAAGACACCAAATTCTGAATCACAGTCCAGCATGGAAAGACTTATTTTCCTAAGATCAGGAAACTTTGTTTGCCTTCTTTGCCTGCTTGCTCTGCAGCAGTCCCTCCAGCAGCCCCAGATTGACCCCCCCCCCATAGGTCAGAGGTCAGTAGGAAGGGAAGGCTTGAGAATCTTGGGGTCTTTCCCTAACTGGCCAAGCACCTTGTGGAGAGGGTCTAGTGAATACTATGAGGCTCAAAGTTCCTGTCCCAAAGAGGGGCTGGGAGCCCCTAAGCTAATAGATAGAGACTGTGAGCTCCTTGAGAGCCAGGACTGTCTTTGTATCTCCAGTGATTAGCAAATTGTCTAGAATGTTGAAGGCACTTAATAAATGCTCATTGACTACCTAAAAGGAGATCTGCCAGCACTTACAAATGGTAAGAGAGACCATGGACTATCAGCCTAGACTTACCTTGCTAAGGTGAGGGTGGTCATACTGCCCCCCCCCCGGTTCTCTCCAAGGTCCTGAGAAGTCTTACTATTCATTTTCCAGAAGGAATCCCAGACATAAGACCAGGAACGCTCAGCCAGATTCCAGCTTGCTCCCTCCCAGATTCTGGTGGGGGAAAGGGCTTTTCTGCTTTGGTACATGTTACTTTCCTATGTCCCCATGACCACAAGTGGTGAGTGGCAGTACCACCTCCCTATTTCTGGTTCCCTGGTCCTAACTCCATGCAGGCAAGAATGGAGTCAAGACTAAGGAGTAGCAAGCTGGTATGCAGGAAGGTAAAGCAAAGATTCATTTCATCATCTGACAAGAGAAGAAACTGAGGCATGGGGGGATGGGAGAGCAGATGTGGACAACTTCCTTGGGCTCTTATGACTGGCCTGTTCCTGAGGGATTCACGAGTAAACCTTCCACATTCTGAGTCATGTTGATCTCTGCCTCTGTTTGTATGGCACCATCTAGAATAGTCAGCATCTCCCAGGCTGGACTCTTGAGGAATCCCCTGCTCAAAGCAAAGAAAGGCAGGGACTTTGAGACCAGCCAGAGTCTCTGATAGATCTTGGGGTGGGGAACAAGGAGTGGCTACTCCATGTATCAGACCAACCTAGTGGCTCTGAGAGAGAATCCTATAGACTCTTTCTCGGAATCTTGGGATACAGGACCATAGCCTGGGGGCAAGATCTGGGCTGGGCATGGGCATGGGGGTAAGATGATCCAATGATTTTTTAAAAAATCATAAATTTAAAATTACTAAAAAGTTTATAAATTTATTATTAAAAATCATAGATTCGCAATAGCATTTGCATGGGACAGCCTTTCAGACACTTGAACACTGCTCTCATGCCCACCCACACCCCTGAGCTTTCCTTTCCAATCCAGATTCACCACACTCAGACCTTTCAACTGATGCTCAGAGGACACAGTCTCAAGCCTTTCTCCACCCTTGGGCCTTCCTCTGAGGGCTCTCGGACTTGCCAGTACTCTTCCTGCACAGTGAGGCCCGGACCTGAAGGTGGGACTCTGTCTCCTTTCTAATCTCACTGCAACCCAAGAGCACACCATCTGTCATTTCACTGGGTTCCATACTCGTCTTGAGCTCCACCTAAACCTTTAGGTCTTTTTCAGATAAACTACTTCTTGGCCATACCTCCCTAATCCATCTCATGCTTGTTGACCAAAATATGAATTTCTTGGCCTTCAATCTTATTTCATTAGATTTGTCCTGGGGCTTATCTGCCAAAGTCCTTTGGGATCCCAGCACTGTTCTGCCAAATGTTGGTAGTGCCTCTGTGCTCAGCATTTTAGCAGGTGGAGAGGCACGTGAGTGCAGGCAGCAGCAGTAGGTGGGGTGCTATGTCCAGGGAACAACATGAGGGGGTGTGGGGGACAAAATGGCCAAGAAGGAATGCTGTATGGCAAACGTGAGTGGAGTGGGTTGTTAAGTCGTAAAGAACCTTTTTGGTCAGATGTACCCTCCAGAAAGGTCACTCTGGTGGCTGGGGGAGACTGCATCGAGCAGAGAGAGACTAAAGCCAGGGTGACCAACTGGGAGGCTGCTGTGACAGGCCAGAGGAGGAACTCTAGGGATTCAAGCCAAGGGGGTGTGCTGGGAGGAGAGCAAATGGGGCTGCTGCAAGACATGAAGGAGGGTGAAAGGACCAAACTTGACAACTGGTTAAATAGGAAAGGAGAGGAGAGGAGGAGAGACGGTAGAGAATGACAACCTGCTAAGTACCGACTGTGAATGACTGCTGCCATCTGCCAGTTTTCAGGAAGTGAGAGAGCACCGGAGTTCAGAGTAGGGACGGTCATGAAGACTTGAGTTCACATTTGGCCTCAGACAATTGACTAGTTTTGTGACCCTGGGCAAGTCACTTAACCTTAGCGTCCTCATCTGTAAAATGGGACAACAATAGCACCTACCTCCCAGGGTTTTTGTGAGAATAAAATTAGGTTAAAGATTCCAAGTGCTGGGCAAACCTTGAAATCCTTATATAAATTCCAGTTATTGTCATTGTTAATGATACTGAAGGTAGCTTGAAGGATTTGTACAACCGTCTTTCACACACATCTTTCACTGCAAATTTATACATTCAATTTTATGTCATTTCACTTGCAAATTTTCTCCCTCCCACTGAGAAAGAAAAACCCAATCTGTTATAAACACGTAGAGTCAATCCAAACGCATCCTTACGTTGGCCGTGTCCAGAGAAGAAAAAGGAAAAGACAGCATCCGCTTCCATCTGACCCATTGGCTCTCTCTGGATGGGGAGAGCTCGGCTCATCATGAGTCCTTCAGACTTCTGGCTGGAAAACCATTCCGGAGTCATGTTAGGTAACCTCAGCCGCTGCAGGCGATCCTCTCACAGTGCCCTGATCAACGCATAACCTTTTCCTCCCTCGCACCATCAGATGAGAACCTGCCTTCTAATATGTCATGGAACATCTGAGGCCATTCACCACCAGTTCCTGCCTTCCTTTCCTCCTCATCTCTCATTAGCCAGATTTCTCCTGCCTTTGTCCCCTTCACTTCCGTCTCACAGGAGAGGCGGCTCTGCTTGCCAAGGTGAAACCTTCAGCATGCACATGTGCTGCTGCACCGTCTCACCTTCTCCAGAAGACAGCTCCTGCATCATCCCTGCTCACCAATCTTTGATCTCTCTCTGGCTGCTGGCTGCTCCCCTACTACCTACAAACAGGCCTATGTTTCCCTCCTCCTTCAAAATCCCCACCAATCCACCTGTCCCCACTACCTGTTGGGCTCGGTCTCTCTTCCTCTTTGTGGCCAGACTCCTTGAGAAGGCTGTCTGTGATTGGGACTTCCCCTTTCTCCTCTCTCACTCTTTTCTTTACTCTGAAAACTGGCTTCTGACTTCATAATTCAACTAGAACTGCTCTTTCCAAAGTTATTCATGATCTTTTTTTATTATATTTATTATTTATTTATTTTAAACAGTCTTTTAAAAAAAATTTGAGTTCCAGATTTTCCCCTTTCCTCCCACCCAATGGGAAGGCAAAGAACAACAAATATCTTAATGTCCAAACCTAATGACTCTTTTTCTCAATCCTCCACAGCCCAGCCCCTTTCCTTCTTTTCCATGGTAACCCCTTCTCTCTGGACTTGTGGGTCCCCACTCCCTCCCTCCCTCTGACTGTTCCTCCTCAGTCTGCTTTCCAGTTCTTCATGTAGGTCACAGCCACTAAGCGTGGGAGTCCCCCAGGGCTGTATCCCAGGCTCTTTTCTCCTCCCTTTATGCGATATCACCTGACCATCTCCTCAGCTGGCATCCCTTGTCATCTCTCTACAGCTCTTGCTCTTTACCTTTAGTTGTGTGGCCCCAACTGTCAGTTGGACATCTCTGATTTGAACATCAAAACCAAAATGCTACCTTTCCCCCTCCATCCCCCCTTTCTCCTCACTTTCCCATTACTACCGAGGGCTCTGCTGTCTTCCCAGTAACTCGGGGTCACACCAGGCATTTCATCGTCAGTTCTCTCCCCTCACTCTCCACATGCAATAACTTGTCAAGTCACATTGTTTCTACTCTGCCCCATTTCCTTCCTATCTTGTCTTCTCTCTATTCATGTAGCGATCATGGTAGTTCAGGCCCTCTGGGCCTCTGCAATGGTCCTCTGGTTGTTCTCCCAGCCTCCAGCTCCCAGCTCCCAGCCTCCAGCCCTCAGCCTCTCCCCACTCCTGTCCATCCTCCCCCAACTGCCAAGGTCATTTCCCTAAGGCACAGGCCAGACTATGTAACTTCCCTACTCAAGTCACCTCCAAGACTGAAAAGGAAGCCCTTGTTTGGTTTAGAATCGAACCCCTTCATAATATAATCCTTTCTTACCTTTTCCACACTAGTATGCTTCACTATCCTCAGTGCATGCTTTTATCCACCTACACTGAATGACTCAGAGTCATCTCCCACCTCCGTGTCCTTGCATGAGCTGTGGCCCATGCCTGGAATGTCCTGCCCTTCATCTCATGGCCTCCCTCAAGACTCAACTCAAATCCCACCAACCCCTGGAGGCCCTCCCTGCCTCATCCCCATGCTAATACCTTTAGTTTACCTTCCATCTACTTTGGGTTTATCTCGTATGTGCCCAGTGATACATTAGTGTCTCCCCCTTTAGACTGTGAGCTCCTTGAGGGCAGGGCCATTTGCCTATATCTCCTCTACTTGGCACAGTGCCAGACACATAAGTGCTTCCCAAACATTTGCTAATTGACTGACTAGTCAATGGTAGCAGTGAAGAGTACAGAGTCTTCAGAACTTGAGAAAAGCCCAGAGTCTATAGCCAAGGGGTAGTCAGCAGTGCAGCCTAGCAGGGGTAGGCTGTAGTGAGAGGGCCATGGTGTCCACGAACAAGGCAAGTGACAGTTTGGACACCAATACAGTAAGGCCCTGTAAGCCTGAGCAATGTCTCTGTTCCTTGAAACCCTTAACTGGGGTATCAGATCATTCCAGAGCTGAAGGGTCTGCCTCTGGAAAGGTTCCGTGGCTCTGGGGCTATGAGCAGTCACATGTAGGATAACACAAAGCTGGAAGTTTTGGTCAGGTGTAGTTTGACTTGGATGGCTGCCAAGGTCACTTATACATATGAGATTCAATTAGGTGGGCAGGATAAGAGCCACCTCTTCCAAGCTTTCCCTGATCTCCACTGTCAGCAATGAACTTCACCGTAGACATCACCCTGCCGCCCTGCAACTGCACCTCTCACTGCAAACACCATGTGATACTGAGTATGCTGCTTGTCTAGGCTGCGTGAGCCATCCTCGAAGGCAAGGACAGCTTCTTATCTAGTCTGTCACTCACCCAGAGCCCTACACAGGACTCCTATTGCTTAGGGGCTCTGAGTGGGGAAAGGGGAAGCAGCATTAGGAAAGGCCCAGCACTTCCTGCAGGTGACTCACGGTGCTGGGTTCCTTTCAGCTGGGCCTGAGACTGGGACAAGCTTCCCCGAGTCCCCGAGTAGCAAAGTGATGTTTTGTTGCCCTCTGGCGGCCAAAAGCACACTGCACCATGGACAGCGCCCCAATGCCGAGGACTCCCGTGTGTAATTCGTGATGCCCCTCTAGGATGGCGGCCCCTCTTACAGTATTCGAGGGTTTAGCTTAGAGCCAGCAGGGACCCTGGGAATCAGTCCTGTCAACCTTGTCCTTTGAGAGATAAGGAAAGGGGGTTTCAGAGTCACCCAGTGAATGAAGGAGAAATTCCCAAGGCCCATCCTCATCTAACCATTTGTGGGGAATCTACGCTTGACATATGCACACCGTAGGGGGTCCCAGTCCAGGGGCCCCCAGTCTCTGCTCAAGGTCTCCAGAGACAGCCCACCAGCTCCCGAGGCAGCAAGAGGTCAGAAAGGCTGGTCTTCACATGGAGTCTGGGTAACGCCCACCTGTGCCAGGGTTCTGCCCTCGGAGGCCAGGCAGACAGGATATTGCCTGTTATAGAAGTTATAGGGGAACCCACCTCCATCATCCCTCTCCTGCCTCACGGCTCCTTACAGTACCTCAGGTCGACTGATCGGCTAACCCGGGGGAGGAGTGAGCAGAGGCCACGGGGGGCGGGGGGGAAGGAGGGGGAGAGGGGCTGGAACGTCTTCGAGAGGTCAGTTCTGGTCACAGGCTGGGTCTGAAAGACCCGTTGCAAGTGTCACCCTCCCCCAGACCACCTGTGAAATGGAGCGAGTGGGCTAGTTGTTCCCGCAGGTCTTTTCAGTGGGAATTCTGGGGCAACTATGATTGTGTAATGGGGAGCTGGGGGGGGGGTGTGTTACTGACTAGGGGAGGGCCATGGTTAGATTGCTGGGCGGCGGTGCTGCACCAGACTTAAGGGTCAGGAAAACCCGAGTTCAAATCCAACCTCAGATGCGTTCTAGCTGTGTGATCCCGGTTAAGTCAATGCGCCTCTGCTTCCGCAGCTGCAGAATGGGGCCAACAAGCGCACCTGCCCCCCCAAGATTGTGAGGGTCAAGTGAGACGACGTCCCTTAAGTGGCTCGTAAGCTTCATGCTGTAGGAATGGAAGCCAGTGCCGCCTGCACTCGAGAAGACTCCGCAGAGTTAAATTAGGCCTGCGTCTGAGTGGGAAGGAACCGCGCAGGTAGCCTTGCGGAGGCTGAGACCGCCAGGTCTGGCCACTGACGCTGGGGCGCGCCACAGTCCCTGGGGGACCGTGTCAGAGGGACACGTGGAGTGGGACAGGTCCGCAGAACATCCGGTTAGGAGTCAGGGAGAGACAGCATTGGAGGGGATTCTGAACGAACCGAGGAGGACGTTCCAGGCACGTGACAGCCCAGGTAAAGGTGCGGAGGTGAGAAATGGAATGCCTTAATAGCAAGTGAGCCAGACCGGCGGAACAATAGCGTGCAGGGAGAGCAAAGCGTACCGAGGATGGACAGGGAGGGGTCCGCAGCTTCCATTTCCTTGGATACAACTTCTTTTTACTTACCTGTTACTGTCGCCTCTCCCCAAGTTTGTCGCCAGGTACCCTTCCCTTTCTGTCTTTGTGTGCAGAGACGAGAATGCCCGGGCCACAGCCGGCACATATAAATGCTTAGCAAATGCACGAGTGAGCACCGAGGGCATGCCCCAGATAAGTCGAGGCAATCAGGGAGGGCGGTCAGGAGGCGGCGCCTCAGAGCAGGGAGGATTGCGGAACTTGTTTTCCTCGGCCTCCTGTCTTCTCTGGTGCCACAGAACCTCCCTGGGAATGAGGGAGTGATGCAAGAGGCGGCAGGGGAGGGAGGGAGAGAAAGCTCCCCTCGTCCCTGGGCTCGAACCCGTGGTCCAGAGCTGGGAGACGAGACCACCTCTATTCTGCCGGGGCACCGGTGCCAGGCACCAGGGAAGCCGACACCCACTCTGGAGTCCCGGGCAAGTTTACTGCAGTCTGAGCAAATGCATCACATTAGGGGCTATTCCCATGAGTTTGGCGCCAAGGGCAAGAGTGACATTGCCTCCCCGCTCCCCTCCTTCTCTCCTTTTTCCTCCTCCCCCCACCCCAGTCCCCAGTCCCCAGGTTGCCTAGCACTGCTTTGGCCACACAGGAAGGATGGCTCAGTAAAGTCTTAGCTTAGAACAGCCTTGAAGAAGTCTGATGGTTCAGTCCTGCCTCCTCCCTTCTCTCCATCCCCGAGTCCTTGGCTTTGAAGGGACGGAGGAGGCTGGATGGCCTCGGAAGTCCTCTGGCAGCACTGGGCTCCCCTCTTCTCTCAAGAGCGCATCTGCCACAGCTCAAGGCCAAGAGCTGCCACTGCCCACCCAGGGCCCTTAACCCTTGATCTCGGACAGAGGAGCCCTGCTGCCAGACCCCTGCTTGGGGATCCCTGCTTGGTCGATGGTGCCATGAGAGCGCTGCCCCATCTGACGATTTGTGGTGGGGCCTCAGGTCCCTGCCAGCTCAGGAGTTCCCCGGCTTTCTGCCTCCAGGACCAGGACAAGAAGCAGAGCCAAGATAAGGACACCCTGGTGGCCTCCTCCCTCTGGGCCAGAACCAAGCAACAAGCCCCGTGCCCACACCTGCTCATGCCAGCCACCCTCCGGGGAGAAGGCAGGCAGGGCACTGAGCCCCAGGAGCGGATCAAATGAGAATGATCTCCAACAATGAGAGAGACCTGCCCCAGGAGACAATTTTCTTTTTTCTCTTCTTTCTCGAGGTTTCTCCCATTGGTTCTAATTCTTTACAACTTGACTCATGTGAAAATGTTTCATAGGAATGTATGTGCAGAACCTAGATCAGACTGCATGCTGTTTTGGGGAGAGAGGGGGACAAAATTCAGAATTCAAAGTCTTATGGAAGGGAATATCAAAAACTAAAAATAAATATTTAAAAAAAGACTCCTTGAGGACAGGAGCACCCTCCTTGCTTGTATCTCCTCTCACCGTGTAGAAGGGGCCCAGGAAAGGCCTGCCCCCCGCCTTGGTTACAGCCAGCTTCCAGGCATCATCCAGAAAAGTCACACTCCGGCAGGGCCAGTGTAGGCACACGAGCCCTTCAGGAACGGCAGGCAGAGCCAGTAAAAATGAGAGGGGCATGCTCCCTGGCCCCAACAACCCTGGGATCTTACCCTCTGATCTGAGAGCTGGGAATGTCCTGTGTCTTTACTGGTTAGCACCCAGTAGGTGCCTAGTCAAGGTTTCCTTCCCTCACTGTCACCAAGTCCATCAGTTTGGAGGAGCTAGGGCAAGCTCTGGCTCCTCTCCCTTCTATAAAGGCCTCCTGGAGTGGCTTCCTTCGGGTCCATGGACTCCACTGCTTGCTCTGGGACCTCTCCCGGGACTCAGCAATCATGCCCACTGCTTCCAGATTGTGCCTTGTCGACTTGGAACAGCACCTCTGGGGGTGAGCCCCAAGGCTGGCCGACCTCCCACTTTCAGACCAGTGACTTCAACACTTCCCTGTCTGAGTAGATAAAAGCTCTCAGTCTGGGTCTTGGCCCAGGGGCTGGGGCAGGGGGCTCTTGGCTGCTAAGCTGATCTCCCCTCTCTCTTTGCTTTCAAGTCTAAGGGAAAAAGTTTCAAAGTCATGCAGAGCAAAAACAATCCTGACATTTTCCACGCAGAGTTCCTGAGTTTCTTCCTTTTAATTGTGGAAGCAATCCCTTCTAAATGATGTTACAAAATCAGGTGCAAAAAGGGATTTGCTTTTCCCCCCAAATGGCATTGATTTCTTGGCAAAATTCAGGTACCAAAGAGCCAAATGCGGTAGGTTAGCAAGGGCTCTGGGACCAGCTGAGTTAACCAATCCAAGCAAATGGGAGAAAATTTTCCACAAATCCACTTTCACAAGGACCGTGAGTCTATTGGTGGCGATTTTTCAATGCCTTGTCACAGGTGCTGTGATTCCAGGGATTTCAGCTGGCTTGGAATGAATATAAGCCAGGACTCCAGCCATGCCAGGAGGATGTGGGAAGGGGCGCCTAGGAGCGCTTTCTGTTGGGGTCCTTGGGAAATTGTTTTGGGGGGCAAAAAGAGTTGTTCTCAACTGGATGGACTTGATCATTTGTGCAGATAACAGCCCTTCCTTTCCCACCAAAGCAGGCATCATTCACCATGATGGTGGGCAGGAGGGCAATCTGCCCTAGACATCAGCGGAGGCCAGGTCTGCCAATCTTGTCCAAGTCATGGGATGCCCATGACTGCCCCCTCTGGGCAGCCCCTCCCCTCCAGCTCCCCTTGCCATGTCCCCATCTCTTCTATGGTGCTGCGTTCCCCAAAAGGACTCTGGTTCTCCATTTTAATATTCATGTAGATGCTCATTTATTAAATTAGGAAACCCGAACATCTATGTGACAATAAGAAAGAAACTACAGGTGCTGGACCCCAAAAGAGAAGCAGAGCCCAAGGCCCGTGGGTCATCTCAGCCAAGCCTCCCACGTCCACTGAAGCAGGAAGGGCCCCGCCAAGGCCGCCCCCAGCGCAGGCTGGTGCTGGAAGGGGCCATGGCCACCCAGGTCCCCGACGGTCCCCCACGGCTGCCCAAGCCCACCTGGCAGCTGAACTCCCCTGGCCCCATTCCCTGATGGAGATGAGCCTCTGAAAGGCTCCAGCCCCCATCTAGGCATCCTTCCTACCCCTCAAGCTACCAGACCCAACCCAAAAGCACCTCCAGGTAGGTGTAAGGGCAGGGCACCGTGCCTGGGACCAGGACTCCATGTGGAAGCAGCTGGTCAAGGACCCATCACAGCCCACCCTGGGTAGGCAGGGCCTGCAAACAAAGGAAAACTTGGACTGCCAGTCAGAATTTGTTTAAAAATAAAGGTGGGGGGGTAGGGGGAGGAGGGAAAGCTTTCTCTGCTATGAGCATAATCTCAGTTCCCAAAGAAAAGCATTTGGTCCTGACCTGAGAACAGAAGTCACTGACCATACAATCAAAAGCACACGTGTGTGTCCATGGGAGATCTGATAGTCAACATCCAGTAAAATGGGAGGCAGCATGTTATGACTGGGAGGGGGGGACGCAAGATGCCCCCCCCAAGGGCTCGGCTTCCAGGTCTGAGGTCGGCCACTCCCCACCCACCAAGCCCCAGCACAGAGGACTGGCCGCCATAAAGTGCATGACTTCTAGGTCCATCAACGGGGCTCTCTGCCCCGACTCCCCCCCATACTCTGTGGGCACTGCCAAGCGGAAGGGGGCTCCAGCGCTCACCTTGGTCAGTAGTAAAGCAACAGGACAGTGAGAATGGGCCCGCATGCCCTCTGGGCAGTGATGGGAGCCCACCTGTCCCTGTCAATGAAGAGGAAGGGCACCCTTGGGACAGAGCTTCACAAACATCCTAAGAAGGGACGTATGGCAAGAGCAAAGGGGATTCTTAACCAGCTAAAGGCGGTCCGTTTCATGAGCAGCATGCTTCCGGGAAGGAGGGACATGGCATGAAGGCCCCTCAGGAGACAGCACAGGGTACAAAGGCAGCCTCCTGAGTGAAGCCAGGGACCACTACAACGGGGGTGAGAGCAGCATGGAAGGTAGCAGGGCAAGGTGGTGAGAGCAGCGGGCTTTCCCTCTCTGGCCCAGGGCAAGTAGTAACGAAGTGCCCTAAGCCAGAGGTGGAGGGCACCAACCCCTCAGCCACATTGGCAGGAAGGGGAATAAATACACATGACATTTCTCCCACCCCAACAAAATAGTACTTTGGGCATCGCGGCTAGTTACTGGAAAAACCCACATGCATCTGCAGAGTGACCACAAAAGCGTGTACGGCGTGTACGGCTGGGGGACACATTCATGCCAAGGAGAGGGAGGGGGCAACCACTTGGGGACAGGGCGCTCAGGGCGCTCCTCCTCCGTCCAAATCCCTGGGTGGCGCCCACAGAGGCGGGGTCTTAAGACTCCTCCCCAATCTGCAGCAGGGAGTTGATGGCAGCCTCACGGTTCCCTCTTTGGGCCTCCAGCACAGAGCGGATCACTTCTCTGTCCATGTTGGGGAACATGTCCAGGATAGCTTTCAGGTCCTCTTCGCTACAGGGCTGCTGGGAACTGACCACCGGAGGGGCCACGGCCAAGGGCATCACCCCAGGGCCACACACTGCCGGCACTCCTACAAAGAGAAACAGTGCTGGGCAGGGAGCTACGCCCACGCCCCCCAGCCAGCCCAGGCTCCCCCAACGCCCCCTTCCTTCACTATGCTGAAGCCTGCTTCCTTTTCTTGCTCCAATGTGACTGAACATACCCCCATGGGACGTTTCTAGAGTAGATGCAGCCATGCTGGGCACCAGGACCCAGGTCCAGGAACATGGCTCACTGGATGGAAGGAGGGGGGCGAGGGGCAAGGGCTCTCTGGCTGCAAAGGGCAGAGAAGGGGATGGTCATGGGGCACAGAGTGCATCATTACCCCGATGGAGGGGCTCTGTGAGGGGTTGGAAGCCAAGGCGGGCAGAGCCTAGGCGGAGCAGGAGGATGGGCCCACCTGGAAAACCCCACAGACCGGGGCTACACTCCTGAGCAAAGGCAGGCCCTCACTGCCAGGCTCAACTGCAGAACACTGGCACAACTCCACGCAGAGCAGCCAGGCCACTCAGGCAAGCACCCGCCCGGACTTGCCTAGGCTCTCACACTTTTATCTCTGGGGATGTCACAACTGACCTCTATAAGCTGCTTGGTGAGTGGCCACTGGGAGCCAGGGGAGAGACCAAGGGAGGCAGCTACTGTCTGCAAGGGGGCCGCACCAGAGGGAGAGAACAGGGCCCCAAAACAAGAGAGCGGAGCAGCATTATGGCCAACCTGCCCACCTAGCAAAAGGGGGCCAGAGTGCCCCCAAAGCCTCTGACAAAGGCTAAGCCTATCCTGCTCTCTCCAGGAAGCCTTGTGAGCACTGCTGGGAGTGGGACACAAAGCCCAGAAGACCCCAACTATAACCGGCGTGTCCGAGTTTCTCCCAGAGCGGCCCCTCCACAGCACACGCTGGAGGATGGGAGATACAGCCCTCAAGAGCGCCTGGTTTCTGCCGGGCTAGGGCACCCATTCACCTACTGGACAGTGTCGGTCATCCCGGGGAGTGCTGGGGGGGGGCACCATCTACAGGGGGAATCTGGGGACGGCGCCAGGTTCCATGCTCAGGGCCCAGGCCCCAGACCCTGCAGAGGGAAGAGGCCGGACAATCTGTGTGGGCCAAGTCAGAGAAGTTTAAATGCAACTCTGCTAAGAGGCAAAGCCGTGTGCCCACGAGGGAGCTCGCCCCACAGACTGCGTCCGGCCTCAGCGTGCGGTGTAGTCACCGAGGAGGGGATTCAGGTGCAGAAGCCTCTGTCACCGCAGTGGCAGGAGCCGGCAGCATCCCAGAGACATCCATTCCTGGGGCACTGCTGGCCTCTCTACCTCCCTGTGCCATGAGCTCCTAACAGCTCCTATCTAGAGCTGTGTCCAAAGGTGCTGGCATGTTCTCCCTGCAGACGGGGAGCTCCTGGAGGGAGGGCCTTTCTCTGCAACCTCAGGGCTTTGCAAGGGGCCTGCCACTGGTGGCTTCTCAACTGCCTCAGGAAGGAGAAACATTACAGCTCTAGAGTCAAACCCACCCACTCCCTACCTCATTCTTCAGTCAAAAGGGGGTGGCAGGAGAAGGCCCCTACAAAGGAGGAAGCTTTTCATGAGCAAAAAGGTGGGAAGTCCTCAGTGAAGCTGCCTCCTCACAGCACTGACCCATCAGGGACCATCACAGCCCAAGACTCAGGCTCCCGATTGGCAAATTCCTCAGCATCTCCACCCCCGACCCCACTGTCCCAAGGCTAGCTTATGGCTCTAGACTGCTCACTTGAGAAGTCTGTACCATCTTCAAAGGACTGAATAAGGTAAAGCCAAGCAGAGAGGAGGAGGAAACGGCGAGAGGCGTACCTGTAATGGGTACATAGCCAACCCCTTGCTGGTACACTGTGGGCATCAGGACCACAGGCTGAGGCTGCATCATCATGGTAGTCGGAAGAGACTGGGAAAAAAAAAAGGCAGCAGGAGAAGGTGAGCGGGCCCCCGCCGGAGGAAGAACCCACTGGCCAACAGCAGCAAGCAGGAGGCGCCTTTGAGAAAGGGTGAGGTCATCCCTGGAAGCTCAGCACGGAGCCCAGAGGAGCCCCCTCACACACAGAAGTGTTTGTGGAGCTGTACCCGTGCAGCCCCTGAGCAGGGGATGCAGAGAGGGGCAGACCCCTTCCTGCTGTGGCCCTGGCACCCATCCCACGGGCCTCCCATCCAGCAGAGCCACCCCTTGGGCTGGGTTACAGAGCCCCTTCCTTGTTCACAGCCACCAGACCACCTTTCCTCCCACCCCATGTTCTTCCACGGGCTCATGAAGTATGCCCCACATGTCCCCCAGACGCTGGCTGTGTTTTAGAGTCAGTTGATAAACGGCTTCCAGAATCTCTCAAAGGCATCGAGGAAAGCGGTGCCCTTCAGCAAGGGCTTCCCAAGGGCATGTCTCCTGCTGCACTGGGTGGGAGGAGAGGAGAAGAGGCTTCAGGGCCAGGCCCAAGACCCCCCATGGCCCAGCTGCCCAGTAACTGGTGCTTTCCCTTCAACAGAACAGACTTCCTCCTTCCCCAGTCACCAAAGAGAAGCTAAAGAAGGATTCTGAGGGTGTCCTCACTCTCTAAACAACGATATTACATGAAACCACATCCCACCCACTCAAACCCAAGCACGGCCACCACCCGTGGAGAGGTGGTGAGCGTGATTGAGCCGCAGTAAGGAGGGTCCTCTGGACCCGACAGGACGCGCAGCTCCTCGCCTTTGTAAACATGAGCCCGTCCACGTGCAGGTTGTGACAAGGGGTCCTGAAGAGGGAGATGAGACCAGAGCCCAGGAGGCCCACGACTCCTCCTGGGACCCCACAAAGGGCCGGCTGCTTCCCACAGTCCCATTAGGAGAGGATCCTGAGAAAGCTGCCCAAACTGGCCCAGGGGACACAGCCTGCCCCACCCCTGACTGACTTGTTCCCTAGGACATCTGGAAGAGGTCACGGCACAAGCGTCAGAGGGGGAGTCGTGAGCCCATGGAGACGACTGAGCACTGAGCACGCAGCCGTGCCCTGGGCACTGTGCTAAATCCTTGTGGTACGAATAAGAGCGAGGCAGACCCTACCCTGGGGGGAAGATGATGCACCAGAGGACACTGAAAAGGAGAGGCTGGGGCCAGGGGGCAGCGAGTGACAGCGAGCCCTCCGATGGGGGGGCCCCGGCATGGCGCGGAGGAGCCACCTCCAGGAGGACAAGCATCCTGGGGCAGCCAGGCAAACGATGCTGGGCCCATGAGGAGACACCTGACCGCAAGCAGCCGGAGGGAGGCCCGGAGCTTGGAGGGGCCAAAAGCTTCCTAAAGAGTCTTAAAATCCAAAGGGCCAAAGGACAAGAACTCGCTTATTGGACAAAAACTGCCAGAAAACTGGAGTTTGTCGGAAACTAGGTAGGTGCAGACCCTGTGTTGAGATGAGGTCAAAAGGGGGACATGACTCAGACAAATAAACAAATGGGGGGTGTGTGGGGGGGGAGGGTCTGCCTGTCAGATCTATTGATTAGAGAAGAAATTCAGACCCAACAAGAAATGAGACAGGACAGACAGGACGCAATCTGGATCACGTCAAATTCAAGTTCTTGCACAAATAAAACCAGGGCAACCAGGAAACCGGGGAAAAAAAACCCATTTTACATCTAGAGCAGCGGCTCTCAACCTGTGGGTTCTGTTCAGTTTGTGACAACGAAAACCCATCCTGTGTATCGGATACTTACATTACGATTCATAACAGGAGCAAAATGGCTGTTATGAAGCAGCAACTTTATGGCTGGGGGGGCGGGGGAGGGGGGGTCGCCATGACATCAGGAGCCGTATGAGGAAGGTGGAGAATCTCTGCTCTAGTTTATCTAGTTTATGTAAGAAAGTGACTCAAGTTTAAAAAAACAAGGATCGTTCCCCACTCGATTAACAGCCAAAGGACATGAACAGGCCATTTTCTGAAGCAGAAACCAAAGTTGTCACTGACCATCAGAGAAACACAACTGAAACAGCTCTGAGGCACCAGCCTCACACCCATCGGACTGGAGTGACACGTGGGAAGGGGATGTGCACTAATGCATTGCTGGTGGAGCTGTGCACCAGTCTGACCATGCCAGAGGGCTGCTAGACCACGCACACCCTTGATCTAGCACTGCCACCGCTAGGTCTGGATCCCAAAGAGATCAAAGTGGGAAAAAGGACCCATGAGTACAACCATATTTCTAGCCATCTTTTTGTGGTGGCAAAGAAGTGGCAGCCGAGGGGATGCCCAGGAGCCGGGGAAAGGCTGAACCACTTGTGGCATAAGACTGTGACGTCCATAACCCGATGCAGGGTGAGGCAGCAGAAGCCACAGCGTGACCACGGTCTGCTGGGAACAACTCGGCTCCTCTCAGCAGCCCAACGATACAAGACAGACTCGTAACGGAGCTGGGAGAGCCTGAGCGCGGACTGAAGCGACCTCTGTCAGCCGCGTCCTTCTCGGGGCTTCTGGTCAGCATTTTCTTTTGCCAACTTGGGTGATGTGGGAATGTTGGGCACAAGTGCACGTGTATAACTGGTATCAAAGGGCTCGCCTTCAAAAGGAGGGGGAAAGGGAGGAAAAGAGACAGGGAATACAAAACACATTTTTAAGAAAAGGTGGCTAAGATTTTTGTCGTTTCTTTTAAAAAGTCTAAAATCAGCAGCACATCTTTGAAGCCAAGAGAAGAGTTCCCTGCCTCTGGGTTGAAAATAACTTCATCTTGACCCGATAGCACCTCCCAACCAAAGGGCTGAATGACCACAGCCAGCTGCATTCCAAGCAATGAATGCAAAGTCAGGCCCTTGGGAAGGCACACTGAGAACGTGGCTCTGAGCAGACCTGCTGGGTCACTGTTGCCCAACCGCAGGAGAGCTCTCAGGGACAGGAGGCACAGACAAAATAGAAAACACCAGCTACCATGCAGCTGGATTGGGGAAGGGATATTGGCCGCGCCTCCAAAGCCTCTTCTCCTCCCGTTGCCCACCTCCGCCTCCTGCACCCCGTACGATAGAAGACGCACAAGTCCGTCCACACACGCTTCAGCTTCAGGAAGCCCTCATTAATGAGATGCCGGCTTCCCCATGACTGACTCTGAAACAAAGCCGGTGTCTGGGGACACAAGGAGCAGACTCCTTTCGGAGAGCTGATGGAAGGACGGGGGGCAATGGGGAGAGGGGGTGCTGGGTGTAAACAGGCTCCATTATGGAACAAGGAACTTCATGAGCATGAGCCAACCAGAGGGGCTCTTCTTGTAGCAAGATCAAGGGAGAATGCTGGATGGCCACCCATTCACTGTGAGCTTCCTCAAGGCAGGCCCTGCCTTCTGCCTCTTCCGCAATCCTTTGCACTTAACACACTGCTAGAATAAAGGTGCTTACAAAATGCTTACTAGGTGACCGTCCCTGTGCTTGGCTACATCAGGAACGCCAACTCTAGGAATGACAGGCAGGATGCCCCTGACTTGCCCTCCCTCACTAAATCTGGAAAGCCACACCAGAAATCCCCCAGGGTATGGAGAAAAGCCCATCCCAACCAGGTCAACCTTACAGTTTCTTGGGGGTTCTTGTTTGCCTGGGACTTTTTTCTGTTGTTTTCTCAGAAATCCATGAAGACGCCCAACGCTAATGGATCAATGATGAGACCGAGTTGTATTTATCATGTACTCAAAAGCAAGAAACCCTTTGTGGGACATCTGGTCACATCAGAGTACAGGAAAGGCCACAGGTGCCTGTGACCCTCTTCAGGGAAGGAACTGAGAAAAAGGAGCCCAGAAAACCAGCTCTATTTCTGGAGGGCCAAGAGGAGCCACCTCGGCTCACTGCACTTGGGGGAACAAAAGGAAATGTAGTTGACTTCCCCTGCCTGAGGCAGGGACCTGCCCTCGGGGAGCTCACAGTCCCCGCCCGCCTTCCCCCTGCAGCCACAAGTGACCACTCACCGAGTAGGACATGACCAAGTTGATCATGCCTTCTTTGTCATCGCCCTGTCTCCCACTTAAGCTGTACCACTCATCCTCCACCTTGCCTTGTCTGAGAGATTCGGGAATCGTGATGTGAGTCCAGGCGATGCGGTCGTCCATGGAGAAGGCGCGCTGAGGACACACAGAAGGTAAAGGAGACAACAGGTGTGACTGGCCTAGAGCAGACAGGCCCCACCCCACCCCCGACACAGTGCAGCCCCCTTCTGAGGCACTGAGCGCCTGGAGGCGGCTCCCTAAGGCCAGGAGAAAACCGGCCCCAGGGGCACAGGATGTGCTCATACTTGAAACCCCCTTGCTCTGGGTGGGCAAAGCCATCAGCGGCCCCCGACTGTGAGGCCACAGCCATCTTCTCAAGGCTCTACCACCAGGACTGAGGTGTAACTAATAAGTCAGCCGGGTCCCCTCATGTCCCTGAAACAAACTCGACATTTTAAAAATCACTGACAAGTTATATTCCCAGTGAAGCCAAGACAGCAGGAACAGATGGAAACCAGTGAGTTCCGCCTCCTTCTTCCAAACAGAACCAGAAAACACACCAGACAAAAGCCCGATGGGAAAATCCAAGACAAAGCCACAGCAGGTCCTTTGTCCTGCCCAGGTTAGCCAACCAGGGATGAAGAAGGTCCAGCCAGGAATGACCATGAGGCGCCTTCCAGTCTAGGGAGGGACTATCTACCAGTGCCAAAGGAGGCCCCACACCCATTATATGGGAAGGGGAGACATCTGGCCAGCACTTAAAAGGAATCTCACAGCAAAAATAAACCTCCTGGAAAACAGACCGGGGGAAAAAAACATGCAAGGACCCTTGGATTCTCTGAAAGCCAAGACCAGAGACCAAGACATCAGATTTCAGGAAACCCTCAAATTGCTCAGATCTCTTGGAGCCAGGATACAGGAGGCACCTCCTGAAAGGAAGCCCCAAAGTAAAACATCATAGGCCAGACCTGGAGCTCCAGGTCAAAGAAGAAACACTGCGAGCGAGTCCCCGGGAGCCAAGGACGGGGCTTCACACGACCGAGCAGCCAAAGCCACAAAGGAGCTGGGAGCCTGGGATGTGCCAGCCTGAGAGGCGAAGGACTTGGACTCGAGACCAAGAATAACCAAGACCTTAAAGGAGGCGGAGGGAGCCTAAGCTTTCCTGCTGAAAAGCCCAGTGCAGCGGAGAAAGTCTGCGACTCAAATGTGGGAATGAAGAGAAACTACGAACGAGCAGCAGCCAAGGACCAGAGAAGGACAAACGCCTCACACGCTGATACAGGGAGAGGGCACATGAGCCCATCGAGACCTGCCACCATTGAAGCTGGGGCGGGGCCAGGAGCAATTCTGTGCCTCTTGATGGACTCGTGTGAAAAGCAGAAAGAGAGGGAAGGAGAACAGAGAGAAGGGGTGAGGGCGGGTGACGAGAAGGTTAGGGAAGCGCAGCTCACCCCTTCAGAGTGATGAGTGAATGTGCACACAGAGCAGGAGGGGCAGGAGACGGTGAACTGACACTTGAACCTCACTCGTCTGTGCTGCTCCAAACACACACAGACACACAGACACACACACAGACACACAGAGACACACATAGATAGACAGACACACACACACACACACACACACACACACACACACACACGTACCCGCTTTATCCAAGGAGCAAGAGGAATGGAAAGGGAGGAGGGGGAAATGACAGGGAGGGCACATTAAAGGAGGGATGGGCCTTAAGCCAAAGAAACTCTAAGGACACACAAAAAGATCAACAGCTTTATCTGAAGGGGTGAAGAACTGGAATGGGAGGGAGGGATCCCCACAACCTGGGCAAATGCTGCAGAATACAGCCGAGGAAGAGGAAGACTGTTCAGAGAAACTTAGGGGGACCCGTCCCAAGATTTAGGGGAACTGGTGAAGAAGGGAATGCTTTGGTAAAAACAATCCACTCCCACGAGCGGAGGTCTTCAGGCAGCAGAAGCAGCCACCATCCCAGAGAACCGAGGGCGACGCGGGTGCATCTGCTGGCAGCAGAGGGGGAGAGACAGGAGCGGGCTCCATGTCTGGGGCAGCGGAAGCCAGCCTGGGAGCCCTGCTGTGGGGGACGGTAAGGCAACGGGGCCAAGAGAGCCCCCACCGGGAACAAGTCGGGTTGAGGGTGAGAGGCCTGCGGCCGTGGCACACAGACAGCAGCTGGGCGCTTGGATGTCTTCCTCTGAACACACATGTTCTCTCACACACTCATACTACATACAACTCACACAATGCTCTCTCCCCCCCCACACACTACACACTTGTGCTCTCTCTCTCTCTCTCTCTCTCTCTCTCTCTCTCTCACACACACACACACACACACACACACACAGAAGGAAGCCCCCACCCGGCCACTCTGTGGGTCACCCCCCTCCAGGGGAAGGAGCATTTATCCAGTACCTTCTCAGGTCCAGCTGTTCCCCTTCCCCTTCCCCTGCTGGCCCAGCTCCCAGCTCCCACCTCAAACCCTTTGCCATTCCCAGGGCCAGCCTCACATGCAGATGGCGGGGAATCCGCAAGCCTTCCCCCCACATCCCAGCTCAGGCTCCTCCCCATGAAGAGGCCGTACCGGCTGGCCTGAGGACCCTCCTGGTGGGGCAACGAGGGCCACGCCAGGGGCCTTCGGGTGCTCTGCATTCCCCAATGGTCATCACAGACCCCACTCAGGCCCTCCCTCCTTCAGGCGATACTGAGAAGGCCAGGCCAAGGGAGAGGGGGAGTCGCCTTCAGCGGTGCTGCCAGGACCCCTTGGCGGGTCTCACCTCATCAAAGATCTCCAGGTAAAAAGAGTCCACGCCGGGGGGCACCGTGCACTGAATCACTTTGTTCCATCGAGGGTTCTTGGCACCATTGTGGGCAGTGGCCGTCTCGTACACGGCATAGCCCAATCGGATGCGGCAGTATGGATCCATTCGGGTCACTCCATAGTTCTTTGCCAACTTTGCCTACGAGAAAACCGAGTCAGGGAAAGGGGAGCAAGAGAGAGGAAGCCCCTTCCAACCCAAGCGTCCCCCCAGAATCGCCCAGGCTCCCACTCTGCCCACAGTGGGTCTGGGGAGGAAGGCGCCAACACTTTCTCCCTGGCTTCTGCTGACCCGGGAGCTGCCCGCTCAGCCGACCCAAAGGAGCCTAGGCTGCCACAGTGGTGATGAGCTCTCCATCCTCGGGGGGGGGCTCAAGCGGGGGTGGACCCCAACACTCAGTCAGTGCTGGTCACGCATACACAGTTGCCCGTAAGCAGAACACTAAGCAAGGAAGAGGAAGGTGGCTTCATTCACTGACCAGGTGACTAAAGGCCGTAAAACACCGTGTTTCTAGGAAAGAGGAAAGTGGTCCCAGAAGCTGCCACCCAACCTCACACGAGCTACTGAGGCCCATCCGACTCTTGCCTCCTTGGAAGCAGAGGGTACACATGATGGCAGAGGGAGTGGGCACCAATCACAGCTTCCTCATTTCTCAATTAGCTGAACTATAAGAAGAAGCCGAGGTGCCGACAGCTTGTTTACCAGACTTCACCTCCTTCCCATCGCCCCCACCTGAGCCCGCTGTGCCACAACACCCTCCCAAGCCCTGAGTACGCCCCCACGTTGTGGCTGCAGCCTTGGGGCGCCAGGGCCTTGCCAGCAACCAGTTAGCTGTACCTCCACTAATGGCTGGCTCTCCCAATTAGTGGATACCTCTTGCGGGCACAGCTTGCTTCGGTGGGAATATATAGAGCCCCAGTAACTGCTGACCCTGACCTCCCTGAAGGCAGAATGGCCAAAGTCACACTCAGGACATCCGTCCCTGGCTCTGAGATGACCTGAGGGCTGCCAGCGCATCCATCTGCAGGTACCTCGGGGCCCTGAGAGCAGCCTCTCCTGAGGGAGGTCTAGTGCCTGCTGGAGGCGCCCCCCACCCCCACCTCAGGCCGGTCCGTTAAGGCATGTCAAAAGGGCAGACGATGTGATGGGCGGCCCCTCATCTTCCTCACTTCAGAACCCACACGTGGCAGAGGGGACTGGTTTTAGATCTCAACTGTCCCCTTCCAGACCCTGGACCTTCCTTCACAAGAGCTGTCTTTGTGGGAAGCCTCAGAGACAGGCAATGAGCCTGCCCACAAGGGCCTCGGGATTGCCCCAGGACAGAAGGGAAGTCACCGTCCCAGGAGGCCCCGTCTCCAGGGGCAGAAGCGCCAACAGGACTCAAGAAAGCCCCGCAGCTGCACGGAATGCAGACCCTCAAAGCGGGAAGACTTTATTTTAGCTTCCAGAACCAGATGCAAGTAGGGGGTCTTCTACCCGACATTGAGAAAGGAATTAACTCCAATTTTACATCAACCGTTTGTGAGAACAGGAAAAAACGGCACCTCCTGAAATCCCTTCTCCGAGACAGACCTAGTGCCGGGAGAGGCGAGTCATCAAAAAAAGGCTAAGAAAGGGGATGGATGATCAGTCAAGAAGCCGGGGCAGCATCACGGGGAGCCAGACACCCCTGAGGGATTCCAGACTCCCCCCCGGAGCCTCAGTCATGTGTTCTCCAGCTCCCGTGACAGATGAGGAAACGGAGGTGAGTGGGGTGAAGTGACTGGCCCAGGGTCACGCAGCTAGTGAGTGATCGAGACTGATTCCTGATGCAAGGCCCGGCCCTCTGTACCACCTCACTGCCAGGAAAGTCAGGGAACCTATCGACAGAATGGGCCAATAAAAGTCCTCATCACGCTACGCCAATAAATGCAGAAAGGGCTTTTACCAAACACGATGCCCTTTCTCTCAAAGACCAGGAAGCAGAGGGAGAAGCGGGTGCCGCTCCCTGTGGTCAGCGGTCTTGCTCTAGAACCAAGGACTCTGGTCATGGGCAAGGGAACAGGGGAGGCCGTCCCCTTCCAACGGAGGCAGGGAGGTCCACTGGGACCAGAGGATCTGACGTGATTGGAAAGAATAACGGGAGAAAAACAAACACATGGAGGCGATAAACGCAGGTGCACAGACGCACAGACGCACACATACTGCAGCGGCTGTGGGAGGACACGAAGGATGCTGGAAGGCCCAGCCGGGGGGGCCCCCTGAGACACCCCCACTCCACCCCCCTGGCCTGTGTGGACAGAACCATCACTGCCTCTGACCCAGCGTCTAGCTTCCAGGGCCCCCATCTCACTCCAGACCCCTCGTCTGCCTCATTTCCTAAATGGGCCTCAAGTGGAGGGAGGGCAGTGGCGGGACTGCCAGCGGCCACTGCTGCTAGGCCCGAAGAAAAGATGAGGCCACAAGCCTCCCCCGGGCCATGCTGTGGAGGCTCGGGTGCCTCGGGCAGGACAGCAGCAGCTCCTCACTCTCTGAGCCCAAGGACCTCCCTAGGAAGAGGCTGGAGGTCAGGGGCTCTGGCATGACCAAGCGACCCTGCAGGCAGACCTCTCTTCTGTTTGTTTTTTCTGGACTGAAATCAGACAGAAAAGTCTGATCCCAAAATTCACAAGAAAAAGGTCAAACTGATTATATCAGGGAGCAAGCGAGCCAGAGGAGGGCATGGGACAGCTTCTGCCAGCATCCCTCCACAGCAGCCCCCGCCTTTCCAGCGGGTTCTCCAGAGCCCCGCTGTCGCATGGCCTCCTTCCAGAGAGGCCTTTAGCCTTCACTGAGAGCCCACAAGATTCAACGACCAAGGCCAGCCCAAGCACTCTCCCAGCAGAGCCGAGCTCCCCGAGGACGTGTGCCCTGTGACGGAGGCTGCCCAGGGAGTGGACCACACAGCCAAGGGGGGTTCCCCAGATCTGTGTGGTCACAGTGCCGACACAAGCCTCTCAATCACATACCAAGAGAAAATAAAACCATCGTACTAAAAGTCCATACGGGAAAACCTGAGTGGAAGGAAGTGGGACATGCCCCAGCACGCCTCCCCCCTCCCCCATCTATGTTCAATGTTCTTCAGACCCCCAGCAAAGCCACACTCTCCAAAGGGACCAGGGGGCGTTGATGTGTGTGTAGTGAGTGGACAGGAGGGGGCCGCAGCCTCCTAGAGGCAGCGCTCTAGACAGGAGGTGGCCACTGAGGAAACACGGCAGGCCCTGCACAAGCCAGACGGCCACCCAGATGGACGGTCAGCGGGTGCACCGTCCGCCTCTACCCTCTGGGGATAGCGGGTCTAGCCACAAAGCCACAGAGAACATGATCCCCGCGACACTGGAAGCGCGTGTCTAACGACGTGGGGCAGCCCACCCATAACCGTGGGCTCTCTCAAGACAGCAAGGGCAACGTTACCAGGGCCAGAGCTTTGTCTGCTTCCCACCATCCAACCAGGGTTTTCAACATCAACTCGCAGACAAGACAACAGATCGCTCCCATAAAAGCAATAGCTGCACGCAGGCACCTGGAGAGTTGACCCTGCAGTGAATTTTCCTGTGGAGAGCCCAGCTGTCCCCTGCGCTCCCCATGTGCTTGGGCGGGCACTGTCCCCCCCTCCCGGCTGTCAGGGCAGACCCCAAGGGAGGTGGGGAGCCAGTACCTGCACCACAGTGATGCTGAGTCGGCCCACGGTGTTCAGGGCTCCGCCGTACTGCAGCTGCTGCGCTGCCTGGGCATCCAGCTGGATCTGCTGCTGCTGCTGTGTGGGGGTGATACGCAGGAAGTCCTGAGGCAGCTCCCCTATGTAAACCTAGAGGAAGGAAGAGGGAGCCTGCTGAGCAGCACCTCTCTGCACGGCTCCTCTCTGCATGGCTCTTCTCTGCATGGCTCCTGGCATGGACCTGGCCTCATGGGGCCCTCCGGAGGCACCCTCCCGGCTGCCAGAACTGGCCCAGGAGATGGAGGTAGGGCGGAGGACATACTTTCACCTCCCATTCCCACCAGCTCTGCCCCTCATTCCCAGGGGTGCTGCAAGCCCATGGCCAGGTCGGGGGGCGCTCAGTCTCCTCCATTTCAGAAGAGTGGGGAGGAGAGGAATAAGACTTTACAGAGAGCCTGCCCCAGGCCTGAAGCTTCACCATCTCTTCTCCTGCCCCTCACCTCCCCCCATCTCACACTTGGGGTGCTGAGGGCTCAGTCCCCTATCTGTCCATACTACACTGAGGCTCCCGACTCTCATCCACGGCTGTGACAGCTGCTCAATGGCTAAATGTGCCATATACACCTTGGTTAAAGATGGCACACAGCGGGCACAGACCCCTGGGACTTCCTAGCACCGACGAGGCACCATTTACTGCCATCCTGGGCGTCCTGCGCGCAAAAGGGGACAGAGAATCCTCCCCGGGTCACCCATCATTTCACCCACGGACGCTACGTCTGTGCTCTAGGGGGACCCCG
>CM053601.1:194138945-194157763 GCA_028646575.1 Pseudocheirus occidentalis | reverse complement strand
TCCAGCTGAATTAAGGTCACTGAATTGGTAATTAAATGGGTTTTGGATTTAAAAGTTTAGATGTGAGAACATAATTATTGTGTTATTGGTAAATAGTGTTATCATATTTTGAAATATTGTAATTTAAGAAATCATAAACTTCCAAATTTTTCTTTATTTAAAAGGAAGTTTCAGCTATCATTTAAGAAATGTATTTGTGGGAAGTAATTATTGGTAATATGTGAAGAAAAGGCCAGTGGAACCTAACTTTGTCAATTAAGAAATACCTTACAAGATCTTTTGTTATAAGATGATGGGGAACAAACAGATTAGTAGATAAAGGGACAAGGAGAATCAGACCCCAATATTTGAACCTCCTCAGCGAAGACATTTGCCTGAGGTCAGGGGCTTTAAGTGGTGACTCTGCCCAAGTCTTTAGCCCTCCCTTGTTCCAATAGTTTCCCAGCCTTGATGGTCCTGTTCCCACCCTTGAACTGGCCTGGCCTATGGTCTCCAGTAGCCTCCAAGACCTTCCCTTAACCACTCACTACTGGAGTCTGACCTCATCTAGGTGACCCTTAGAAACCTTATCGATCATCAATCCCAGGAAAGGGGCAATAAGAAATTTAAAATTTGTAAAAGAATTCAAATTTACTGTGAACTTTAAGTTCAGGCAGATGGCCTAAAGAGTCTTTATCTTGATTAAGTAAGGAATTTCTCTACCAGGAAGGAGGCAAGGAGGGGCAGAAAATACTTCAGGCCTCATTGTTAATCTCTAAAGAAGCCCTTTAAAGTGATGTAATTTCTTGTAATTGGTTTTTGGTTAGAATAATTGAGTACTGGTACAACTGAGGGGTCTAGCTGTTATATTCTATTAAGTACTGAAACTTAATCAGAAATCAGAAATGTCTTCTACCTGAGGAAAAGTTTCAGTACACTCTAAGCTTAAGCCTCCACGGTCAGTCCTGCTTCTGTGGGTGGGAGGGACCAGAGCTGCTGGACCAGCTACCCAGACTCCCAAGCATTCTTTAACCCTGACCTTTGGGAAGGGGTGTGGTGAGAAGAAAGGGAGGGAAGCTTTTGAAGACAGACGGAGTTGCCAAAAAGCAGCTGCTAAAAGCTAAGCCACAAGGACCTTCTGGAGCGTTGGGACTTTATGAGGCCAAGAAATGCCCAGGAAAAGGCGGGTGTGTCCAGATCAGGGAGTGGGCACCAGCAAGAACCTGCAGATGCTACGTGAGGACTGGGCGAGTGGCCTCTGCTTCTCCTCTTCCTACACCTATAAAACAGAACCCTTTCTCTTTATCCGCAAAATTGCCGTCCTCCAAACATCTCTGTCCCTGGGGCCGGCAGCACCTTCTGAACGACTGCGCCGGGGAGCCTGATAGAGCCGAAATAGGGAAAAAGAACTCGATTTGGGGCAGCGGCGAGAAGAGAGCGCCAGCTCAGACGGAATGTTCTGATGGTTTTACGTTATTATGGTTCTCTTTACCCTCCGCATTTATTTATTCATTGTTTTAATGAGCAGCCGAAGAGAAAATGAGACCTTCATCCAGATGGAAGCAACGCAGGGCCAAGGGTCATTGAGCTCTGGAGCGAGTATCCTTGTCCGTCCCTTCCCTCGAAGGCGGAGCTCAAGGCAGGGGCTTAAGGTAAACTCATTCCCGGCGGCAGGTAGGATCGGGTACCAAGGAGATTTTCCAGGGCTCAAAGGGACTTAACAGGAGAGCCTGCCTGGCTCACCAGTGCCCCCTGGTGGTTCTACTCAAACAAGCAGCCTCTAGTCAATGGGAAGGTTTCATAGGGGAGGGAGGGGGAAGGATGCAGGAGTCACTGAACTCATGCGTTCAACCAGGAGAGTGAGGAACAAGGGCTGTGCCCATGCAAGACAGAGGCAGGTGAGCCAGGTCAGGGAAGGGCTGGGATTCTCGCCTTGCACAGGGTGAGTTCACCACGTGGTGTCTAAAGGGCTGGTGGGTGTAAGAGATACAGAGGAGGCAGCCCCGGCGGAGGTTATAGGACCAACGGGGTGCGCGGGCATCTGCCTCTGGCCAACACCGGTCCCCATCATGTTTCTAGTTCTAGCCAAGCATTATCCTCTTGTCTACATGGCAGCCAGTCCTTGCTCTCTGTCTCTGTCTCTCTGTCTCTGTCTCTCTCTACACACACGCACACACACACACACACACACGACTATTGATCGAAGGGAAGGATACTGCTGCTGCTTTCTGCCTGCTGTCTCAGCTGGGAGGGTCCTCAGTGGCCATCCTAGCCAAGTCTTTGGGCTCTGCTGCACAGCAGCTGTACAGAGAGGTACAGACCACCTCCTCAGAAGCCTGAGGCTGATCGGGCTTGGTTGTCCTCTCTCTCATCAAGCGTGCCCTCCCCTTCCATGCTTTCCTAGGCCAGTCATGGGAGAGCAGGCTGGTGACTGTCCCTCCTGGTGGCTCCAGTGAGGCCCTGCTTGCCCAGAGGAGGCTCTGGTTCATCCTCTTTTTCCCTCACCCACTTCTTAAAAACAGTTACAGATTTAATGAAATACACTTGATAAATCATGGCACTGGCCCCAGGACAGGAAGGGCCTTGAGCCCACTGCTGCAAGAAGGGGTCAAGTTGGACAGCTGCTTATTGGAGAAAAGAAAGTGATCCAAAAGTTCAGAAAGGACCCCTGGAGATAGCCAGGCTTCTCTCTCTGTCCAGGAGATCCACAGTGCTTGTAACATACAGGCAGCCCCAGGCCTGCTCCCTGTTGGCAGGGAATGTTGGAGCTTGGTGGGGAGAGGTCCAAGACTCACAGAGAGAAAGCTGTGGTCCCAACCAGACAAACATGACTGGTCCCAAATGCCAGTCTGGTATAGGGAAAGGTGGGGACCCACTGGGTGTGTCCCTGGGTGTCTGTAAAGCAGACAAACCAGCCTATGCAATGCTGGTGAACTCCTATAAAGTGCCATGGGAAGGGTAGAAATCAGCATGGAATGTCACCTGTTGCTTCACACTTGGCTGGTCCCATTGAGAGTGGAAAGAGGCCTGCCAGTGACCCAGAAATCTATTAAACAGCCTCTGGTCTAGAGCATAGCCCTAGAGCCAGACCCAGGACACAGGCCCCTGCAGCCCAGACCACATGTTTGCTCATCAGGAGGTGGTAGTGACACAAGGTGGTCCACAAAGAGTCACAGGGGCACAGACATATGGGACATGCTTGTTGACCTCATGTGCCTCTCAGCCCAGAGATGGAGCATGGTGGGTCAGGCACTGCGGTGAGCTCTGCATGGAGACCTGGCAGAGAGCCCAGGAGGGGCAGCACTGTCCAACAAGGAGCTTCTATTGAGTACTGGAGACTTAAGGAGCCAAGGGAGCTTATTGAGGGAAGGCGACAGTGTAATGGGAGACCCGCACTGGAGGGAAAGCGCCTCGGCAGCTGAGGGGAGGATGGATTTAGATCAGAAAGTTGAGGCAGGGGCACCAGATCAGAGGCTATTGGGAGAGTCCAGAGAGGAGCCTAGGGGTCCCTGCATTTGTGGTGGCCCACATCAGCAGAAGGGAAGGGGTGTGTGCAGGAGATAGTTTGGAGAAAGAAACGACAAGCTTTTGGTTTTTTAAAACATTGCTACAGCCCTACCTCTGTGCCGGGCACTGCGCTGAGCTTTACCATTATGATGTCATTTGATCTCTGCAACAACTCTGTGAGATCCCTACTGCACAGAAAAGAAACTGAGGCAGACAAAGATCGTCACCCAATGTCACGCAGCAAGGAAGTGTCTAAGGGTGGATTTAAGCTCAGGTCTTCCTGACTCCAGGCCCAGTGCACAATCTGCTGTGGCACCACCTAGCTGTAACTGAGTGAGAGGAATGAAAACTTGTCAGACCGGGCTCTAAAGTCTAGTATGGCTTCTCGGCTTCTCCTGTGGGAAACAGGCCCGAGTTCCCCTTCACTGGAGATCACATGATTTACAGAACTCGCAGCGGTAGGAGGTCACCCCTCTCCTCTGTTACCCCTCAGCATGAGATGCCAAATAAGGACAGAAGGGCTTTCTCACATGTGCATCGGGGGTCTGCTGTTTCCTTGTTCCCATACTCCGGTTACCCTGCCACACTTACATTGTGCACCTGACTTCCAGCCAATGGAAGAAAAGGGTCAGCAGGGGGGTGGGGGAGAATTCCGCATTAGGGCTTTATAACCATTTCAATTTTGCATTAGGGCTTCACCATTTCCTTTTGTAAACTGCTTCTCCTCCCTGACCATTTGTTGGGGGTGGGGTTGCCCTTTCTCCAGATCTTAATAAACCATTCTTTTCTGCTTCCTACCTTGAGAAGCTTCTGAGCATTATTTGGGTAAGGATTTCTGTTGCACCCAGTTTTGGGGTGCACACATAACTGATTGGCTATGTGAGGTGAGTAAGACTCTTGAGATTCCTATTGTGGGTGACTGAGTAAGGTGGTGCCCTTGACCCCACTAGGGAAATGAGGAAGAGGGGAAGGTTGGTGGTGTGCAAGAGATAATGGATTTAGTTTTGCATATGCTGAGTTTGAGCTATCCAGAAAAGAAGCTGGTGATGTGAGACTGGACATCAAGAGAGAGGTCAGGGCTGACAAGTAGATCTGAGAATCACCTGCATTGAGATGTTGATTCAGTCCATGGGAACTGAGGAGATGAGAATCTAGAGGGAGAAGGGATGACAGAGCAGGATTGAGCCTCGGGAGGCACTTGGATTAGCAGGGTGGTGGCTGTGCCCCTGGAGCACACATCTGCCTCTGCCCTGGCAAGTCCCTATCTGACTAGGACCGAAGCCACAGCAGGGAGCCATGAGCTTGCCTATGGCTCATGCCTGGGTCTCCTGGTAGTGGAAGATGACAGCCACTCTTATTCTGGCTTTCAGCAGCTTTTCAGATTTTCCTAAAGCCCTTCAGTGAAGTAGTTTTGCCCAGGGGTCCAGCATAGCGCCACTGTCTACATTCAGAATGGAGACTCGTGGAAGAGTGCAGGGAGAACAGAATGCCTAAGCTGAGGTCTGGCCTTGAAAAGCCATCCAGTGCCACAGGGGGCTGTGGCCCTAGGGCACCACCTTTCACTCCCAACTCCGAAGGAATTCTGGCTGGGCAGCACTGGCATCTCACCCTCTAAGTGTATGCATTTGTGTGCCTTCATGGGTGTGGAGCTAGCAGCCCCCTTTCTGGGAGGTCCTCATGCAGCCTTTACTGCCCCACCACATTTGTTCCCCCAGATCACCCCAAGGAATAAAGGCAGCTCTTTCTGCTTACCCTCTTCTGAGGGCTGTTCTGGGAGAGAAAGCTGGCTCCTTTCAAAGCGCCTTTAAATACTGCCGATGGGTCCTGAGCCTCCTGTTCCAGCAGCTGGAAATAGATCAGCCTAATTAAAAGCATTCCAAAGAGATAACAGGGAATTCAGTAGTGAGATCTCCAGACCCATCCAGCATCATTTAGTGCAAAAGAGAAATTTGTCCTTGGACCGTTTTCACTTAGCTGCCTGGAAAATAGTGGGAGAGCCAGGTGCAAGAGTCCTCCTACGACCTGCCAGGGGTGGCCAGTGTACCTAAAGAATGATGGCAAAAAGCTCTGCCCTCCCCAAGAGAGGCAGAGGTGGAGAGATCTGCCCCTCAACCTGGGAGAGCCCAGAGAGACAGGAAGAATGGCCACCCATCCCACTCTCCCCACTGGCTGGAGAGTGTATCCAGAGGCTCTGGGTTTCAAAGGGAAGCTTCAAGGTGGTCCAAACCTCAAGGCATCTGAGACCAGCCAATGGCCCTGTCCAGTCACTGCAGCATGGGGGGAGGGAGGAACAGGCAGGGAGGGCCAGTCCATAATCACCCAGTAGCACTTTTTTTTTTTTGGAGGGCAGTTGGGGTTAAGTGACTTGCCCAAGGTCACACGGCTAGTTTTTTTTTTTGTGTTAAGTGTCTGAGGCCGGATTTGAACTCAGGTACTCCTGACTTCAGGGCCGGTGCTCTATTCACTGCGCCACCTAGCCGCCCCCCAGTAGCACTTTTCAGCCTCACAAGCCTCATAGGCAGAAAGTTCTCCTTTGTACCTACTCCAAGGCTTGCAGGAGACTGATCTTTGTGAATGAGCCTGACACTTCCTGAGAGCATTAAGGGTGGGGTGGGAAACCCCTAAAGAGAGGCTTGAAGGGAAAGTGAGGACAATGACACTGGTCCCTCCATCTGTGTCAGACTTGTTCCCACCTCAGCACAATGTCATCCATTCCTGGACTTAGGCTCCTCCTCATCCATCCTGGCTGGTGGTTGCTGGCCCCATCTTGTCTGGTCCCCCATGACCCTCTCCCCTCCTCTTGATGCTCAGTGAATCATCAGGATCACTTAGGACTGGGGTCTTCCTCTGCAAAGACAGGGTCTTTGCTGGCACAGCTTTGACTAGTACTGTCCTTCCCACCTTGCACATACCTGGGGGTTGGTCCCAAGAGCTGAATCCTACCTCCTGCATTAGCTTCTGTCTCCTCCAACTCCCAGGGCTCACCTCTCCAGACCCTAATCCAACCCAGGGCTTTACAGATCTTGTTTTTTTTTTCCTGATCTGAGGCTGACTCCATCTAGCAGGCAGCTTCCAAACGCCTCAGAGTACTTGCCACTAGCTTAGTCTTGAACAAGGTAGACAGTCTCTGCTTGGTCCTGCAATCATAGCTTGATCTCTGCAAGTTCCTGACTGGGGTTGGGTCTGAGCAACAGGAGATGCTTCTGGATTCAGTCCCTGAAAAGATGGTTCAGAGTGGCAGGATTGCAGGTTTCCTTTGGTCTGAGAATCCTACCCTGCTTATTCCTTTGCAGGCTGGACCAGATGCTGGAAAGGAGACCCTGCTCTGAGCTTGGGGTCTGTGCCACAGGGCAGTAGCCTAAACTGCTTCTGAACAGAAGGCCCTGAAATACCAATCACCTATCTGCTCTGGAAGTTCTCGGTTCAACGCCTTTACAATGTTACCATGGAGTAGCATTGTAAAGCTGAGGTATCCAGCTTTCAGAAAAGGAACATTGGACAATGTTGTTGTTGAGCTGTTTTCAGTTGTGCCTGACTCTTTGTGGTGCTATTTGAGGTGTTCTTGGCAAAGATACTGGAGTGGTTTGCCATTTCCTTCTCCACTTCATTTGACAGATGATGAAACTGAGGCAATGGGGTGAAGTGACTTGCCCGGGGTCACCCAACTATGAAGTGTCTACTGCTGGATTTGAACTCACGAAGATGTCTCCGGGCACAGCCCTCTATCCACTGCAGTGCCACCTAGCTGCCCATAAAGATAATCTGTTTATCATCACAACCATCCTGAGATGTTGTCTCCACTTTATAATGAGGATGGCGGATGAGGAGCTGAGGTGATATTGTCTCCACTTTATAATGAGGATGACGGATGAGTAGCTGAGGCAAACAGAGATCGAGTAACTCTCCCAGGGTCACACAGCTAGGAAGTGTCTTTGTCACATTTGAATTGAGGACTTCTTGGCTTTGGGTCCAGCACTTGTGCATAGGTGGGTGTGAGGGTGTGTTTAAAGGTGCAGCTCATAAGTTCAGCTGCCCTCCCCCCACCCCGACCGGGTGACAGAGAGCCAGCTCCTCAGGAGGAGATGTACTGTATGAAGGGAAGAGCCTTTTGCCTACTGATGGCTGAGGATGGAGTCCTTGTCTGTGAAGGTCCTGGCTCCCAGGAGGGCACCACGTAGAGCCCAATCAATTGCTTAGTGCACTCCTGGCCCTGACAGGGAGACTCGGGTGCCCAGGAGGATGACAACAGCTGGAACAGCCTGCCCGGAGTCAGGTGGTACCTTTAGTCAAGGGAAGGGAGCGTCTCTGACCCTGCCTGGCCAAATCTGCTCCATTGTCCGATATCTACCGCAGCTCTTCCTTCCTCATCCTGCCTTAGTAAATGCAGCAGAGCACAGGCCAGGCCCTCCTGCCCCTGGTTCTGTGCTGCCCAGGTGTACAAGGTGGCTCCAAAGCCCCAAGAGTCATCCCAGAGGCACCTGGTGACCAGTAATCAATGGGCAGAAGGCAGGAATGGAGAGCTGGGTTCGCTGTGGCTGCTGCGGCTGTTGCTGCTGCCCAGTCTGCACACCCTACACTGGGGTAGCCAGGGGTTTGAGAAGGAAGAAAGGGGAGGGGTAAATCTCCCTCCACTTGCCAGCTGGGTGACTCTCCAACATGGAAGCTCTGGGCACAGGTCAGGAGCTGTAATGGCTTCTCCATACTTCCCGCCTCTCGCCCCCCCCCCCCCCTTGCTGGCTATTTCCCAAAGCTGAACCTTTATCTGTCTTCCTCCACCAATTCTTCACCCTCTCTAGGCAGACACCTCCTTTCTCATCTCTGCCCTTCTTTGCATGCACCACCACTGGGGCTCTGCCCTGATCGACCTGGCTTTCCCTTCCTCACCCTTTTGTCCTTGGCTCCAACCACCTTCCATCACCACTGTTCATAGTAGGCACTTGGAAGCTCTTTGTCTTTTCCTTCCCTGGATGTAGATGGGCCCCTTCCCTCCTCCATCTTCTGCTCATTCCCCAGGGGGCAGGACCATCAGTCAGGCAGCTGGTTGGGGACAATGAGACTTCCAGGACACATTCCCTGCCCCCTACTCTCTGCTGCAGCACCCCCACCCCCACCATCCCCTGCCACGGCCCTGCCTCAGCCCTCCTGGCCTCCTTCTTCTCAGGATTCTGTGGAAGGCCAGTGTTCATCTGTCTGCTGGTCCTTCCTCAGGCCCTTAGAGCTCCCTTGGTGACTGACAGGAGCCCAGCAATTGCCATCTGGGAGAGCTGGCCTTTGCCCAAATGCTCACTCCACACTAAACGATGGCCTTGGGGAGAAGCTGGAGAAAGGCGCACCAAGCCCCTCTCCCCCAGCCCCGCCAAACCCCACCAATCTCTTTTTCTGTCTAGGAAACTGCTCAGAGTCAAAGCTGGGGATTGGGGGAGGAACTTACTTTACCATCTGGTCACGGACAAAGTATCCTCCAGCCTGGTGGCCTCTCCCTGTGAAGCAAAGGCTTCTCCCAGGACCTTGCTTGAGGAGCCCCCCCCCCCACCCAGGGCCAGCCAGCTCTCCATTTCCCGCTGGGCTCCATCATCCTGCCCCTCACCGGATACCTTTTCTCTCATGCCTCTTGACTTCTCAGTTTCCGCAGATGGCTGCCTTCCCCTATTAGAATGTAAGCCCTCTGGTGGCAGGGATGGTTTTTATTCATATTTGTATCCCAGAGCTTAACACAATGCCCAGCACATAATGAATGCTTGGAGACTAAATGACCCGAAGGGTGGAGGCTTCCTCTGCCATCCAGGAAGTGTGGGTGGCTGGGAGAAGGATGCTCTGCCATGGAGGAGGAGTTGTGGGGGTGTCCATTTCGGAACTGAAGTCTTAGAACATTTCTCTGTGTCGTATGTGCACGAGCACTTTTGTAGCACCAGGGCATGGCTGCAAATTGGGTGCAGTGGGGAGAAGGGGAGAGCTGAATGAGTAGTCCTGGACAGCGTTCTTATTCTCCCTTATGTCCTGGCAGATCTGCAGATGCAGGCTCCCAGGCAGCCTGTGTAGAGGCTGTTCCCCGGGCAGGTGCACCTCCTTCATAGCTGTGCAAAGCTGTCCAAATCAGAGATCGCTCTCAGGAGCCTCAGGGGCCATGCTGCTCAATCCTCATTTTAAGGACCTGGAACCTGACGAGCAAGAAGCTTGAGAATCAAGATGTGAACCCAAGTCCTCTGCTGATGACCCTGGGCAAGTCTCCTACCTCTCTTTGCCTCAGTTTTCTTCATCTGTACAACAGGGATTTTAAAAAAGCATCTCCCTCCTTGAATGGTTGCAAAGGCCAAATGAGGTAACACATGGAAAGTGCTTTCAAACGTTAAATTCTAGTTCATTTTATTTCTTGTTTTTGTTTTCCAGAGCTAGGAATGCTTTCTCTCCTGTCTTCCTCCTTATTTCTCTCCCTTCCCCAGAGGGCACTTCTCCTTTCTGAGGCTCTGACCTCCACATCTCTCTTCTGCAGGTTCCTTGACTGTGCCCAGTCTCTAGCATTGGCATGTTCTGTCTGGGTTCCATCCCCTCTGACATCAGGTGCTGCAGCGAGGCTTGGCTTGAACCTGATGCCCTCTCTGGTCTCGCTCTGGTTTGCTTCCCTTTTATGCCATGCTGCATTTATTAAATCTTCATTTATTCAGTACGAATACTTTCTGTCCCTCATATCCCAGAGAACCTTCCTTTGCGACAATATACCAGATGGTCAGATGATATCCACCAAGAATCCTGTCTGTTAGTGGAAGCCCCATGTTTGGACCAACCCTTTTGACAGCCTCCTCCTTCCGGAACCTCCCTTGTCCTTGGCTTCTGTTGACAGCCTCATGCTCTGGGTCTGCTACATGGAAGACCCTTCCTTTGTCTTCGTGGTTCCTCTTCTCTGCCCCGCCCCCCCCCCCCAGCCCAGATGTGGCTGGTCTCCAGGACACAGCCCTCTGTTTGTGTTTGTGTCTATACTGTCTTGGCCTTCTTAGGGATATCTTCCACACAGATTCATCTATCCCCTGGCTATGGGGGTGGTACCCACTGCAGCTTGCTTGAAAGGAAGATGCCTTTGTTAGTGCAGGTATTTGGGCCTGTTGGATGTAGTAATGTCCCAGGGCAGGGAGTAAAGAGATAGCTGGGGGAGTGGAACATTGGTCAGCTCCCCTTCTCCCCGAGTCTCTGTCAATGATAGGCTAGAATGGGCTAGTCAGAAAAGAATCCCATGAATGAATGAGAATGTTTGTGAATGCTCAATATGTGTCAGGCAGGGTGGTGCACACCATACTTCCTACATCCAACATGAAGGAGTTTGACATGGAGTTTAGACTCACTCTGAACTGAAGTCCCTGAGTCTTGGTGTGAAGCTGTGCCAGAGCTCACAGGACTGTGGATGTTTGCTGGACAGCACAGAGGCTACCCAAGCTTGCCTGGGCCAACCTCCCCTGCCAGGCATTCTGTGGGTCAGAAGGTCTTAACTCGAGTTCATCGCCCAAACCATGCACAGCCTATTTCCTGCACCATTTGTCTGTTCTGTCACTGTCGGAGCAGACGCTTTATTTTTTAGCTGAGAATTAGTTTTTCTGGGGTCCCGGTGTATTCCGGTGCCTCATCAGTGCAGCACCTCCTTAGCTTTGGCTGCTTTCTGTCTAAAAGAAGCTGGGCAGGAATTCCAGGTGCGTATGTGTAGAAAGCTGCTTCTTTCTTGGTGCGTCTCCCTGGCCTTGCAGTACCCAGATCTAGTCACTCACCACCAGCTCTCCAAGTTTGTGTTGGTACTTTGCTATCTCTGTGGCTACCCACTTAGCCTGGTTCCTCCCCAGCTCAGGCGTCTGCTGCTTTCCCTCATTGTCTCCCTGGGGTCCCTGGGCCTTCTCTGACCTGCTTTAACCCAAGACAGATGTTCCCAAGTGTGATCTCTCAGGGGTCACCCCTCACCTCCCAGTGGTCAAACCATGGTCCTCTTCTCAGTGTTTAGCTTCCTTAATCCCTTCCCTAATAGGAAACCATTGCTGCCAGGAAAAATGGCATTCATTGTTGTTGTTGTTGCTGGGTTTTGTTTTTTGGAGGGGGGAAGGTAAGGAAATTAAGGTTAAGTGACTTGCCCAAGGTCACACAGCTAGTGTGTCAAGTGTCTGAGGTCAGGTTTGAACTCAGGATCACTTGACTCCCAGACCTGGTGTGCTGTTCACTGCACCACTTAGCTGCCCATATTCATTGGATTTTTGCAAATAGCCATTTTAAAATGCAAAGAGGCAACTAATGAAAGCAATCCCTTGATGAATATATTTGTAAAGAGGGGGTATATGTAGGCCCTAGAACCGCCTCACACATGTACCCTTGAGATCCCAGTTTGGAGGTACTCTACAGGAAAGTACCTGCTCAAAACCATTGCTTATGAGCCCCTGCTGATGCATTTCCTTTTACCAATCAGTCCAAGAGCAGGTTAGTTCAACAGCAGAGACGTTTAATAAAAGAGCACACACATGCACGTGCAGACACACACACACACACACACACACACACACACACACACACACACACACACACACTTGTAAGAATACATACCCTGTCCACATAAAGTAGTATTTCCTCCCAACCACACCACCATTTGGGAAAAGCATGTAGGAAGAGACAGTGAGTGTCAAGGGGAACTGGCATGGCCTGGGATCCTGCTTACAGGGTACTACCGAGTAACGTGCCAGCCTCATGTGCAGTGAGGGGTTTGTGTAGCCAAAACACGTCTCCTAGGAGAGATCATCACACAGCAGCATACTTCCCGGCATTGTTTGCTACACCCACTGAAACACCTCTTTCATTTTTAAATAGATAAATATTCCTCATTCCTCAAAACTCCTTCAGTAAGCATGACCAACCCAGAACTCCAAGGGAATTAGATGGATTGGGTGATACACATGGGCTCTCTCTCTGTCTCTTTCTTTCTCCCTCTCTCTCTCCTTCTCCATCGCTTCCTTCTCCCCCTTCTCTCTTTTCTTTCTATTCCCTCTCTCTCTAAGAGAAAGACTTATCACTTACTTTCCAATTGTTCCTCATGAAGTATTGAGATTCATGGGGCAGAATGTTAATTTTTGATATCTGTGCTGAAATTTTTGAAACCTGACTGAAGATTGACAAGTTCTCCTTCACTGCCCAGGGTGACCTGCCTGAAGCTGACACTCTCCCCTTCCCCCCTCCACCCACATTTCTGTTTTGGGAAGGAAGCTTTTCAGGTGTGCATGTGCAGGAAGTGGCTGGAGCTGTAGTAGCTATCTGACAGATAGGATGAAGGCCTTGGTGTTAGCCCCATGGCAAAGCAGAGAGGGAAAGGTTCTGTGGGGAGTGGGAAAAGGGCAGGGCAGCTGATGCCCTTGCACCTTGGGCTGGAGGAAGCCGGCCATCCCAGGCCAAATTGGAGAACGGGTACAATTGGGCTGTGGGTGTTCCCCATCATTTCCCAACTGGCTGCCCTCCTGGACTTCCTCATTATCTCCAGATACTCCTCAATATCCTTGCCCTGGAGGACCCTTCCCTACTTCTGACTGGAGAGGGTGGCAGTTGGACAGAAGGGAGCCTTCGACGTTTAAGGAGGGGCCCAGGGCACCTCCTGGACGCAGGACTTCAACATGTCTTTCTTCTCTCTGGTTTTTTAGCTTTTTAAAAATACGTTGTTTCCTTCCTCTCCTCCCTATTATATTGTAAATTCCCGGAGGGCAAGGACCATTCTTTCAACTTTTTTTGTGTCCCCAACCCTTCTCATAGTATCTGGCAAATAGCAGGTACTTAATAAATGTTTTGAGGCATCTAGGTGACTCAGAGGATGGGGCAGTAAAGAAGACCTAAGTTCAAATGTGACCTCAGACACTTGCCAGCTGTGTGACCCTGAGAAAGTCACTTAACCTGTTTCCCTTAATCCATTGGAGAAGATGACCAACCACTATAGTGTCTTTGCCAAAAAATTCCCAATGGGGTGACGAGAGTGGGACATAACTGATGAACCGAACAGCCACAATCAATGTGCATTGACTTATTTCCATTTCTCTCTGGTGCATCCCCCTCCTCCCCAAGTGCCTCTGTCCTGTGACTTTGCTTCCTCTCTAGGTGGGGAAAGGAATAAGGGAAGGGAATAAGCCCCAATGGTATCTATGAGGGGCCAGGGACTGGACTCAGCACATTACAAATATTATGTCATTTGATCCTGACAACAGCCCTGTGAGGTAGGAGCTGTTCCCACCCCATTTTACAGAAGAGAAAACCAAGGCAGAGATTAAATGACTTGTCCAGGGTCAAGCAGTTAGTCCATGTTTTAGGCTGGATTTGGACTCTGGTTTTCCTGACTCCCAGTCTAACCCCCTTAGTCACTGAGCCACCAGGCTGTTGCCTGTTAGTTTACATAAGGTAGCAAGATTCTGAGGCACAGTTCTATCCACTAGATTATGTCTTGTTAGGTACTCAGTAGAGGCTAAATTTTTTGAAACGAATTGCACAGTTTCTGCCTTTTCTTGCATAATCTGCATTGATCAATAAGTCTGGGTCACTTGGGCATAACCATTCTCTAATTTCTGGTGGCAATAGCCACCATAATAAACCATCATAAGCCGGTTTCTAGAAATGTACTTGCCTCAACCCTCTGTTTGGGGGAGGGGGATCACCCATGGAGGCTTTTGATTCTTCTCCAGGATCTTAGCTCCTTCTGAGACTCTCCCATCCTAGATACTGGTAGGCATGGGGGGGGGGGGTCAGCCTTTTCCCTTATTCACTCTGCTTGTTCCAGAATTTGGCCTTTTATCTTGTGTTCTGAGAGCCAGCCAGTCCGTTCTCTGGAGGCTGATAGCAGCTTCATCATTGGTCCTTTGGGGCTGTCTTGGATCATTGCATCGCTGGGAAGAGCTAAGTCATTCAGAGTTGATCATTGTTACAATGTTGCTGTTAACTGTGCACAAAGTTCTCCTGGTTTTGCTCACTAAACTCTGCATCAGTTCATCTAAGTCTTTCTAGGTTTTTCTGAGAGCATCCTGCTCATCATTTCTTATAACACAAGTGTTCCATCACAATCATATACCATAGGCTGTTTAGCCATTCTCCACTGGGTGCAATCTGGGGGACCATCATTCATATTATTACCATAAGCACTTGCTGATTTGTTTATGTTTAATGATGTTAAGGACATTTTCAAAATGGGGTGCTGAGAGGCAGGTTGCCAGGATGGGAAGGACATTAGGTCCATGCCAAAGGAGCATGGTCTAAGGATGAGGGGGACCTGAGGGCTGCCTTCTAGCCTGTCAATGGCTTTCTTAAGAAAGAGGGGTGTGCCTTCTGCATGGCCCCAGAGGCAGAGCTATAAGGGGAAGATGCAGGGCAATCAAGTTAGGCTTGAGATGAGGGAGATTTAGAACAACTATCACTGTCCAGAGGTGTAATGGGAGGCAGTGAAATCCCCCTCCTTGGTGTATGCTGGGCTGGATGCCCATTTGTTAGGGCTTTGGAGAGGGGATTGCTGTCGGGGCTAGGGGCAGATGCTGTGGCTTTTAATTCCCCCCCAGATCTGTGCTTCTGTAATTCTGTGGGGGGGGTTGGTGGGGTGGTAGTGGGGAAAGTGGAGAGTGCTAGGGGATATAAGGGAAATGAGAGTATAGACACTACCCTTGACTGAAGCACTTAACCTTGCTGAGCCTCAGTTTCCCCACCTAGAAAATGTTCATACTTTTTCTCTGAGTGGCTTATGACAATGCCCTGGCATAACATCCTTATTTAGCGGTCCAAGTGAAAGGAATGACAGATCTAGTAGAGCTTAGAGCCCAGCCACCGGCAGGCAAGTAAGCCCTCCTGGGGCCAGGGATCTAGCATTTTAATCAGCAGGTCTATCCTATTAGAATTTAAATCAGAAACAGTCCACTGGATGCATGATTTATTGGCAATGGAGACTTCCCTTCTTTATTAATGGGTCATTGCTGAGAACACAAAGAGCCCCCTCCCCATCCCTGCATGCCCAGGGGCTCCGCCTACCCCCTCCCTGAGTGGGAATTCAGTGTGGGGCCCAGCTGGAGGGCTCTGATGGGCTTTTAATGACGGGGCCAGAGCCCCAGGCCTGGGGAAGATGGGTCGGGGGCACCAGCTGGCTGCTCCATTTCTTTTGTTCTCCTGGATGCTCCCACCCCTTTTCCCCCTATCTAGGCAGGGTCTGGGAGGGGTGAGCCTCACCAAGCTGCAGGAAATTAGAATTTTAAGTGGGAGGGGGTGGACAATGGGTAGCAAGGACTCACTTCTCATTTATCCTGACCCTTGTCAGGGAAGCCAGCCAAGCCGGCCGGCTGCTCTTGGCTCTCAGTCTCCACCCGGGCTGCCCAGGTTCTTTAATGCTCCAGGATGGGGGATTTTTTCCTTTGCCCCTCACAAACACACACAGCCCAGGCCCCATGGCCTGGAGAGCCTGGCGTTCATGCCCTCTCTTTGGCTTCAGTGGGGGTGCAGAGCCCAAAAGCCATGCCAGCAGGGCCCATGTTCTTGAGGCTGTGCCCGGAACTGGCTACCAGGGGATATGGCAGCAGCTTGGGAAGCTGATGACTGGTGATCTTCGGGGCAGGGTGGGGATCATCAGCCCAGGGTTGCACTGCCAACAGAGACCCCAAAGGGACAAAGCCACCGGAGGGGTAGGTGAAACATCCCATGGTGGGGATCTGAGCAGTCATGGTGAGATTCAAATGCAGATGGAGACTTCTGCCTCAGTTTCCTCATGTCAAAACAGGATTATCGTAGATGACCTGCTCGAGTTCCTCCCAGGCTTAGGTCAGGACCATGGCAATGACACATAGTTTGCAAAGGATCCTCTCGGGACTAGGTCTCAGCCTCCTAACTGCCCTCCCTGCCTCCAGCCTCTCCTCCCTCTGCCTGTCCTCCCCAGCAACTGTCCCAGCTGCAGGTCTCACCCTGTCCCTGCCCTGATAGATGAACTCCACCTGCTCATTGCTGTCTCCAGAAAATTCAATCCAAATAGCTCTGCAACCTATAGACCTCCCCAGTGCTGGCCCAGCTTCACCTTTCCAGCCAAGATTCACACCAGCCTCAGTCAGATGGTAACTCCTCCTCCCACCTCCCTACTCCCTCCTCCTTCTACTCCCTCTCCCTTCTTCTCCTTCCCCTCCTCCTCCCCCTTCCTTCCCTCCTTTTCTTCCCCCCTCCTTCCTCTCCTCCTCTTCCTCCTCTTCCCCCTTCTTTCTTCTCTCCCCCTCATTCTGCCTCCCCCTCCTCCTTTTCTTCCTCCTCCTCTCCTCCTCCTCCCCCTTCCCTCTCTCTCTCTTCCCTCCTCTGATTCTCTTTCAGCACAGGCTCTCCCACCCACCCCTCTTGCACTGCACTTTGATTCTGGTGCACCAGTTCTCAACCTGTGGGTTATGTTCAATTTGTAACAATGATAATACATCCTGCATATCAGACATTTACATTATGATTCATAACAGTAGCAAAATTACAGTTATGAAGTAGCAACAAACATCATTTTATGGTTGGGGGGTCACCACGACATGAGGAACTGTATTAAAGGGTCACGGCATCAGGAAGTTTGAGAACCATCATGGTGTCTCTGAGCACATGTGGTGTCCTCCCTCTATCCCATAAGCAGTGCCTTCCAGGCCTTCCATTTTGGGGGCCCCCTCCAAAAAAGTGCTGCCTGGGGCCTTATGGTGGCAGGCAGGTGATCTCCAGCTCTCCAGCACAAGCTGGAACAGCTTTTTTTCAATGAAACTGGAAAAGTTTGGAGTGGTTCCTCCTGGTAGCAGACTGTGCCTTCTGTCCCAGGACTAGGACCAGCATGCCAGGGGGAAACAAAATGGTCTCAAGGAGCCCTGGGTTTTGTGGCAACCCCAGGGGCCTCACAGGGTTTGGTACTGCACTGCTGCCTTGAGTGGCCTCAAAGCCCCAAGTTCTGGCTCCTGGTTTCCATCATGCCACATGGTGCCATCTGTCTACCTTCTGATTCCCTTACTCCTTCCACCTTAGGTGCTTCTCTCCAGACCTGGAAACAAGTTAGAAACAGTCCTCATCCCAGCCCTAGCTGGCCCATGATGACACTGACCTGTGTTAGCTTAACAAGTCAGCCCTGGGACATGGAAAGACCTCTAGGTTTTGGGTAAGAGAAACCACTCATTACTTGGGGGTTCTCCTTTCCTGAGCCTTAGTTTCCTGATTTGTAAAATGGGCCCAGTAATCCCTTCCCTCCTTCCCTAACAGAGAAAAGAGGCTCCCAAAGTTAGGTTACTGGCCAAGTCTCTCCCAGCTAGTCAGCATCCAAGGTCAGCTTTAAATCCAGGTATTCCTGGCTCCAAGTCCAGCACCCTACCCACTTACACAGTGCTCTTCTCTAGACACTCGGTTTCATAAAAACAAGCTGTCATTCTGGGCTGCACAAGACAGACACGATGCACAGGTGGAGAAGGCGATCGTCCCATTGTCCTCAGTCCTGGTTAGATGCATTCAGGGCTGGGCAACATAATTAGGAAAGACATTGAGAAGCTGGTGAGTCAGCAAAGCGCCACAGCTCCCACACAACCACCCTAAAAACCCATAAAATGGGACATATTTTCAATCTCCAAAACTATTCAAAACACAGAAAACACATCTGTTGCTACAGGCAGCTCAGCAGGTGGGGCTCTTCACAGTAGTTTGGGAGCTGTGCCTGGCCCAGCCCAAAACCCCCGGCCAGCCAGGCCCCAGGGCAGTCAGGCGGAGTCCATAGGAGAGCAGATCGGCTGCACTGGAGGCACAGTTACCACATTTATCAGGCCAGAAGGAAAAAAAAGGCTAAGAGAAAGGTCAGTGGATTTTTGCTAAATTTGGGGGAGAAGAGCAGTCTGGCTGAACTGCTACCAGGGCAAGGAAGCAGTGGGAGGTGGCTGTGGCAGCAGGAACAGCTGAAAGCAGCAGTGGCCTCCACTGGGCTACTTCAGAGCCCCTGGCCTGTGGATAGCAGGGGGGCGATCGATCAGGGCCAGGGACTCGTGTTGAGCGGCCTGGATCTGGATCGTGGTCTTGAGTAGTGGTCCTGGGGTGCACTTTCAGTGAGCCAAAGCTGGGGGGGCGGGCTGCAGCACTCTACTAATAGCTCTGGCAGCTGTGAAGGCCCCAGAGATTCGGGACAGAGCTTTCCCCCTCCCCACCCCCCCAGGAAGCAGAGTTCCACAGAGCTAAAAAAAACCAAGCAATTAATAGACTGGCCAACATGAGGAAAAGGAAGCAAAGTAAGAACAGCAATAAAACTCTAGAATCCTTTTTTGTGGACAAAAAGGATCAAAGCATGGAGCGGGAGGAAGACAACGCAGTCAGAACTCCCACACCAAATG
>CM053601.1:194127837-194138445 GCA_028646575.1 Pseudocheirus occidentalis | reverse complement strand
CCCCCCCCCCCAATCTCCGGGGAAGCCTCTGCTTCTCCCCCAGGCTCTGACTAGATTCTCCTTCACCTGCCCTTCAGGCTCAGTACTATGGCGCCATTGGCATTGGAACCCCGGCTCAGGAGTTCACCGTGGTCTTTGACACGGGCTCCTCCAACCTGTGGGTGCCGTCTGTCCACTGCAGTATGTGGGACATTGCCTGCTGTGAGTACCTGGCCCTGTCCAGCCCCAGCCCGCACTTGTTCCTGCCTGGCCACTTCTCCCCCAGCCCCCATCCTTGCTCAGCCGGTTCTCCCCTGAGCCTGGCCAATCCCCAGAGAGGGTGTTTGTCTAGAGAACCCAGGAAGACCAAAGAGCATCCCCTGGTCCTGCCCAGGGGGAGCTGCCAGCCTTTTAGTGGCCATTGTGGTCCTGGTCCAGGTCCTTTACCGTGGCAGCTCCTTCCCAACGGCTTCCAGGTCACAAGCACTGCCCCGGCGTGGGACACTTGGAGCAGGGCAATTAGGAGGCCTCCCCTCTCAACCCCATGACCAGGCTTAACCCTGCCTTAGAGGCCCTCAGCCTAGCTCAGCCTCCCTCCAGCTGCAACTGGCTGGGCCTCCTCTCTAATCAACATGGGTCTACTTGGAGGCAGGTTTGGGGTGTGTGGCCCCTCCAGCCACCCTCAAGCTGGAAGGGTTTGGCTGATGTGCCCTCCCTTCCCTGTCCCCCTGCCTAGGCCTGTTCCATGGGGCTAACTCCTCGCCCTGGGGAGAACAGGGTTCTGGGTGAACCTGTTCTCAATTCCCCAGGCCTCATCTCTCACCCGGACCCAGGGCACTGTGCCAGGATGTGTCAGGGAAGTGGCTTCCCAGCCTCCTCTGGGGGCAGTCCGAATGCAGACCACCAGCCCCAGGAGCCGGACACGTTGGCATCCTCTGATTGGAGGATTAATGGGGAGGGGCTGTTGTCCCACCTGTCCATGGCCTGGTCCAGAGGACAGAGGGGTACCAGGTCACCTGTGGACAGGGTGGGGAAGGAGGCCCAGAGTAAGGCTCCTCTGTTCTCCCCTCCCCAGGGCTACATCACAAGTACGATGGGAGTCGGTCGAGCACTTATGTGAAAAATGGCACAGACTTCGCCATCCGCTATGGTTCGGGCAGCCTCTCGGGCTACCTGAGTGAGGACACGGTCATGGTAAGCCCCCACTAGGCTGGGAGTGAGGCTCCAGGGCCAGCGAGGGAGGAGGGCTGAATGCCCTGTCCTAGGTCTGGCAGGCAGCCTCCGGAGGAGGTAGGGGGCAGAGAGGTCGAGCCAGAGCCATGTGAGGCGGCCTGGGTTGGGGAAACACCTCAGAGGGCCCTGACAGACCCTCCCCAGGGGCCCAAGAAGGATCCTTGGAGCAGAGAAGCCTAGGGATAGGGGGCCAGTAGAAGAACCACGATCTCAGACGGATGCTGCCTCAGGGGAAGGTCACCTTAGGGGTGCCCCTTGGTGACATCTGTTCAGGGCCTGTTCTCCCAAGGGTGACCTTGAGCAAGGCCCTTCCTGGGCCTCCCTTTCTCCTGCTGTAAAATGAGGGTTTGCCCTGTGCCCTGAGGGGGGGGGGTTCAAGCTGGGGCTAGAAGAGCAGAGGGCCCTGCGGGAGTTAAGCCAGGCCTCATGTGGCTTAGTTTCCCCTTTCACTCCAGTTGGATTAGGTCAGGGGCCTGGGGAAGGGGCGAGGCAGCCTAACCCCTAGCAGGCCTCAGCCTGTGGGCTTCCATTGGACTGGCTCCTTGAAAGCTCCCGGTCTGTGCCCACTATGCCCCATAATTAGACCTTTGCCTGGGGCTGGCTCTGCCTGGGAGGGGGAAGAGGAAGGTCCTGGCTACCTTCTGTTCTCACACCCACGGGGATGGGACCCAACACTCCTGTCCTGGTCTCGGGGGCGGAGGAAGGGGAGGAGAAGGGGGGGTCAGTAGCATTCCAGGGAGGCAGAGCCAAGGTCAGCTAGTTGGATCGAGGTCAGGGAGGGAGGGAGCCCCATCTGTTGATGGGACGAGGCTTCATTAATGCCAGGAAGGAGACTCATGAAGGCGTTATCTTGGACCAGAGTTTGGCCTTGGCTGGGTTTGGGGTCTGGGTTTGGACGTCCCCCTCCTAGGACTCGGGTTCCTCCATCTGTGGAAGGAGGTGATCCTCTAAGGCACACGTCGGGTGTCTGAAGCCCTGACTGGGGACCTCAGGAAAAGTTTCTGCCCATGGTCCTCCCCACAGCCTGCCCCACACTGGCCCTTTGCCTTCCTGTATCTTCAGGCTCTGTCTGGCGAGGGCTCAGGGTTCTGCCTCCGACCTCCTAGGCTCTCCTCCCAGCCCTTATCTCGCTTTACACATGAGGGAACTGAGGCCCAAGGTACCAGGGCCCCTGCCTTAAGGAGGGCCTGGTGGCATAGCTTCTGTTGATGCTTCTGGCTCCAGCTCAGGGATCGCCCTCTCAGGGCAAGAAGGCCTTGGGTCAGCCTCATTGAGGCGGGGAAGAGGGAATGCACTCCCTTCCCCTAGGTCTGGTGGTCAAGCAGAAGCCCAGGTCTGGGTAGCTGGGAGCTGGGCAAGCCCCCTCCCCTGTCCACCCTGGCACCGCAGATCCCTAGAGGGGCCCCCAGCACAGCCAGGCCCTCATCTGACTTAGCACACTTTGTCCAAGCCTTTGGTCGAGCTTCTTGGGAAGAGAGTTGGGGAGGGGCCAATGGTGCCCATTTCTGGATGAGAGGACCGAGGTCCAGGCGGGGGAGCCTGGAGGAGAACTCGGGCCGTCCTTGTTGCTCTGCCCCACAGCTCCCCTATTCCTCAGGAAAAAGCTGTCTGCAGGTGAAGAAGCAGACCTTTGGGGAAGCCACCAAGCAGCCCGGCATCACCTTTATTGCTGCCAAGTTTGACGGCATCCTGGGCATGGCCTTCCCCCGCATCTCCGTGGATGCCGTCACGCCCGTCTTTGACAATCTCATGAGGCAGAAGCTGGTGGACAAGAACGTGTTCTCCTTCTACCTCAACAGGTGGGAAGGGCCTCCTGGCCTGGGTCAGCACCAGGGGACGCCTTCCATGGGGTCCTCAGTCCCTGCTGGAGGCAGCCTCGGCCTCTGCCTGTGTCTGCTCCTGCCTGCAGGGATCAGGCTGAGCCTCCTCCCCTCTCCCTCCTTCTCCCTCTCCCTCTCCCTCTCCCCTTCCTTCTCCTCCTCCCCCCTCTCCTCCTCCTTCTCCCCCTTCCCCTCCCCCTCCTTCTCCCCCTTTCCTTCCCTCCCTCCTTTGCCCCTCCCTTTCCCTCTCCCTCTCCTTCCCTTTTTTCCTCCCCTCAGTGAGTTGACACGTGCTCCTCCCTCCAGGCAACCCTTATTTTCCATCCAGTTTCTCTTTTTTTAGCCGTGATCGATTCTCTCTCTTGTGCTGCCCTGATTTCTGAGGCCAGGGAGCAGAGAAGCTGCCGTGCCCCTCTTGCCACCTCTCTTGGGCCCCATTTCATTTGTGTGCCTTCCCCTGCTGCTGTTCCATGGTTGGGTGCTGCAGCTCTTTTGCCTGGGCTGATAGCAGCTACTCCCTCCGCCTCACTTTCCTCCCCGGGGACATCCCAGTTCCACACACAACAGTTTCCAGGTTTTTGCTGGTTGGAAGCAGGGTTCACTGGTCTCCTTTCTGCTTGTCTTGGCTCCCTTGGGGTGCAGGCCCTCCCCCTGCCGAAGTCTATGGTCTTGGTATTTTCCAGTTAACTAGAACTGGGATTAGTCTAGAGCAGCTCTGCCCAGCCTGTGGCCAGCGGGCTACTCACAGCCACAGGCCAGCCAAAGGACTTGGGGTGAGCCTGCTTTGGGGCTCACCGATGTGGGCTGACCCCTGCAGAATGGGGTCGGCAGCCAGCCTCCCCCTATAACAGAGGCAGAGAGCGTCCTTCTGGCTCTGTCCCCCACGGTGAGCTCGGATAGCGATTCTGGGGCCTGAGGGATGCTTGCTGGCTGTTCCTTGTGCAGGGACCCCACTGCGCAGCCTGGCGGGGAGCTGATGTTTGGGGGCACAGACAGCAAGTACTATGAGGGAGAGTTCACCTACCTCAACGTTACGCGGAAGGCCTATTGGCAAGTCCACATGGACAGGTGAGTGGGCTGGGCCGGGGGCAGCAACAAGGTCGGGAGGGAGTTCCTCATCCCCTAGAATGTCCCCAAGCCACTCTCATGGTGAGATGGACTTGGGAGGCTCCCCCTTCTGCCCATTTCTACTCTAGACCCTTGTGGAGCCTGGGAGCAAGAGACCCCCCCCCCCAAATCCCTCTGACTCTGGCAGCCCCTAAGAGCTCCCTCTGTGGTAGGTGAGCCCCCAGGTCTGGGATGTGAAGGAACCCTAAGTATTTCCAAGGCAGAGGAGGGCCCAGGCATGTCTCCTTTCTACAGGGTGGACGTGGCAGATGATCTGTCCCTGTGTAAGGACGGCTGTGAAGCCATCGTGGACACAGGCACCTCTCTGATCACTGGCCCCGTAGCAGAGATCAAGAGCCTGCACAAAGCTCTGGGGGCTGTGCCTCTGATCCAGGGGGAGGTGAGAGGGCGGCAGAGAGGAGAGGGCGGCCGGGGGTGACAGCCTGGAGGGCGGCAGAGAGGAGAGGCTGGACTGGGGAGAGGTAGGCCAGGCCAGCCTAGCCCAGCAGACCCTGGGCCCAGAGGATATTCAGCTTTGTGACCGCTGCCTCCCTGACCTTGGTCTGTCCACAGTATATGTTCCCCTGTGAGAAGGTGACCAGCCTCCCACCTGTTTCCTTCGTGCTGGGAAAGAAGGCTTTTCAGCTCACCGGAGAACAATATGTTCTCAAGGTCAGTGGGCAGGTTGGGGGTTGGGGGTGGGGAGAGCCTTGAAGCCAGTGAACTGCCTGGTCTCATTCTTACCAGGCTTGGCATACAGTAGGTGCTTCATAAGAGCCTTCAGAGGTCAGGGCAAATGTCCTGATGGAGATGGGGCAGGGCATGGGTTGGGGTGATGTCCTCCAGGCGGCGCTAGGGGCAGACCAGAGAGGAGCTGGCGTCCAGGGGTGTTTAGGGCCTTGGCTGAGGCCTCTTTCCCTCTGAGAACCAAGCAGCCTTTTCCCAGCAGTCAGTCAAGATTTCCTTAGCTCCTGTTCTGTGCCACAGGCTGGGCTAAGTGCTGGGGCTTCAGAAACCAAAGACGGGCCCTGCTCTCAGGGAGCTTACAGTCCAGCCAGGGCCTCTGTTGGAGCTTGGCGTCCCGCTACCCTGGCGCCCCTGCTGATGGGCCCACCACCCCCTCCGTAGGTGAGCCAGGCTGGGCAGACCATCTGCCTGAGCGGCTTCATGGGCATGGACATCCCCCCACCTGGGGGCCCCCTCTGGATCCTGGGCGACGTCTTCATCGGCCAGTACTACACCGTCTTTGACAGGGACCAGAACCGCGTGGGCTTTGCCAGGGCCCGCTGACCGCCTGTTGTCCTGGCTGGCGCTGCCCTCACCTCTCTTCTGGGGAAGGGGGCTTCCTATCAAACAAACCGCTGGCCCTCATGATGCCCATCACTGCTTCCCGGGGCCCTAGAACCCCTTGCCCCCTTCTCTGCTGTAGTCTGAGGCGCCCTCTCCCAGAACACCCGACCCCCACCCACTTGTAGGCAGACCAGGACCAGAGCTGCTGCTGAGAGGTTTTTGTCCGTGTCCTTCAGCCTCTGGGGAGAGGCTGGAAGCGGAGGGAGCAGGCGTCTTGGGTTAGCTACTGGGAGAGGAGATGCCTCCCCCAGCCTCCATGCTTCAGGACCTTGGGCCTCACTTCACCTTACATAACCCCTTGCACAAGGCTGAACCCCAGGAAGCTGAGCTGAGGGTGTTGGCCTGGGCCCTCATCAGCCGGCCCAGGCTGTGATCCCCTGTCTCCCAGGCCCAGCCCCAGCCAGGAGGCCACATCCTACCTGAGAATCTGCTCCAGGGAGGAGGCAAAAATGCTGTCTGGGGCCTTGGAGCAGTACGTGGGTGGTCCCTCCAAGGCCCTGGGTATGAGGGGGGGGCAACTCTGTGGTCCTCAAGGCCCTGGGCATGGCGGGGTTCTACCCTCATCCCCAAGGCCCTGGGCATATAGGGGACTGCTCTGGTCCCCAAGGCCCTGGCATGCGACGGGGGCTGCTCTGGTCCCCAAGGCCCTGGGCATGCGACGGGGGCAGCTCTGTGGTCCCCAAGGCCCTGGGCATGGGGGGGCAGCTCTGTGTTCCCCAAGGCCCTGGGCATGGCGGGGCAGCCCTGTGGTCCCCAAGGCCCTGGGCATGCAGGGGGCTTTCTGGGCTCCACTTAGGATGTGAGGCTGGTACCTCCAGCCCTCTATCTCTCCTGTGACTGCAGATAGTCAGTATAAAAATAAAGGTTTGGGAGGGCCCTTTCCCTGTGTCATTGTGTTTGTGTGGGGGCAGAGGGGGAGGGGGAGCCATCTAAATTGGGGCAGTTTGTCTTGGCCGGTGAGGGACGCTGGACGGGTTTATAGTTGTACAAACTGTCATCTTCCTGCACTATCCTGTCTCTTCTGTTGATTTGGGCCCGCAGGGATGAGAGCCTAGGTGAGGGGGGTGCAGGCTGCGATCCTCGATCAGACTTTGGAAGCTTGTCGAGTGACCTTGGATGAGTCAGGAGCCTCAGCTAGGGAAGGAGAACTGTGAGCTTTAGAACAGCTGGTGTAAGGGGGTACAGGATGGGGGAGCAAACTGCAGGTACCTTTGATCTCCGGTTATTGAGACTTGGGTTAGGGCCCCAGGTCATGCTTCCACAGAAGGAATTTAGGGCAAGGGACTGGAGGGGGGTCACTGTAGGCTCGACTTCGGGTGTAGACCACTGGCCAGTTATGAGATACATCTATGAGACCAGCCCGGGCCTCTGCTGGAGCCAGGCAGCCCCCGATGATGGTGCTTTGGAAGAAGATGTCTGAAATTGAATCTCAGGCCCAAGGAGGATGTGAGGGGGCAGCACAGGCCTATCTGATGGTGTGACCCCCAATCTGACCACTACCCGGACTTGGTGAGTGGATCTGAAAAGATTCAGGGGAGACAATGAGGGGCTGCAGGACAGGTAACCTGGAAGGGTAGGAGATGCTTGTCACAGGAAGGGACCCCTGCAGCCTCGGGTCAAAAGCCATGCCCGGCATGTGGTCGGTCCTCAGCCTCTGTTCAGAGACCAAGGAGGTGGCTCAAGGCCTGGAAGCCCTTCCATGCTGGGCCAGCTCTCGCTGGGTGGAAATCTGTCCTGATGGTTGTACCCACATGTGTGTCTTGGCAAATTCCACCCATCAGTCCTGATTCTGCCCCCAGATCACCTGGTGTTGGGAAGACCTGAGTTCTAATGCAGCTTCTGGCTCTGTGACCCTGGATAATCCAGTCCACCTTAAGCTATTAAATAGGGGTTATAATAGCTTCAGTGATTTGAAGGATCAAAAGAGACATAAAATGTTGAGCAGTGCCTGGTACCTAAGCATTTAATCCATCCCTCCCTCCCTTCCTTCCTTCCTTCCTTCCTTCCTTCCTTCCTTCCTTCCTTCCTTCCTTCCTCCTTCCCAACCTCCCTTCCTCCTCACTCCCTTTTTCCCTCTCTCCCTCCCTTTCTCCTTCCCTCCCCTCCCTCCCTCCCTTTCTTTCCTTCTTCCTTCCCTCCTCCCTTCTTTCCGCCTCCCTTCTTTCCTCCCTCTTATACAATCCTTCAGGTAGGGTCTGATGAGGGAGCTGTACGGTGAGACTGTCACCTCTATGTGCCCTCTCTTGGCTGCCAGGGCACAGTGCTGAATCACTGGGCTTGTGGCCCACTAGACTCCTCAGATCTTTTCAGAACAGCTGCTGTCTCTCCCTGCCTCCCACCATCTCTTGCTTGCAAAGTTAGTTTTTTTGGTAACTGATACCAAACTTTACCTTTCTCTCCCCTGAATTCCCCCTCAGGAGGTTTGGCCCAGTTCTGTGGCTGCTGCCCAGCTCCCTTCGGATCCTGTCTCAGCCACCTGTGGCCCTGGCCATTTCTCCACTTTGTGCTGTTAGGCTCACGGCCCCCCACCCCCATTATTCACCTTGAGTGATCTGGGTGGAGATGTTACGATCCCACAGGAACCCCCTTTTCCAAAGCTCTGTGAAGCATTTGGTGACTGACATTCTTTGGCTTTGGTTACTGAGAGAGACCACTGACCATCAATGTATTGACGATTGTCTCGCCTAATTAATAAATTGATGATTAATTACCCTGAACAAATGTTAGCCCAGGGCTGAGCCCTGAGTCCTGGAGTGCTCCACTAGAGACCTGCCAAAATGACACGGAGCCATTAGTGGCTGCTTCTGAAGCTCTCACATCCAATGGGTTCTGAGTTCAGCCAAGTATACTGTCTAATTCAGCAGTGGGGAGCTTGTGGCTTCCAGGCCATGTGTGGCCCTCTATCTCCTCAAGTGCACCCTTTGGTTTAGGACCTAGAAAGCCACATGTGGCCTGGAAGTCTAATCCATAGGTCTTCTGGAAGCTTGGACTACAGGCCCAGAGTGAGGTGAGGGCTAACCCTGAGCCCAGGCTTTCCCTTAAGCTCTTTGTCAGAAGAGGCAGTAAGGGTCCAGAGGAAGCCCAGCTGGCTTTCCCCAGCCATCCATCCCTTGGCCATTCCAGGATTGGCTGCTAGCCTGTCTCTCGGCTGTTGGCTCAGCCCTGAGCATCAGGACAGCTCTCATCCAGTCTTGGCCCCTCTCCCCTTCCCCAGGGGCTTCCAAATGCTGAGCTCTCTGATCTCCCTAACCCAGCATAGCTAAGACTGACGGAGCCCTGTTTCCATCCCCTCCTTGCCTCACCCTCTGCACAGGACCAGGCCACCATCTCCTAGTCACCTTTGCCTTGTGGCCAGCTTTTGTCCTGACAGTTCTTTTTAAAACATAAACTGCTTAAGGAGCTCCCTGTGTGTGTGGTCGTTGGTCTGAGGCTATTGTTCCTCTGCTGCCAGCTTTCCATTTTGGAGTGTCTCCCACTGGCTTGACTTCTCTGCGAGCGTTGTCTCCGTGGACCTGATTTCTCCGAACCTTTTGCAAGGTGCTTTCCCTGGACTGAGGGTGCTGGCGGTCAGACTGGGCCGAGGTTTCTTCTTCATCACAAACTTGAGAGAGCAGTCACTAACCCTAACCCTCATTCCCATCCCCAGGAACCAGCTCCGTCCTATTAATGAGAACCAGACCCAAGGTAGACTTGGCCTACTTTCCTAGACTAACTCTGAGTTCTCCAGAACTGCTCTAGCTTGGGGATGGGGTGGGGGGTGGGGAGGAGGGAGACAGACAGGGAGAGACAGACAGAAACAGAGAGAGAGAGGAAAGAGAAGAGGGAGAGAAGGGGGGCAGGGCTCTGGGCACGTGCCAGGGTCATCTCCCCAGCGCAACCCAGGACCCTCCTCACTAACTGTCCGGCCATTCACATCCCCAACACTCTCACCCTTCTGCTCACTGTCTCTTATTCCTTCTCCCAGGACTTTTCCTCCCAGAAGCTGGAAGCAGAATGAGAGGGGTAGAGAGACCACTCGGTGGCCACTTAAGAGGGACTTACTGACCAGCTCAGAGTGGTGGGTGGGGCCCCAGGTGTTTTGTGTGTGTGTGTGTGTGTGTGTGTGTGTGTGTGTGTGTGTGTGTGTGTGTGTGTAGCGGTATGCTTGGGTCTGCTCTTCAATCTCCAATGGAGAGAAGAGGAAGCTTGGAGCCAGGTTCTGAGTGCTCAGGGCAGATGGGACAAGCAGACAGCTACACTTCTGCCTTCTCTGCCAAGCTAGGAGAGGGTCAAAGGGCTGAGCAGGCCTCTGGAGCCGTGAGCCAGAGAGACAAGAGGAAGAGAGTGGCCTTTGGCTCCAGACACTTTGGTGTCCCAGGGTCAGGGAAGAAGTGGGGGGGGCCTGTGATTGAGCCTCTGGCATGAGCACTGGGGAGAAAGGGGAGGGGGCTCTGTGATTGTAGAAGGGCCCCCTGCCCATGGGGCAGCTAGGTGTCGTGGTGAAAAGAGCACCAGCCCTGGCATCAGGAGGACCTGAGTTCAGATCCAGCCTTAGACAAGTATCTAACACTGAGTAGCTGTGTGACCTTGGGCAAGTAACTTAACCTCAACTGTCCAGCCTTCCCCCTCCAGAAAACCCCAAAGCAAAGCAAAGCAAAGCAAACCAAAAAGAAGACCCTCCCCCCGCCCCCCAGCAGGGAAAGGAATGGAGGGCAAAGTCTAGCCTGGGGAGCTAAATCTCCACCGTGATGCCTATAGACCAGAGGTCCCAAGCTTATTTGACCCACGGCCCCCTTTGCAAAAAACATACAAACATCACTCAGCGCTGCTCCCAAATCTACTTTCTCTAACCCTTTAACCAGTTTTCTTTTGTCTTTTTAAAAAATTTGCCTCATTCCCCAAGTAATACATTGTTTCAATGATACACCTTCACTTGACTGTGGGGTTGCCCTTCACTGACACGCTGATGCCACCATGTTGTATCATGAGGCCCTACAGCATCATGCTGTAAACAAGTCACAATCCGGCTGGCGGGCACACTGGCCTGCCAGCGCTGCTCTGGACCGGCCGCCGACTTAACTGCTCGTGGCTTCTCTTGTATTTGGTGTGTTTATTTGGAAAATACTGTTATCGTTCCTCC
>CM053601.1:194105484-194120418 GCA_028646575.1 Pseudocheirus occidentalis | reverse complement strand
CCGCTGCCGCTGCTCAGTTCCTGGTCCCCTGAGCAGAGCTCACTGACAGGTGACAGGTCCTAGCGCCAGGGAGGGAGCCTTCAGGCAGCCCGGCGGGAGGTGGGAGGGCTCAGCAGAGAAGGCAACAGAAGGGAGGAGGGAGGAGGGAGGTGGGAGGAGGAAGGAGCAGAGCGGAGCCGGTTCTGCCGCAGACGGTCCGTCAGCCCGTGGCTTGCTTGCTAACTGTCTCGGGGACGGCACCGGCAGCCGCCAGCCCCAGGCTCCGGAGGCCTGGGAGGCAGGGACTGAGGCCCAGGCACAAACTTGGGACGCTGGACGCTGGGCGCCAGGGGGTGGGTGGGTTTCTTGGGGGGAAATCAGTTCGTCTCCCGCTCCCCATCGCCCAAGGGCTAGGATCCCTCAAGGGGATGGATCCTCCTGCACTGCTCGGGCATCTGTGAGTGTGTATGTGTGAATGTGTTTGTGCGTGTGTGCCTACCCAGGCATGTCTCTGTGTCAAGGAGGGTGTCACTGTCCCTGCATTTCTGAGAGTGTTGTGAGTGGGGAGGGGAAGGTTGGTGTCAGTGTTGGGGAGAGGGAAGAGTACCTTGTTTTTGTTTTTCCGATGTGTGTCTGGGGGGGGGGCATTGCCTGGATCAGAAGGTGTCATTGTGAGGGGTGAGTGTGTGTGTGTTTGTGTGTGTGTGTGTGTGTGTGTGTGTGTGTGTGTGTGTAGATACAGAGAGAGAAGAGGGAGAGAGACAGAGAGAGATGAGAGAGCTTGGACTCCAAAGTGATGAAGAGCCCCCCACCTTGCTGTGAAGGCAAAGCACCAAGCACCGCAAAGTCTTTGGCAGCTGAGCTTGCTGGTCTGAGGTGGGAACAAGAGCAGAGTGGGAGGGATGGTGGTAGCTGTGGTGCAGGCCTGGGGTGGCCAGCCAGGGCTCGGTGCTGACTGGCAGCAGGATGATCACTGGACAGAGAAATAGTTAGTGATGACCTCAGCCAGGACTAAGGAGGCCTGAAGACACTGTCAGAGTGGCTGGGGCTCCAAAGGATGAGATGGCCCCCAGGGAGGGAAGGTAGAAGGGAGCCCCTCTGGACTGGGCCCTGGCCCTGAGTGTGAACTGCTTTGTCTCTCTTCCCTCTTTCCCATCCTTTGCCCCCACCCTTCCTACTCTTGCAGGGCTGCTCAGGCCAGTCCTCAGCTCTGCACCTGACCTCCAGCCGGCATCACGGAGGGCCCTCAGGAAGCCCGGCTGACCCCGTCCTGTCCCCTGGACGGGGCCTTCTGGATCCCACGGCCTTCAGGTGCTCCCCCAAAGGGCTGCTTTGCCTGTGTGTCCAAGCCCCCAGCCCTGCAGCCTTCAGCAGGCAGCTCAGCAGTTGGGCAAGGCCCGGCTCCTAGCCTGTGTCCTATGGAGGCCAAGAGCTGTAAGGCTGACAGTGTGCGAACCGGCACAGGCTCAGGACCGGCAAAGCACTCGGCGGAGAAAAAGACCATGACCAACCCAACGACCGTCATTGAAATCTACCCTGACACCACGGAGGTCAATGACTACTATCTCTGGTCCATATTCAACTTTGTCTACCTCAACTTCTGCTGTCTGGGCTTCATTGCTCTGGCCTACTCCCTGAAGGTGAGTGAAGGTCTGGGGCCCAGGAGGGGAGGGAGGCAGAGAAGGATCAGTGGAGTGGAGGCGCTCTGGGCTACCCAGAGCCTCCTCCAGCTGGAATTAGCCTCAGACCCTTCCCTGTCCCTGTCTCTTGGTCCCCAACTCAATCAGTACAATGATCCCTGACTGCAGTACTTGACTTTCTGCCTGTTTCAGGCCAAGCCAGGAGTAGAGTTGGTTACCGAGAGACACAACAGAGCTGGACCTGGGGGAAGGAAAGTTAAGGATGTCCAGTCCTTCGGCAGGGTCGAAAGACCGTACACTTCCCCCTTGCCCCCAGAAATATGGATCTGGACAAACACTTGGTCCTAGTTTCTCTCTGGCTCTCAAGAGGGGTGAGACCCTCTCCAACTCCTGACCTGGCCTGGCCATAATCACAGGACTCAGCCCCCTGACTGGTCAGGGAGGGCAGCTGTGACCAATGGGGCCAATTGTGATATCCTCTCATCAGTCTGTAAGGGCTGGGCGAGGGGGGCTTGGACTATGTTACTGCTTCCCTCTCCTCATGCAGATGAAAGCTGGGGTGGTGGCAGAGGGACTGAGAGGGGGTGACCCTAGAAGGTTTAGGGTTAGGGTTAACCAGGGTTTAGCAGGGAGTGAGGCTAGAGATAGGCTTCAGGTAGATTACTGAGAAGACTTTTTTTCTCTAGGCTGGCTGAAAAGGAGGAGTTAGAGGAGCAGGGAGTGGGCATTCAGAGCCAGGAAGGGGTGAGAGGCCCTGACAAGCTCTGATCTGAGGCTTGGGCTAGTAGGGAGCAGACTAATGAGGCTACCAGCCACCCCTGCCCAGACCTGCCCAGGAGGCAAGACAGAGGGGGCTGCAGTGGAGGTAGAATGTGGCTCAAGGGACCCAAGAGGAAAAACCAGTGGTCATAAAACATCAGAACACAGAATGTGGAATGTCAGAGCTAGGGAAGTTCCAGGAGTCCAGGACGTCAGGTCAGAGCCAAGGGAAACCTTCAAAGCCAAGCCCTTTGGTGCCCTGGTGCTCTCTCCTCTGAGTGTGAAGAAAGAGTTTCTCATAGAGGTGGTCCCACAGGCCTAAGCAGCAGTGACCGGATTCCAACCCAGGGCTGAACTGACTGGCCAGTGGTCAAGCAAGGCTCTTTGGCTACCTGTACAGGATTTTCTGGCAAAGAATGGAAGGATGTGTCCAGGTCATCCAGGGAGTTAGGCCAAGCAGGACTAGAAGTTACATCTGAAGCCCAAGGCTAGCATTGGTGACCCCTGGCAGCTCCCAGTTCTGTCCTGGTCAGGGTGTGGCCAGCACAGGAATGAATGAGCCATTCTGTCATCCTACCCATGGCTTCTGGTGGTCAGGGAGGGAGGAGGGAGTCAGAAGCATCATGGCCAAGTCACCAGCCCCAAGGAGCACTTAGTGGAACCAGAGGATCAGAGCTCCGTGGAGGCCTGGGCCCAGAAAGGGAAGGAATCTGACACTGGATGACCTGGTTAAGCTGGGGGATCTGCTCTTAGAGCTAGTGAGCAGGGCTGCTGTTGGAAAGCCTGCCCCTGGAGAGGTGATCCAGGCTCTTGCCATGGTCTGGGCTGTAGTGGAGAGGCCTTTGGCTGGGCCCAGGGAGGCCTTTCTGTGGCTACTGTGACCATCTCAAAGGCAGATAGTGTGCTTCTGAGCAGAGAGCACACTGTGCACTGGGCCCCTTATGGGCTAGGCAACAGGAAGGCCTTCTGGGAAGAGTGGTCTGACCTCCATCCTCCCCAGCTTAGACATTGCCTCTCTCTTCCCATCCCCCCAGCCCTCTCCAAGGCTGGGGGCCCACATGCCTTGGCTCAGGACAGGCCAGCTCATCACTTTTCCCTAGAACTGAACTGCCCGCCCAGCTTGCCAGCCCAGCTCCATTTCTCTAATTGTGTTTCTTCATCATCTCTGTCGCATCATCCATCACTCTGTGTGTGTGTGTGTGTGTGTGTGTGTGTGTGGTGGGGAGATGGAGATAGGAAGAAAGGGAGGGGACCACAGTGGGAGAAAGGAATTGGCTTTAAAACCTGGGGGAGGGTAGGCCAATGACCCCCTGTCTTCTCTCGCCCACCTCCCTTCAGCCTGGCCTGTCTGTCTCCACCTTCTTCAGTTTGCTCAGACCTTTCCTTCCCTTCCCACACTGGTGCACCATCCACAGGGGCCCCTGTATTCCAGCTAGCCCTAAGTGGGAGGCAGAATGAGGAGCAAACCAGCTTGCTCCTCTTGCCTGGGAAGGCCCACAGTTGGCTGGGGAGACAATTTCTCATGAATTTGTCCATGATGACTGCAGGCTCTTCTTTTGTCCTTGGTTCTGGAACATGCAGCTCCCAGGGATGGGCAGCACCTAGTACCGGTATAACAGGGGACTTGGGTCTACCACTGACTTGCTGGATGACCTTGGGCTCTCCCATGACCCAGCTCCCCAAGGGGGCAGTTCCCCAGAGGGTTCTTGTCAGGGAGGGGGACAGTGCCCAGAACCTGCCCTTCCTTCTCCAAAGAATTTGTGCCAGGCAGGCTGGCTCAGGCCAAGCAGAGGCCATCTGGTGGGCCAGGCACAGGTTGCCCGGCAGCCAGGGTTGTAGCTAGGTCACAGACTCCTGGACCGTGCAGGATTTGGGACAAGAAGTTTAGTGCTTGCTTAGCATGTGAACAGGGCTCCCCAGACTGGCTGTCAAACCCAGGGATCATGCCCTACTCCAGCAGGGGTCCTCCCACTGCCAGGAGCCAAGAACCCCTAGGGGCCTAGGTGGCAGGGCAGGAGTCCCTGAGGAGGGCCCACTTGACAGAGCAGGGACATAAATGGGATTCATGAGTGTGTGCAGTGTTGAACTTCCCCCAACCCTATCTGTCCCTATTTTTGAGGAAAGCCTAGACCTTCATGGAAGCATCAGAAAAGCCAATACTGCTTTATCTACCTCCTCCAAAGCTCCAAGACTCTGGGACCCCAATTGTCCATAGAGTCAAGGGGAAAAACCAGCTTGATTTAGTAAAAAGAACCTTTCATTTGGAGTCAAAGCCTCTACCTCTCCCTTGCCTGCTGTGTGATCTTAGACAAGTGCCCTCTGTTTTCTGACCCTCAGAGTGTCCTGGGGGTAAGACTGACTAGATGGTCTCTTCTGTGGTTGCCTGCCATCCTTGGAGGTCATTTCCTGCCTGGGTGACACGGGGCAAGTCCCTTGTCTTTCTCTGGACTTCAGGTCCCCTTCCTCCAGGGGGAGGTGAAGCAGGGTTTGCAGGTCCCAACTTTCCAGAACCAGCACAGCTTTGGGGCTGGGAAATAGCATGGAGGTATTCTAGTAGGGGCTCAACAGCCAGAGGATGGCTGTGTGCTGTTCTCTGGCGCCACCTCGGGGCAAGAGAAGGCCCATGTTCCATCAGGCAGGAGCCCCTGGAACAGGGCAGGTGGAGCTGTCCAGCCCACACTTTCCTGAACTACCCTGAGGGAGCCCTCCGCCAAGGAAGCTGAGGCAGAGGACTTGTGTAAGACCCCTGCTGAGCCTTCAGGTAGCTCCTCTGCAGACTGAGGCTGGGAATCGGTGATGTCTCCTTTCAAAGTTAGAGCCCTAAATACAGGTCTTTGTTATCATTGTCACTTTGCATTAAGTATTATCACTTTAAACTAATGTGCCTATCATGAACTAGTAAGCCTCAGAGGCAGCTTGGGAATGCAAGAGGGGCTAGCCTTGAGCAGTTTGGCTCCAGAGAGCAGAACCAGGAGCAAGAGGGCAGATGATGGTCAAGGTAAGAAAAAAGCTTTCTAGATGTTAGTTCTCTCAGAACTAACAGGAATCTTGGTCAGCTAGGAAATATCCCTCCACCCTGGGATGGAATTCCTTCTGACTGTGTTGGTATAGAGGAAGCTGTCTGCCTCAGTTTCCCCATCTGTAAAATGTGAGCCCTAATAACACTGGAGTACCCAACCATTCAGGGTGGTTATGAGGATCACATGAAATACTGCATGTGTAGTCTGTGAGCTGGAGAAATAGGAGCTCTTTCTAGAAGAAAGATTGCCTAGAGAGAGCTGCAAGGAGTTTTGCCTCCAGAGGCCAGGATAAGAAGAGAACATAGAAAGGGGACTGTCCTCAAGGGAATCCTACTGACCTCCTGAATCAGATTTAAAGCTCTGAGAGCGGGGGGGGGGTGTGAATGAGGGACAGCAGATAGTTCTCAAGGCCATTTTTCCCTCAGAACCTCCCCACTGGGCTTCCAATGAGGTGTGCTTTCAAAGAAAGCAATAAAAGAAGGCACAAAAGGCAAATATTTGATTCTTCCCTCCCTTTCTATCTCATCAAGTTTGTAGAGCTTTGGAATGACTGTTTAGTGTCATGAACATGAAGTCGGGGGGTCTGGATTCAAGTCTCAGCCCTGCTAGAGCAAGAGGAGGCTAGTACCCAGTTGCAAAGCCACTATCCCTTCTCCTTTATGCATCCCAGTTTTCTTATCTGTAAAATGAAGGGATTGTAACCCCAAGTCTTACAGGATCTGGGTCTTATGATCGCATATCAGAGGGGAGCTCTAGGAATGGCTGCGATGGGGCCAACTCAAGAGGCCAAGACTGAGAGCTTAGAGGGCATCTTAGGAGCTTCAGAATTCAAATCCTTCATTTTGATAGATGATGAAAGGGAGGCCCAGGGTGGTGGGAGCAGGCGTAGGGAGAAGGGTTTGCCTGAACTTGTACAACCAGTCAGTAGCAGAGTTGAGATTTGAAATGCTGGGCTGGGATCCCATAACCTGACAGCTCTGAGCTCAATGAACTTGTTCCTTTCAAAACTCAGCAAAGTCTGTTTGGAAAAAAAAGACAAGGAATAAGTGGGCAGATACTCCTAGGCCAGAGCATCTGGGGAAAGTAAAGGTTATGGAAGGCTAGATATGAATTGACAGCAGTGGTGGAGAGAGGGAGAGGGAAAACAGAGAGACAGGCAAGCCAATGGGCAGGCAGAGGGGCAGACAGATGAATGGACAGGCAGACAGGCAGACAGACCAATGGGCAGGCAGACAGGCAGACAGATGAATGAGCAGGCAGACAGACCAATGGGCAGGCAGACAGGCAGACAAACCAATGGGCAGGCAGACAGGCTCACAGATGAATGAGCAGGCAGACAGGCAGACAAACCAATGGGCAGACAGAGGGGGCAGACAGATGAATGGGCAGGCAGACAGGCAGACAAACCAATGGGCAGGCAGACAGGCAGACAAATAGACTTTTCCTCCCTAGCAGCTCAGGGGGCCAGCTTAGCAAATCATTAGGAAAGGAGAGCAGCTGAATCCCCAGTTTGCCAGGCTCTGGGAGGGGGAGCCATAGGAGCAGGCTCCAACTCTGCCTGAGTACTTCCTTCCTAACCCACCTTCTGTGGTAGGGCCTCATTCTCTTCTTTTCTGGCCTCAGGTTCGGGACAAAAAGCTACTGAATGATCTGAATGGGGCTGTGGAAGATGCCAAGACAGCTCGCCTCTTCAACATCACCAGTTCAGCCCTGGCCGCCTTCTGCCTACTCCTTATCTTCATTTTCCTTCGGTACCCCCTCAATGACTACTGAGGCGGGGGCAGGGAGGCTCTTACTCCCCACTCCCCATCCCCATCCTGCTGACCTGGACTGTCAGGGGAGAAGAGTATCTGGCTTGGACATTTTTACAGGGGAATTAATCATTCAAAATATTTATTTTCAATATAAAAGGGACAGGGTGGGAGGGGAATGGGAAGGGTAGAAAGAGCCAGGGAGAGACAGCTGGGAGAAGTCAGAGTGGGGTGGGAGCCCCATTGAATCCTCCATGTGGCTCCCAGGCTTGCTGAGTTCAGGCTGACCCAGGGTTCAGGGCCACCAGGAGGTACTGGGAAACAAGAGGGGATGAAATGGGCTATAGGGGGCTATGCCTTCTGTTCCATGTGATAGAGCCCCTCCTAGCCCAAGACCTCACTCCAACCTTCTCCTAGGGTTAGTACTTCAGCTGTACCCACAACCCCAGCAATCAACAACCTGGCCTGTCAGCACTGCTGTTCCCCAGTCCTTGCAAACTCCCTCCCCCTTCCTAAGGGCACAGCCCCTAGTACCAGGCCAGAACTGCCGTATGGCAGGGCAGGATGGTAGTTATTGCTGGCTGCTCAGGCTACCTGCCCACCAGTTTCACTCCAGCCCATCACCCCGCTTAGAGCTATTGAGATCAGATGTCTTTCTAATGAGCTGCCCAGCTCCCCAAAAGCCTGATTTCCGGGGTAGGGTTGGAGATAAGGGGATGTGAGAGCTCCTGAGGTCTAGTTCTGGCTCACATCCCTTTCTCAATCTTCAGAAGACCTCCCATATTTTTGAAGTCATTCAATGAATCTGATGAATGTGCTTGGGAGGGAAGGGTGGAGGCCTGGTGATGGGCTCCTTGTTGGTCGAGGAAATAGGTCCCCAAAGATAGAGTGATTTTGCCAGGCTCACCCAGCTATAGAATGCTCTAATTACTAGTAACAAATCAAGGATTTACAGAGCATTACTGGTCGCCCAGTCTTTCACCAAGTGCTGTGGGCAGAGTGGTTTCTGCCCTCAGGGAGCTACAAATCTGCTTGGGGAGACCAGACTCACATGTAGAGGACAAACCAGGCTGGAAGGTTGTTCTGACCTAATGTTAATATACTCAAACACTGTGACTTGAAATTGTGTGTGTGTATGTGTGTGTGTGTGTGTGTGTATGCATGCGCATGCGCATGTGTGCACGAGTGTGCACATGTCTGTCTGTCTTTCCATGCTTGTTCTTGTGTGTCTGCCTGCCTGGCTCATTGCTTCTCCAACTGGCCACTGCTTGGGCTCCTTGTCTTGCCGTCTTTGTTAATGGACCTCTCTCCTGTGTTTTGTTTTGTTTTGTTTTTTTCGGGCAGAGCTGGGGTCAGAAGGGCACTTATTTGGTAGTAAGACTTGGCTCACACTTACTAGCAGTGTGACCTTGGACAAGTCCTTGCCCTTCCCTGGGTCTCAGGTTCTCCTTCTGTCCAGTAATGGTGGGCAGGGCTCCATGGTCCCTCCCAGCTAAGAAAGAGTTTGACAGTCCATCAGTGGACATGAGGTAAATAATGGAATAGAGAGAACTCATCATCTAAAGAAAAGCAAATCCCCAGACCCTGGGGGAGACTGCTCAGTTCAGCTTTACTAACCCACCTCCAGGAGCCAAGGCAGGATTGAAGAGCAGCTGGCATACCCTCTCCCTTTTCCTGCCATTTCCCCTTCTCTGTCTACAGAATCTCATCTACCTGGGCCCCCAGGAAGCCCTCATAGCCCTGACTGGAGTGTTGGCTGATCTTAGGGAGTGGAGTATTGAAAAGATGATTGCATTGGAAGGGTGCCGAAAGTCAAGAGAATAGGAAGGGGCTTGAGGTTAGCTGGCCTCTTCGGGGAGGGATGCGTCTGTCCCATCGAAGCTACCAGTGCTGTCCTCTAGTGACAAATCAAAACAAAAGGGACAGAGGGGCTAGAAGCAGCCAAGCTTATAGCAGCAGCCCCACAGCTGGAGCTAGGGCAGCCCATGGTTCTGGAAGATTGGAGGCCATGGGTGTATGCAAGGGTAGACAGATGAGTTGGGCAGCCCCAGTGTCCAGAGTTAGTCTGAGCTTGACCAGGGATGGGGCAGGCACAGAACTTGAAAGATAAGGATGAGGGTGGGGATGGGTTGGCACACTTGGGGAGCCACCCAGCAGGCAGGCAAACAGACCAGACCAATGTCATATCTAGTCTCCTGAGGCAGCTGGGTCCCAGCCTTGCCCTTGGCGTGGGCCATGACCCCATACCACCTCTTCATCCACTTGCCAGCTCCCACCACTGCCATGCTCCAAAGGGCCTTTTTTCTGGTCATTCCCATAGAACTCTCATTCTCAATTCAGGGGAGGGGGAGAAAGAGGGGGAGGGACACAATTCAGGCTCCTGCCATCTTGGTGTGATCCATTTCTGAGCTGGGAAGCAGGGCACCTGGCTGTGTCCTGGTTCTGCCACTGATTAACCAGATGACCTTGGGTCAATCTTTTTCCTTCTCTGGGCTTCAGCTTTTCCATTTATTGTTCCCTCACTTGCCTATGCCAGACTCAGGGAGTGTTAGTGGGAGCCAGGGTGAAGGAGAAAGAAGCAGCGATAGGAGAAGGAAGGACCAGGTACCCTCATCCATCAGGACCATGGAGGGTTATAAGGCAAGGTCTAGTACAGCAACTCTGGGGCTCTTCAAGAAGCTCCAAGAGACTGTTTTCCCATCTCTAATTATGCTGAGCCCCAGCAGCATCAAGGTAAGCTGTCTCAGTAGCCAAATAGCCGGAGTGAGGCCCAGGCTTTCTGCCTCCTTCAAGGCCTGGCTCAGCGGTCACCCACTCCAGGAAGACTGCCTACTTCCTCTGCTGCTCAAGCTGATTCACTCCTTGCCCGGGCTCTCCCGGCTGTCCCTAAGGCACAGTGCTGCCTTGCTGTTTCTGCTCCCACCCTCCTAACTCATCTCTGCCTTGAGCTCCCCCCTCCTCCAACTAGATGCCTGCTCCTTGCTGATAGGTCCTGTGAACTATCTGTCTTTGTAATTTAACCTCTTGCTCAGGCCAGGGCCTTGCACACACTCGGTGACTAATAAATGTTTGTCTAATTGAATGGAATGGAGCTTTTCTGTCCCACAGTAGAGACAGTGAAGGGCACAAGCTTGGGGACTATGGGGGCCCTGGGCATGTGTCTCAACAGGGTAGATGTAAACAGGTCAGAGGATGCAAAGTCCCACCTGCCCTGCTCCCCAGCACTCTGAATCCTGCTCCTCTGCCTAGGCCCCACCCATTGTGTGTGGCCAGGGGCCCCTCACCATTTCCTGACACTGGCTTTTACACCCAGACTGAGGTGGAAGATGGCTGACTCCCTCCTAGGGAGGTGTTGATACTGAAGATCTCTTCACATCACTTCTTTTACTGAGGATGCTCCTTCCCCTACTCTTGTCTTCTCTAAGACCTGGTCCAGCAACAGGGGCCTGGGGAAGAAGGTGGCACTCACTGAAATACATTGTTGAGAGAGGTTTGTCCTGTGGGTCTTTCATGAGATTTTCCTTCCTTTGGGGTGAGGTAAAAAAGACCAAAGGAGCCACATTCTAAGGTTCCCTAAAGTACCCCCTTTGGCTACTGACAGAGAAGCCCCCAGGACTGGGCCTGTTCCATGTCTGTCCTTTCTTATATCCCTTTTTCTAAAGACCATGGAGCTGCTGGAACAAGCCCAAGGGCTCTGTCCTGCACCTCTCCTCCTGCTGTCCCTTACAGGGGGAGGTTACATGGTGCCACAGAACATGGAGGCCTGGGCCCGCTGTAAGGAAGATCTGAATTTAAAAGATCTTTAATTTAAAAATTAAACCTCAGACACTAGCTGTATGACCTTAGGCAAGTCACTTAATCCTTGATTGCCTCAATTCTCTCAGCTGTAAGATGGGGATAACAGGACCTACTTGCTGTGAGGATGCAATGAGATCATAGTTGAGAAGCTCTCAGCATAGTTCCTGGCACATAGCATATGCTCTATGGGAGGATGATGGAATCCCAATGTTTTGTAGGCAGTGATGGGATTGACTAGGATACTTCTCAAGGCGATCCCATTGGTGACCAGAAGGGGGCGTGCTCAGCGACCGGTCTCTCTGGAACTGTCCAGTGCTGAAGTCTGGATGCACAGACAAGGACAGGATGTGGTAGAACTGGGGTGTTAAAGGTCCCTTTGGGGCCCATCTTGGCAGAACCATCCTAAGCCTCCAACTTCTTCAAAGGGAACAGCGAGGCCAAGGCATAAGGAAGAAGGCTGCTAGGTGAATGGGCCACACCCCCTCCTCCCCAAATGCTACGAAAGCAAACTTACCTATGAGGAAGCATTCAATAGATAGTCAGGAAAGGAAAGGACGAGAGGCTGTGACTCAGAAAGAAGAGCAAGAAAGCAAGGGATCCCGGGAGTCTTCTCACCAAGCCCCACCTCCCCTCATCAAATTCAAGGTGGGCCCAGATGGAAGGTGAGCTTCCCAAAAAGGTTGAGTAGAACCCTTTGCTTTCTGCACCTCCAGTCCCAATCAACAGATGCCTTTCATGATGCAGGGGAAAGGAAGGGAGGGGTCCTTTCCCTTCTAGTTAGACTTCTAGTCTCATCTTGAAAATCAAAAGGCTCCATGATGTGGGTGTGAGGTCTTCCTCCTCTCCTTTTTTTGCTTCATCTAGTTTTCTAGTGTTTCATGGACTACCAGGTTACTGGAGTCATTCCTGCCTGTAGGACAATGATGGTCCTTTGAGCCATGGTAGCTTCTTGTCCCCCTCTCTCCCACCTGTTTTTTCCTTTACTTTGCTCTGATGGTACTGGTGACCTTTCTTTTCTCCAAAGGAGTCTGGTTGTTATTTTGTCTAAAGTTCCAGAGTATCCCTTGGCCATTGGAAGGGTTGAGCACCTAGCCTGTAGAGCCATTTGTGTAGCAGCCTCCTTTCATGAAGTCGGCCCTGCCCAGACATGTGCACTACTGTCCTTGTTCTCTGCTTGTCCGAGTGTGTGTAAACACTACTTCCTAAAATGGGGGTGAAGCATAGGGACTTCTTTCAAGTCTTGCAATGTGCTTCCTGGAGCAGTACTTGCTTCCCAATTCTTGATGAAATTTCATGGTTATCTGAAATGGGATTGCTGCTTGTCTTCTTTTGCCTTTGAGAGAATATTTGTTGCCTAATCCTTTAAATGGTGGGTTTATTTTTTTTGCCCTGCTATCTTATTGAAGCTTTGACTTGTCTTCATTAATCTTTATTGATTTGGGGCCTTAGGATAGAGAAGCCATCCCAGCCCCCTCTGGAGAGATGACTTTGGCTCCCCTTTGCCTATGCTCATGCCCTCAACTTCTTCCTTTTTTCTTGTTGAAAGAGCTGGCCTTTCTAGACCTTTCAGCCATGAGAGCAGAAGGAGGGGCCTTGAGCTGACAGAGACTTCTTCCTGGATTTCCTCATTACCAATGGTGCTGCCTATTGGTCTGGGAAAGCAGGTTTCTTTGCTACATTTTTTCTTTTTTGTTTAGTTGTTTTTCAATCCTGTCTGACTCTTTGTGACCCCTTTTGGGATCTCCTTGGCAAAGATACTGGATTAGTTGGTCATGTCCTTCTTCAGCCCATTCTACGTTTGAGAAAACAAAGGTAAACAGGATTAAGTGACTTGCCCAGGGTCACACAGCTAGGAAGTGCCTGAGGTCAGCTGTGAATTGAGGTCTTCTGTACTCTCTGATGTGCTGCCTGGATGCTGCCCTGTTAGCATTTTCAACAACAGAAATGGGTGTGATATGTTTACAATGACTTTTCCCCTGCATTTGTATACATTCTCTAAAGTGATGTTTTCTCCAAAGAGTTTTTTTATCTGCCCATATAACAGAAACATTTTTGTGAATTGTCTTTGCATTTGCCATATAAAGGTATATAGGTCACACAAGATATTTTTAAATGTATGATTTCCTCTTTTTGCTTTCATTTTGTTTTATCTTTTTGTCACTCTTCCCTTCTGATAGTTTTCAATACTTTTTCTTTGCCTGGATTAGTGCTCCCTGGCTTTGTTATCACTACCATGATTGTCTCATGGAAGAAGTTTGGTGAAGTGATCTGGCCACCTTCCCTTTTCACCCCTCTATCACCTCATTGCTTTAAGTGGGAGCAGACATGACTTATTTGCGGTCAGTCTGACAAAGGTCTGACCTTTTTAAAGGAATGTAAGGTCATTTGGAATTGGCTGTTACAATGTAGCAGCTGTGCTTGTACATGCATCCATAAGAGAGGGGCAGTAATGAGGCATTGGAGCAGCCCCTTGAGCCCTTGACACTGAGCGTTTTTATTGTGGTAAATGGAGGCCCTAATCCCTCTACTGCTAAGTGCTGTGTGCCCAGAATGGGCTCTAAAGCACGAGATCTTGGCATTATGATCATCACCCTGGAGAAGTCACCCAAAAGGAAGGTGTAAAATGGGTGAGCTGTAGGCCAATGTCCCACTATGTCCCAATGTGCCAGGCCAAACCCTAAGACCCCAGAATGTGCCTTCCTGGAAACTGCTGAATGAGTGCTCAAGGCACAGGATGCAGATCACCCTAAGGGATTTGTCAAGCTAAGGGAGACATTTTTAAGGTTAAGGGCAGGTTTTATTGAAAGGAAATGATTGTCCAGGTTCCCAAGGATGGGAATAAATGCCCAATATGGGCAAGGAAACCCCTTTGAGGAGAGAGTTGGGGAGTCAGGGAATCAGGGTTGTTGATGGACATGCCGCTCAGGAATCTGCAGCCATGACCCAGCATCTGGAGGAAGGGCAGAAAGATGTCCCTTGGGAGATTTTCCAGGGTGTGTGGTAGGAGTGCCGGGCAAGCCTTGAGTGTGTTCCTTTGCAGTATGATAAGCAGTCGTCCAAGGAAGATGGGTTACGTGGAAGGATGGGGGTTGGGGAGGGCTCATGTGTCAGGGCAGCTTCGTGGGGAGCTGCAGAGAGCAGGCAAATGGGAAATCATGGCTCTGGGATGGTCCAGGGTCCTGGGAGATCTGTGAGAATGCTGAGCAATGAGCAGCGGTGGTGGGAGCGCAGCAGACAGGAGGATGGGTCTTGTTGAGTAGCGTGTGTTCCTCGGGGTCTCCTGGGAAGTCCAAGGGGTGAGCGTCAGATCTTACACTGGCAGCAAACTAGAACATAGCAGCTGGCCTGGCGGCAGCAGGGCTTACAACAGCTGGACTGGCCACACCCCCCACAGCTGGAGCCACAACAAGGTGGCACACAGCAGCAGAAAGGCTTGCAGCAGCTGGACTGGCAGCAGCCTCCACAGCTGGACTGGCCACACCCCCCACAGCTGGAGCCGCAGCAAGCTGGCACACAGCAGCAGACAGGCTTGCAGCAGCAGGACTGGCAGCAGCCCCCACAGCCAGAGCCACAACCTCCTTTGCAACCTCCACCACAGCTGTAGCCACAGCCTCCCTTGCAGCCTCCACCACAGCTGGAGCAGGAGCAGGCTGGCACACAACAGCAGACCGGTTTGCAACAGCAAATGGTGTAATGGTCATCAATTTGTTGGATATTGAGGGCTAAATATGGAAGGTGTGAGCTCTGTCTGGAAGGTGTGAGCTCTGTATGGAAGGTGTGAGCCTTGTCTGGAAGGTGTGAGCCTTGTCTGGAAGGTGTGAGCTCTGTATGGAAGGTGTGAGCCTTGTCTGGAAGGTGAGAATTCCCCTGTTGACATGGAAGAATGCTATTGGCTGAGACACTCCCTGTTGACTTGGGAGAAGGCCAGTGCTTATAAGGAATAATTTTATGGAGTCAAGACAGATTTTGGATTTGGCTCCTCAGTGG